>JAEVFN010000001.1:3960448-4319581 GCA_030449075.1 Murraya paniculata
TTGAGAATAAATCTTCGATTAAGCATATAAGTTTGAGGCAGCAATCAATTCATTAACTAACTTTTGAGCATGGGTGAGATTAAGTATGTAAGCTTGAGGCAATCTCAATTTATGAGATAGTTTTTGAGTATGAGTAGGGCGGCTAGCTTCTATAAACAAAAACAGGAAAAATATATTTAATTACTTGGCCAAAATGCATAGCCAAGGAGAGATCCATGGAGGCCCCATACAACGTACACCATTAAACTCCTCTCACTTCTCAGGAATTACAAAAGTCCTTAAATGAGTGGTCCCTTTTGTAACAAAAGACCAGGAGTAATAATTATTACGTACTCTTATGTTATTTTGATTTCATCGACAAATACTCAGACACAATAATTGATCAATAGTTAGTTTCATTGTCTAGACATGGCCAGGGTAGCTAAAAACATAAGGCTACGCAACCACTATAAATAGAGGGACAAACCCAAAAAGTATCCATGCATGCACCTGCTCTCTCTCCGTCTCAAGCACGAAAACACATGAGTGCATAGAATGCACTCATATTCTTTTCTTTCATCTGATATGCATATTCTTTTCTTCATGACATTAAAGAAACAGGAACATATCATATGTAAAAGAATCCTACATACATTAGACTCTGCTCTGCAAACTAGACAATCATGCAAAAAAGTTCATTGTATAATTACGTATATTGGGCCAATCAAGCAGTAAAGACTTGGCCCACACAAAGCGGGACTTATATGCAAACGTGATGAATGTATTCGCGTAACAGGAACAGTAGTTCCACTGTTGTTTTCCCTCATCAAGTTCCGAGAAAGGAGGAATTCTTGCCTTAAATTTGTCAAAGTAAGTTCACATGCTCCCATTGACTAATTGCCAGCAAACTTTCGGCACCATGCAATGGTATGTATAAAGAGTGGGCCTCCTCCTAGGCCCTAGCTAAAAAGGGCAGTGGCTCCACTAGACGAAAAATAATTTTGTTTGTTAAAAAAAAAAAATGTAAAGCAAAATGGGGACGATGTAATGTAACACAACTGAAATATAGGAATTAGGAAATAACTATAGTGCAGCATAGACACAGTAGCAACCACAATCAATGAAGTTAAGCCGCCGGTGTATCCTTGGTGGAGACCGTAAACAATGGGATTGCACCATCGCGGTCGGTGGAAGCCCATAGCATCACCTGAAAGGACAGCCTGCTGGGCTCACCACATTACAATGCAATAAATCGGTTCGGTCCAAATATCAGATTCAGATATGGTTTGGGCCTTCATTTCTCACCGCTGGGCTCCTTTGCAAATTGAAGAGCATGACCGACTAAACTTGCAGCTGAAATATTTTGCTTTCAACGCTTTCTGCACCCCTTTTTACGTTCAAATCATAATTTAAATAAGCATTTTTGTTTTGGTAAAAAAGGAACGAGGATTTGAAAATTCAATTATTTTTTTTTTTACTTTTAAATCAAAATTTAAACAATCATTTTTATTTTGATGACTGAGGAGTGAGGAATTGCAAATTCAATATATTTGGATACAGATGAATCATTTCCCTCGTATTCATCAATTCTACAATCTTTAAAATAGTTCTTTTGCGTGCCTCTTATTTAAATTAAGACTCTCATCAGCAATTGGGGTTTGACAAAACTGGTCAAATCATCAAAATCCTTGTTTTATTTTATTTCAGTCTCATCCAGTAATGTATCAGTGTTTCTTTTTCTTTAACAGTAATTATAAAGTCATCAAAATCTCTCTCTCTCTTTGTTTTTTTTTCCCTTTAGCACAGTAAATCCTTCAACAAATCATCATCTCGGATAAACTCATTAACAATATCGTTATATTTGGGGTGGCACTTTAATATCTTCATTAAACTCCATATTGCAATTGAAATTTTAAATTTTCTAAAATTACTTGAATTTTTTAAAAATACTAGAAGTCTACAATTCTCCAGCATCCTGTCGAAGGCTGCTAACTTAGTTTAGTTACCACAACAAAATAAGCGATTGAATTTAGTATGCAGATTTGCTAATTAAGGTTATTTTTGGGATTAATTGTTGTCTTTAGAGAATAATATATTTTTAAAATCATTTAATATGATATAGGGATATTATCATTTTTCTACCTAAGTTTTTTTGACATATGAAGTCAGTATTAAGGTTTGGGAAAAACTGCATTTTACCATCAAACGTTTATGCTATTATCACTTCACCACCATTTAGTTAAAAATAAGTTAATATTTAACGGAATATGAGTCAAAAGTCAAATTTGTCGCTGGAGCATAAAATACGATTTTTTTTCCTTTTCAAAGGAAAAAAAATTACAAAATAGAAATTTATTATTTGTCTACCAAGTGTCTTCTGACATATCAATTTAGTACTAAGATTTTCTAAAAACTACATTTCAAGACCTAATATTTAAACTGTAATCACTTTACCACTAAAATGTTAAAAATAAATAAATATTTAACCTAGAGTATAAAAGACAATATTGTTATTTGTGAAGAAAGAAACTATAAAAGAGAATTACCCTAGAAATGTGGTCATTATATTCAAAAAATGAATATTTTTTTGATTACATAAACATATTGTTGTACATCCAAATATCAAAATCCCAAGTAATACAAGTCAAACACTTCAATTTTGGTAATATCATAGACACAAGTAATCCTAAACCATTTCAAACACTACAAGGGCAAGCCAAATATTCTAAATTTAACACTTCATCATTCAACAATTGTGTTAACATTTTGGCTTCAACATGAAATTCCTCAAATGATGTATGACATCATCATATTTTTAATTGTGTTGACGGAATGATGATAAAATGATAACATCTTAAATGTTAGATAGTAGAATGTAGGTTTCAGAAAACCTTAGTACTGAATTAATATATAAGAAAACTTCCAATGGACAAATGATAATACCTCTTTCACAATTGAACGGTGTTTTGGCTTTAACGTAAAATTCTTAAAATGTCCTTATGACATTAACAAATTTTTAACTGTATTAACAGAATTGTGGTAAATTGATAACAGTGTAAAAGTTTGGTGGTAAAATACAATTTTCGCTAAACTTTGGTACTAACTTGATGTGTCAAAAAAATTTAGGTGAGAAAATGATAATATCCCTATGATATGTTTAAAATAAGAGATTTTAAGTGTAAGAATTTTCATTATGTGGTTCACATGATAAGTCACTTGTTTGAATAAATGAATTAATAAACTCATATTAATGACCCATTTACTTGTTTTAAAGGATGGTGGGAGAGTTTATTAATCATTTTCATAATAAAAGTGATAAAGATTATTAATTTCACTTCTTTGATGAAAAGAAGTGTAAAGTTTTTAAGTTATGAAATACTATTATAAAAATAGTCTCTAGCCTAGCCAAATTAATACTTGCTAAGAACTTGTTTTCCATCACAAGAGAAGGCTATAAAGTGAAATAGATTAGAAGATGCCTTTACAAAATTTAATGAATATAAAAAACACTTGAAGCTTGAACATCTATGATTGGAGATAAAATCTCTATTTTAGTTAATTATTTTACATGTGGTGTTAGAGTCTACCTCAATTCATATTGTTCAGTACATATGGTTCCCTATTACTTTGGTCATACGTATGATCAAATAAATTTTTATGGATAAGGTATAAGATTTGGATGTTGATATATGCCTTATTTTACAAAATAAGGTTAGATGTATAATTAATGAATCCAAATTTTGCTTGTGGAACTCAACATATGTTGTATATTTAATGTCATTAGTGCATTATTTGATTTATTTGTATCAAAAAATAGATAGGTACTCTGATATGGGATAGATAATGCATGAAGATATAAAATGACTTTTTTTTTTTTATTGTAATGGATTGCAATTTTGTTATTTCCACTGCATAATATATAATCAATATTTTTCTCATAAAGGTTGATTGTGTTAATGGGAATATTAATATCAACTTCTAGCCTATTATTCGTGCTATTTTTGTGACGCCATTAAAGTTTAAAAATATTATTGTATCTTAAAAGTAGCCATAGTATTTCAAGATATGATGATATATATCTGATGAAGTATATAATAATATATAAAGATGAATAAAGTGATATATAGCATCAAGTGTTTGCAATTATTCATTAAATAGCTATTTGGTCCCGCATAGAGAGAACTATTTTAATGATTTAATTGGAGCAAGACTAGTGTGAGAACTTATCATACTACTCTAGGGAGATAAATTCATAATTGCAATAAGATAGTAAATTGGCATCAATTTATGAGAACTTTTCCTAGCCCATATGTCTGGAATTTTCTAATGTTATGTCCATATTTGCTAGTCTTATTATTGAAGGCTCATTATATATCTAATATGTGAGTAAAAATGTAGCAAATTCAATGTATTTTGCAACCTCTACCCACAAGAAGGTTTGAATTTACTATTAAATTAACAAGAAGGTTTGAATTTACTATTAAATTAACATTGGTTAATTTAAAATTTAATGTTTTGATTACGTTAGCATGAAATGCATCAAATTGATTGCATTACCTTCATATATAATGGTTCATGAGGATAAATAATTTGTTCTTGCAAAATTAAGTACTCCACATGAACAAGATGGATTTAAGCAATGGAGAATTAATCTATTGATCTTAAATTTCATGTAGGAAAAAATAATGGTAATTCGATTACCTAGAGGTGAAAGTTTTATGAAGGCCAAGTAAAAAGAATTTGTGGCTTCTCATAAGGTAAAGGCCATCACCTTAATTTCATTTGCAAATTATAAAGATGGACTAAATATAGGTCTCTCATTTATGATTTATAATATTTACAATGTTAATCTTATTTGGTTTATAGAGAACATTGTTGATCAAAGTATAAATCTTAAGGTTAGTAGGAGTTATGATGTTTTAGTTTCATATGTAGATGATAATTTTGCAATAAAGTTAAGGTTGTATGCATAAAGTCATTGCATGCTACGAAAGAAATATGCAAGCATTTTGGTTAAGAAATTTTATCAGCGCTTTAAAAATTATTGTCGATATGAAGACCACTGATTATTGTAGAAGCCAAAAATAAATTTATTGATGTAAAATTATGAGATGTCAGGTTAATGAGCATGAGCTAACTATTGATCATATATAAAGATAAAGCTCATGTTAATAGATCCCGTGAATAAAGTTTTGCTAGCTAAAGTGTATAATGGTCATGTGGATTGTATGGTTTGATAGGCCGAGTTTGAGTTTGTTTTCAACTTTATTACTGTCTTCTATATTGGTGAAGAATATAGTTATGTCATTTGTGCATATAAAGAATTTTGAAAAGTTCATTTGAACTATCTAAGTTGAACCCTGAATGATTTATGGAATTTCATTTATAAAGAAATTACATTTAAAGAAAATTTGTTACTAGTAACACATAGAAGGAAATGTTTCTTTTTTTAGAGGCAAAACTATCATGATTCGTGTATTAGAATTTTCTTCTAAGTTTAAAAAATTTTACTTGTCAAGTTATGAATTTATTCTTTATTTATCATGTGGACTAAGTAGGAGTATGTAAGAATTTTAATTATATGGTCCACATGATAATTCACTTGTTTAAATAAATGAATAGTTAAACTCATATATATGACCGGTTTACTTGTTTTTAAGGATTGTTGAAGAGTTTATTAATTGCTTTCATAATGAAAAGTGATAAAGATTATTAATTTCACTTCTTTAATGGAAGGAAACGTAAAGTTTTTATGTTATGAAATACTACCATAAAAAGATCCCTAGCCTAGTCAAATTTATGTTAGGTAAGAAGTTGTTTTCTATTACAAAAGAATGCTATAAAGTGGACAAGGTTAGAAGATACCTTTATAAAATTTAGTAAATTTAGAGAACACTTGAAACTTGAACAATTATGATTGAATGTACGATCTTTATTTTAATTAGTTAATTATTTTACATTAAGTGGATATTTAAGGTGTACTAATAGCTCAACTCTTTTTTTTTTTTAAATATATTAGTAAATTTCATTCATTTTCTAAAATAAAAAAAATGAGACTATTTAAACCCACTAAAATACTTTTACAAACTGACTTTTATATAAAATATTTTGTCACTCAAATACCCACAATTAAAATTACAAACACAGACAAACTAATATAATTTACTAGAAAATTTTTTATTATCTAAATTCATTATAAACCATTTGAAAATCTGTCAATAATCGACCATATATTTTCTTAAATTTTAATGGTCTTGGTTGCCTGGCTGGGCTCCCTCCTCAGCGCTCATTATAACTCAGATTTGATATATTATCAGGTGCTAATATTTTCGATTTAATCCACTTTTTTTCTAGGCGTTCCACACTAGAAAGGATGATTCTAAATTTCAAGACAAGAACTGTTTCTAATACTAGGATAGAACAAAGTGTTCACTAGCAAAACAATATCAGGCACTCAAACTCTAAATTCTTTTGGTAAAGAGAGAAACAAAAAAAATCGGATTTTTCTTGGCCTAGGCCAAATGGAAGGCTATAGTACCCTCCGAAATTAAGGTCATTGAGTTAGTTTTATATTCCGAGACTCTTAAATCTTAATTAATAGATCTTAATTTGTAATATCCGTACTATATGGTAAGAATTTTTTTTCCTCTTTCTTAAAGAAAAGAAATCAAAAATCAAATAATCAGTGTTTTTTTCTTAATGGAGGAAGAATTAGTTAAATAAGCTCAGCTGGCAAATGATTAGATGAGCTGAAGCAGCAATTAATAATATTCCAACAAAGAAGATAACAGTAACAAACGACTTGGCCGCCTAGCTGGAGCGTACTGCGCACCTCCCGCTGCCCCCGCGGTCGAATTAAAATTAAATTAAAATCCCCGAAACTCAAAGCAGAGTGTGAATTCCCCATAATAAATATATATTTTTCTTACCAGATCTTATCTTAACTGCCTCTGAAGTAAGTGAAAAACATATTAGAATTCGAGCGCTAAAAATGGGAACGCAATCAGAACCATCCCTAAAATTCAGTTTCAGCAAATAAAATCTGGAGAAGTGTCTATTGATCATCTTACTGGGTATCCCTCTCTAGTCTCTAGTGTAGTAGTGCTAGGGTTTTTTGAAAATCCGGTGATGTGATTGTGAGAAGTAAGTGAAATCAATCAGGATCAGATGGCTTCGATCCGCCGAACTTTGTCTCCAGCGTATCACGACCGTCAATATCAAAACGGAGCTAACTCGCCTTTTTCGCCGTCTCCTCATAAGCTTTTCACTAACGGTAAATACACTTCGTCGTTACTGGCCGTCAATCTCCGTCGGAAGGCCTGGCGAAAATCTCTCTACCGCTGTCTCGTCTTCTTCGCGCTAGGTCTCCTGCTAGGCATGACCCCGTTCGGCCACGTCACCACCGACATCGAGAACCGCGACGTCTTCTTCGAGATCAAGCCGCCGCACGTCAACGTCCAGCTGGACAGCGACAACAACAGTGATCGCGTGAGCAAGCGCGACGAAATCTTGTTGGACGCGGTGAGTTTGGGCGTGGACTTTCGGAACGAAATCAATACCATCGAGAGTTACAGATACGATTTTGAGCCGAGGAAGCAGTTGATTGTGATCACGCCGACGTACAACCGCGCAATGCAGGCCTATTTTTTGAACAGGTTAGCGCAGGTGTTGAGGCTTGTACAGCCGCCGTTGCTTTGGATAGTGGTAGAGGAGAATTCGGCGTCGTATGAGACGGCCGAGATGTTGAGGAAAACAGGGGTTATGTACAGGCATTTGGTCAGTCAAAAGAATTCTAGCAGTGTGAAAGATAGAGGGGTTCACCAGAGGAATTTGGCTTTGGAGCATGTTGAGAGGCACAGGCTTGATGGGATTGTCTACTTTGCCGACGATGATAATATCTATACTATGGACTTGTTTGACAGCTTGAGAGAAATCAGGTATATTTCTTAGAGTTATTTGGGAACTTTCATTTCTGGTATGTTCATTTATTTATATTTGTTTGAATGTGCAACATTTGTGGAAATATAACAAAACTGGCTTATTATATATGGGAATGTGTTTCTATAAGATTAAATAGATCGGGTTAATGTAAGTTATATATTATTTATGGCATACAATATGAGAAATTCATATAGATTCGTTTACTTGATAATTTGTGCTCATTAGTTTGTAGCTTTAAGTAGTTCTCAAGTTGTAGTATCTTTGACCTTTTCTGTAACACCTTCTTTCCCCCTTGTTTTTCCATTCATTTGGGTTATCTATTAGCTTTTGTTTTGATTACTAGGAACCAATGATATTGGGAATGGGTATTAGATAACTGTTCCTGTTTATTGTTAGCCTATTTGCTCTCTTAAAAGTGCCTTTACAAATACCTTTTGGTTACATTTTCTCACCTCTGGCTATGTATGCTTCTGCTTTGTCTTCTGATTCTTGTATGAGACTGTGTGTGTACTTGTAATTTTTTTTTTTTTTTTGTGCACGGCTGTATTCTTTCTGTTTGCTCTAGAAAATGCTTGTAACACAATATATTTTCAGCGTGGTGGTTCTTTCTGATCATCAGATTGTGAAAACAAGTATCCTTTAGGCTCCACTCCTATGAATTTTACACGTTGATATCACTTGTTACATGATTTGCCTGATTTGACTTTTCAAGCAGTCAATTCCGGTTGCACCTTAAATTTGTTGGTTTTTTTGGATTGCATAACGGCCTTCAGATTTTATAATATCATGCAGGCTTTTGATGAGTCCCCTGATCCCTCTCTTTCTTTTCAGTACACTCTTCCTCTTTTGACCAACCTTGTTGACCTGATTGGTTTGATTTTGTGTCTCATGCTTTTGTTTCAGATAAATATCTTTCCTATCTTAGGTGATCCAGTATGAAGAGATGATCTTTAAAATATTGAAATTCAAATAATTGCAGTTACTTTGTTTTTGTACAAATTTGTAATGTTTCTTTCTCTGATGTGCAGCCGATTTGGCACTTGGCCTGTTGCCATGCTTGCACAAAGCAAAAACAAGGCAATCATAGAAGGTCCTGTGTGCAACGGAAGTCAGGTTATTGGGTGGCACACAAATGAGAAAAGTAAAAGACTTCGAAGGTTTCACGTTGATATGTCAGGGTTTGCTTTTAACAGCACTATCTTGTGGGATCCAAAGAGATGGCAACGCCCCTGCTCAAATTCAATTCGGCAGTTAGACACAGCGAAGGAGGGTTTCCAAGTAAATGTCTCATCAATGCTTTTTGAAGATATATTTTTGCAACATAGCTTAAAGTCACAATGTGCTTAATTACATGTAATGACTGGATTTGTGCTTTAACATTCTTTATTAAACAGGAGACCACATTTATAGAACAAGTGGTGGAAGATGAAAGCCAAATGGAAGGTACTCCACCTAGTTGTTCAAGGATATTGAACTGGCATCTTCATTTGGACACTCATAATCTTCCTTATCCTAGAGGCTGGCTGCTTCCCAGAAACCTTGAAGTTGTGTTTCCTGTTGAGTGATGCAACTTCCTGCAATTTTGATGCTAAGAGCTTCGTATGGGTATGATTTTATGACTTGTGCTCTAACAGTACTTTGAATTCAAGCATTTGTGAATTTAGGTTTGAAATAGTTTTCTTGAAAATTTTTTCTTTAAATTTTTTCATTGAAAAGAAAAAGGGAAAACTTTTTTGGCAGCTCACATCACCAGATCCTCTTAAAATTGGGGGAAAAGGAAAAAAGAAAAAAAGGAGAAAAATGTAAAGGCATTTAGGATTTTATGGTATTGGCCTTGTGCTGGAAGATTTCTCATTGTCTTATTTGGCAGGTCTGACTGTTTTGTGGCGGATGCTAACCTGCTCGGTTGAGCTGTAGCTTAATCAGCTACCTCTAGCAGTCACTCAGCTGGCAATGACAGCAAAATTGGAGATTTACAATATTTCTTGTACAATTTTTCTAGCTTGATATTCTTTAACAGGAAAAAGGTTTTGTTTTTGTTGTAGAGCTGTGGTTTTTCAAGTCCTTTATTTTCAGAACAATACATACATGATACCCCTCCACCCTCCAAAAATGGAAGGTGTTGACCTGATGTGAATTTGTGATCTAGCCCCACATGCATTCAAATGAAAGAAAGGCAACTTGGCATGGAATTTGAAATTTTCAAATATTACTGCAATCTCTCTTGGTGTTCTGCTGCTTTTTTTTTTTTTTTTTCTAATTATGGTATTCTGCTGCTTGCTTCTTGCTTCTTCTAGTTGTTGTATCTGACTTGGCACACTTTAATAGCTGTCTTTTCACTGGTTTCATACTACATCACATAAAGGTTGATGGGTCAAGATTTTGGTTCGCACACAATGCCTCTTATTCAGCATATTTTTTTTTGGGGGGGGCTATTATCAGTAATTGATTGTGATTCTTCAGCCTTCACAATCTTAACACTTTCAATCAGATATACTAGTGAATTCATCCATAAGGACGGATTAAAATAGGTAAAGTTAGTGTGAACGGTGTGAAACCAAGGATATCAGTGCAGATACAGCATCTTTACTCATCGTTTACCATAAATGTAAAATAGAGAGTGGAAACACAAAAGTTACGTCAAGCTTTGCCCTTGCTCCAGATAAACAGACCCGAAAAAGGGCAGAGTCAAAACTTCTTAAAGACTTTGCGTGCATTTTTTTATCAATTTTACTTTTTCAGGGAAACAAAATTGAATTAAAATTTTGCACCATTTTTATTTTACAAGATCGTTCAACCTAACTAACAAAGGGCACCACGACCACTGCCATTTCCTTCTCCAGGATCAGTCCCTCAACCAAAATATGGGATCTGTTGGTAGCTTCAGCCTACCAACCCAACATATTGTCATTAAACATGCCCCATTATAGGCAGAAAGTGAAATCAAAATTCAAATAATAACAATAATTAAAAAAAAAAAGACAAAATCATTTACAGCTATGTTACATTTCCACGAGCTGCTGGAAGGGGAGCCTATTTTTCCTTGATGGTTGCAGTCATTGGTTTGAAAAAGCTACTCCGCTGTGCCCAGTATTGATTTGAAGTCATCTGGATTCCAATTGATCAGTAGTCTAACAATGAAGAGATCGAATGCCGTACAAGCAGTTGACTTCAGCTGAATTTTATCTCCCTTGAAGAGAACCAAGAACCATATCATGGAGCAACATTCATGATGGGCCTAAATTAGCAGGTCTTTGAAAGCTCCAAGGTTTTTTATTGTCACGTCAGAGTTGCTCCATGCTCTGAAGAACCTGTATCTGACGGGTTCAAAGATGAAATATGCAGCTGCTGCATATGCGATTCATTTGCAAGACCAAGAACTGCAAGGATTGATCTGCAAAAATATAATTGCAATTTAACCAAAAAAAATAAGATAAGGAAACAAGAAATCACTGTAAAGATAGATGGTTGACGAAGTTATGCTTCCTACAACAAAAAATGCAATGGCCCTCTTGATTTGATTGTGCATATCTAGATAAGTATCCTTGAACCAAACAGCACAATGATTGCATTAAATCAACATATATTGTAATTTACATCAAAGAATATTTAGTATCTCGACAAAATTGTATATACCAACTATATGCAAGTCCACCACATTACTTGTTTCCTATTTTAACTTCTTAACATCTACCCTTGGCCACACATTATTAGCACAACCCAGCACATTAAAACAGTAAGCAAGAAGTGGAATAGCATCATATCAAGAAAAGAAGTACCTAGGTATCGAACTTTTCAAGCTTGGTTGGCTGGCGTAGGCGGCTAGGGGACCTCTAAGATTAGCATATTTATTCAGAGCACTCTCAAGCTGTGGAGGTGGTAACTGCAATCAGAAAGAAAAGAAAGCCGGTGTTTCAAAAAACTCATGAAAGAAGGGTTAATTTCTCACCATTGTAGAAAATATACTACCTTCAACAGTACAGGAAAAGAATGTGGGCGTGTCTGAGACACGCATTTCAAGAAGCCAACCCACAACTTTGGCATTCTCCACACCTGCTTTCAGAACAAGTAAAAGAAATCAGTTACCACACCAATACGCTATGAGCTCATCAACCTAAGTAAAGGCATTTGAGTGAAGAAGTTACTGATTCATAAATTATAGTTTGACCTGCCATACCTGTTTACTCACAAGTTTGGAAAGTATTTCCATGACAAAATCAACCTGAAAGCAAAGCGTGAAAAGAATAAAATACTAATCAATCTTTTGCATATCATGCTACCATTTAATATATAACTAACAGCTGATGCCATGTTCATGCGAATTCATCAAATAAATAAATGAGAAGGCATGACAAACCCTATGCGGGCATTAGGGATATTATACAGCCAACTGACATCCAGCAGAAACATCAACAAAGAGTGAAAAATAACAGGAAATGCAGAAGCCGCTTCGAAATTGCAAATCCTGGATTTGAACTTAATGTGATACAATTTTTAAGGTTCAGCATGGTTAAAAGTCTTTTTTTTTTTTAATATAAATAACGTAGTTAAAATTAGTCTATGTTAATTTTCTAAACCTAAACCTCAGGGTTGACCGCAAGTAAAGGTGATGACTGACTTCAATGGACATGCTATCAAGGCAAAATTCAATTTCTGTTTTCTTTTTCCTTAAACTTTTCAGATCTTACACGAAGTGATTCACAATTAACCTGTCAGATTTTTCCTTCCTTTTAAAAAGAAAAAATGAAACTCATCAACATAATGAAACAGCAGATACAGCTTTGAATCGGCAACATATCAGATGCCAGCTTCTTTGTACGTATTTCATATTGAATTTAAATCTTTAACAACAGAAAAGCAGTAGCAGAAAAGAATACAATTACCAGAGTAGGAAAAGCGTCAATTGCCTGAATTACTGTTCTCATAAAGAGTAGTGGCAGAGGCGTTTGATCAACCTAAAAGGGAGGAACAGTTATTATATATCGAACTAAAAGTGTCCACAGATTATTGATTCACTTTACATACCATTTGATTCAAAGCCTTTGCTAAAACCTGCTGTGTGAAAACTGTACGCTGCTCAAAACAAGCTGAGCAAGCATCTGTTATCTGGAAACATGAAACCTAACACTTATAAGCATAACAACATTTTGTTCTTGGAGATAATTTTATTTTGATTGAGTTATCAATATCTTATTGATATAAGATAAAAATGAAGAAAAGAAAGTAAGGTAGACTTAACATTCATATAGGCATATGTGATTAAGAAATAAAGGTGTGGATTAATATCTTATTGATATAAGATAAAAATGAAGAAAAGAAAGTAAGGTAGACTTAACATTCATATAGGCATATGTGATTAAGAAATAAAGGTGTGGATACCTTTCCTAAATCATAAGCTTACAGGAAAAAATTCAACGATATATGTACTCTAAAACACCCTCGCATGAAAAGCCAAGTGAAAGGGGGAAAATTGAATAAATTTTAGGTGGACTCTATTCTGTAACATAATGTTACTCAATTATCATCTAGACATGGTATAGCACCAACAAAAAAGAAAACAACTGTATCATGTAACTGGCATCTTATGTATCAATACCAAGATCTCATCAGTGAAGGCCAACAAGTAATTATTTATTTTGTAACACAGAAATCCCACCAGACAGCTTAACAAACTAAAGTCTGAAACTATTGTCCTGCAGAACCTTCAATCTTTGGGAAGCAGGAAAATCAACCCTTTTTTTCCTTGTGCGCAGGTAGGTGCCCCAGAAGAATTGGACCCCCTGATCATTTTAACAACTCCCTAATATGGTGAATTTTTAATTAGCAAAGTCTAAGGTCCAGCAGATCTGAAGAAAATTACACAGATAAACTGGACGGTACTAGCAAGTTTGAAAGGCTGAAATAGTTTATACACAAATTATCCAGAACGGTGAGAAACCCAGCCAAGAAAAGAATTTAAAGCTAGTACGGTGGAATTATGTCAAGGCTTGGACAAACAAGCCTTTCCCAAAACAGAAAATATTTGGAATCTAAAGATAAATGACTCTCTACGGAAGCTTCACCAATGCATTTTGAGGAAGAAACATATGATTCAAGTTGAAGGATGTATCTCCTGGTATAGATGAATATGAACCATGCAAGAATGTATCCTTTGGTAGAGATAAATATGAACCATGCATCGACTCAAAATTACTAAAATTTTACTATTGCAAGCCATTTCCGACATATTCCACTAATATCTGTTGTTCTTAAATATGCCTGGTACTGAAGTGATAATTGCATATGCAAAGAAGGTTATATTCAACTAGACTAGAACAACCTAAAGTAATGCCCATCCTCCCTGGGATCGAAGTTTGGCTCACTTGAGCAGCCCTATCAGAGACATTGTTTTGAAGTTGGATAACTTGCTCAAAACCTAGAGCTGCTCTAAACTACTCTGTCAAGCCCAGCCTGCCCAACTGCATTGACCTTTGTGCAGAATTTCTGTATTTGATACATCTTATGACAGCAACCACTCCCTTTACTGTTGGTGGAATATGAGGTGGAAGAGCACACAGCATCATTACAATTTTAAATTACAGTTCAGAGAGAATTCAAGCAAGCACTAAACTAAGAATTCCTTCATAAGCAAAACAATCAAATCAGAATGATAGAAGACATGCCTTTTTAAGTGCAAGGCCATCTCTCTCAGGAACAATGTCGTGTATGGCAACTAAAACTTCTACAGGTGTTAAAGCAGGACCTGTATGAGCTGAACCCTGCAATTAACAGTTGCAATCTCTTAAGATTATTGTTCATGTCGAGTCAATGGAAAAGGAACAGCATGATACTCCTGTAGCATTACAACTAAAGTTTTCTGAACACTTGAAAGTTCACAAATAATTAACAAATGCAATTTCACTTATCAAGTAATTTCAGTGTGCAAAACTGGCATCCAACTCTAGCTTTAGCTAAAACGACTTTGAAACTGTTATTGCCCTTACGACAGGGATGGAAATTTATCAGGTTTGGGTACAGTAATGGATAACCATCACCCCTCCTTATTCCCGTGACCTCAAAACTTAGAAAGTGCCTTAGGATTTGGATAGCAATTTTCCAGATTGCAAATGGATAATGGATTCCCACACCCTGAAAATTGTCATCCGCCATGGATCACAAAGAAAAAGGCAATTTCACTTGATGGCTACATATATGCTCAAGTACAACAATAATGGAACTCACAGCAGTGACCTTTAAAATTCATTGGTTCCCCTGTATAAATGATCTTATATTTTATGTGAATCTGTGACTTCAATCAACAATTGGTTTAACTAGCACTAGAAAATCGACAGAACTTCTGTGTTTAATTTAAGAACTAAATAACATGAAAATATAACGGCCCTCATACAGCATGTAAAGAAAACGGTTACCAACATCCTAACAGAACCTATAAACGTATAAGTCCGAATACTAAGAAGTCCCAATATTTGATATGTTGCTATTTTGCATCACTCAAGGTAAACCAAAAAGATGACAAAATGTAATATGGCACAATTCACAAAGTCACATTCAGAAAATTCATTTATACCTGTAATATGTGAGCAAGCGCCATCTGGAACTTCTCTAGGGGAAGATCGACGAGACGAGGGAAAATAGGTAATACCTATAATCATAAAATGATAAAATTATAACTTACAAGGAATCATTTCTATGAAGGAACAACAGGAATAACTTCAATAAGCCATTTTACAAAAGAGAACTTCAAAATTGGTGGGGATGACATCTTGTCAAGAAGCAATAGCAACATGGAACCTTTTCTTTTCCCAATTATACGATCTTTTATTTTATTGTTCACCTGCTCATGATGGTAATATAAACAACTAAGTTATATTTATAAGTCAAATGGATCGCCAGCTTGATTTTTTTCAGGCTTCAATTTCCAGTTGCAACTTGAGTTGCATAATCCTTTTTCTCATGCAAAATTGCCCAACATAAAAATGAAGTTAGAGATGATCATGAGAAAATAAATAAATATATAAAGCAGTGAAAATCTACATTTTCGTGACACATATAGTGATTTAATGAGATTTTAGTGCTTTTATTGTGACAAAGGTAAAGTTTCTTATGAAATCTTCAAGACAAAAGTATTTTTCTTAATAGCACACGTGTTGGTACTAGATAAAACTGTAAACTCAAACAATTTCTTAGTGCTCAATGCCCCTTAATTTCCAGGAATTAATCACTTCAATAGTCTTCAATGGTTATAGGGGTATCCACAGTGCGAATGAGATGGATGTTTGTTATCCCAATCATTCTTCTTAGTCCCAATCCCCCAAAGGAAAGGGGGCGGTTCATAAGAAAGTTTCATGTTGCTGATTCCTAGAAGTAGCGTCTCTTCCCCTATGCCACCTATTGGTATTAGTGTAGTAGGGTTGACTGGCAATACAGAACCCATCGGTGTAACCTTTCAATCAACAAAAATGGATAATCGAAGCATCTGAGATGTTTTACAAAATCTTCATTTTTTGTTCTCACTCATGGAAGATACCTAGATTTCATGTGAGATGAAACTCTTTTGGCCACTTGCAAAACTTCACATGAAATCTTCTGCTGTAAGTAGGCAGCCCATGCATATCAACTCTACGGTCACTACAGTTTTCTGTAATCTATCTGTATAATGTTTTTCATAATTACTATCTAGTGCATGCCAAATCACTTTTTAATATGAGTAATCTACAATCTTAAATCAATTATTCACAATCCCTCATGAAAAGTAATTGTACAGAAGTGATTAATAATGTAGATATTCAAATTGACTGGAGCTGAATTTCAAGGCACAAACACTGATATAAAAACAAAATTAACAGAAAAATATATTCTTATCTACCATACAAGGGGTGCTTTGGTAATTATAAACCTTTGGGGGGCCAGTAAATATCTGGCAGAACACATACGATACAGTATAAGCCTATAAGGTCTACTAACTCTGAACTTCTAGACATTTGAGCTCAAACTGTAAATATATAATCCTTATTAGCAATATCTTGCCATGATGTTTTGCATGTTGATATCCAATGATACAATCACACAAACAACAAAAACTAAAAAAATAAAATAATAAAAAAGAGAGAAATTTAGGAAGCAAACCTCATTCTTTGTAAGTGAAGAAAGCATTGGTATGAGAATGGTAGCATCCTAAATATATAAAAAATAATAATAATAATAATTAAAAAAAAGGTTTACATTATACTTGTGACATTCAAATTTAATTATGTCAGAGAGGAAGGGCGTGTTTTGGGGGGGGGGGGGGGGGGGGTTGGTTGGGGTTGTGCAATCATGTTTCAGGTATGTGAAATACCTTTAACTTTGTTTCATATAAATGCTTAACAGAGGCGATTAGATCGGAGGAAGGTGTGGTTTCCTGGGTCAATATTTGCAGCACCTAGTAAGAAAACAAAACCATCAGCAAGTAAATTTAAAAGATTAAATAGATTTACAATTGAAAATAATAATAATAACTTACCAGAGTTAAAAGATTTTCACTTCCTTGAGGTGGATCGGATATTATATGTAGTAATTCAGAACAAGATGAACCCAAGGCCCTTATAAGAATTGGGATATGGCGATGAAAAGCCTATATCATTCAAACGGTGTGCAATAAAAGTTGGACAAACTCTTAATAGAAACAGAAAAGATAAAAAATAATAGGAAGGTTATGCTTATTCAAAATAAAAACATATTCATGACTAAAGCCTCCAACACACAGACCCTTATTTCACCTAGGAAGCCCATGTCAGATATCACATCATGAGCACTAGTACGGCTGCTGGACAATCCATTTTAAAGGCCAGGTATGCCAAACCAGGTGCCATGAAATACTTCACACCGCACTATAGTCCTCATAGCCTAGGATAAAATAAAAAATGGTGTCTTACCATTTGCGAATTTGAGAACTGACCTATATGGACTGAAAACCTAGCTGGATTTGTTACAACCACGATAGTTAATATAACTTTAGCAATAATTAAAAATACCTGCTTTACAGATTTTGGAGCTTGAACATAATTATCAAAAATAAGTTGAAGAAGACGAGGTTTCTGGAACAAAAGAAAAGCCTCATCACAATTACCAAAACAATGAAAGCTAAAATCTTCAAATTTATCAGTATCAGAGAAGTCATTGACAAACCTTTGTACATAAAGCAAAAAACAAGGAAGTAAGACGTTGAGCTTCAGGAAATGATATAGTTGAAAGACTATGAGAAATTGGTTGTCTACTCTTCACTGAGTCCATTTCAAAGGTTCCAGGCTCCGAAACTTGGGAGCCACTAATGGATGTATCCTGGCTTCCAACCTGAAATGATTTTTCAGCAAGAATAATCAAAAGCAATTGTACGATCTCCTATCACAGAGGAGAACACTGGAGTGCAAATTTTTTTTTTTCTTCTCCTCTCTTTCTCCTCCCAGGATTTTATTTTAGTTGTCATGAAAGATTTATTTTTTCCAGAAATATGACATTGGAGAAAGTGCAGGTGCATTGGTACATCCTTTCTGCTCTCATGAAGGAAAAGCACCTACTGCTCATCTACTACAATCCATGTGATGAATCATTAATTGAAATGCTTAAGAGCTTGGTAACAAAGATATTAAATAATATGAGCACTAAACTTACATGAGTATGACCAGATAATAACACCTAAGTTAAATTACAATCTACCATATACCCCCTAGCTCCATAATATGGGCTTTTGTTTTTAATTTTTTGGATAAGAAACTGAAATTTGTATTAAAAGATGAAGATTACAATGAACTGGACCAGCTGTCCGATAAGCAGAAAAAACCAGACTCCTTAGAGACTGAAGCCAAAGCAGAGTAAAAGATGAACTCTATCCCACAATTCTTCAATATTATACACTCTTTTTGCCTGAAAAATGCCAGTATTTCTTTCTTTCCATATTACCCGAAATGAAGCTGCCACTCCATAATCTACTCTAGCACGGAACTTAACAAGATAATATGGGTGTACAAAAAGGCTGCTGGCAATACCATCAACCACCACACCCAGAGAAGGAAAAAGAAAAAAATGCAACCCTTAATTTAACTTTTATCTCTCTCTGATTACTCCGAAAAGCTTTTAAAAAATGCAACCATTGACTTAATTTTAATCTCTCCAAACACTCCCAAAGATAAAAATCCAGTTCAATCTCTCCAAACACTCCAAAAGATGAAAATCCAGTTCACTTTCCACAAGACCAAGAATTTGAACATTTGGCGTGCTACAGGAACAAAGCAAATGAAAATACATAAACGGGACCACAAAGTGGAATAGGAAAAAGTTTCATACCTCCCCCTCAGCTTTGAGATCAGCAGAATCAGACTGTGAACATTCTAAGTTTGAAGAATGCTGATTCACAGCAGACAGCATCATATTTGTTGCATATTGTTCTATATTTTCTGCTATGTAGCTTAACTGATAGAGTTTGTTTGACACCTGTCCATTATAAACCAAAGAAAATTAATACATTGTTAGCACAACAAGAACTGAAATACAGCCCAGATAAAAATTAATTCTTTTTTTCCTTTCTCCCTCCACAATGGTAATGTCAGTGAGTTTCTATACCAGCCGAATAGCTTTCGCTCGAATTTCATCTTGTGAATGAGCAGCAGACTGCAAACAGAAAACAAATCTATAAGCAATAAATAGCTCGCATCCACCCAGTTTTCACACAAGACACACGGTTGCACTCTAAGCTATGAGATTTTCATAAGCAAGTTACCTTCAAAGCTATGTCTAGGCAGGCTTGGCGATAATATGGACGACCCAAAATCAAACTCCACACTGCACCGAGGCCCTGAGTTACACGCTCACCATCGCGAACCTCTTTCCCATGGAGATCAAAAACAGTAGAAGAGCAGAGATTGTCTAACAGTTGTAAGACAGAGTCAGGCAAAACAGGTACCTCACCCAGAAGCCTACTAAAAGACTTATCTGAAGCCGGAAAAGTGTCCAACAAAGATTTGGCCTACAACGACGATGGTTAGATAATTCTGATTCTCAGGGAAACAAAAATGAGGTTGAGATAGCAGAATCTGTACCCACCACTGCCAAGAGGAGTTTTTCATACACAGCAGCAGCATACGAAGAGTTTTGATTGGAAACAGAAATCATGAGCGATTGTAGATGATAGAGAATATGCAGCACAAGTTCATGTCCCTGACACAGAAAAGAAAAATATAACTTAAGAACTTAAATATAAAGGTCTAAAAACAATCCTAAAAGAAAACCAATAAACAAATAAATCAACGAAGTCTCCAAGGACATAAGTTAAAGGTATCCACTCATAACAACTGATGGACTCCATAAGCTTAGCTATCGTCTAAGAGAAACAGGGTACGAATGCTGGCCAGAACAATAGTTGATCAATAGGGCCCATCAAAACACAAGTCAATAACAAACAAGAAAACATCATGCACAATAGAAGTGACAACAGATAAGGTCCCCATAATGCAGACACAAGACTCTACATATGGAGTCAAGCAATCACAAAATCAAAAGCCATGAAGTTATCATAGTTCAGGAGAAGCACCAGAAAAGAACAGCTACTCATAAGGACCTCACATTTGAAACCGAGGTTAGCAGAACATGTGATTTTGACCAGAATTTCAGAATCTGTAGTACCAGCATTCCAACTTGCTGAATTTCAGCACAGCAACTTTGAGTCTTTGACTGATTAAGTCTTATGCTGATTTTACTATAGGGTTACAAATTGTTTTTTTAAATTAATCTTATATCTACGAGGATCATTGGATTTCACTCTTTAGTCAAAAATATATTGGCTACAATAAACAATAAAAAATTAAAATACAAAACAGAAGTGATTCCTCGAAGTTACATGGCATAGCCTTTAGTATTTTTTTAATAGTATTTGATTCAAGAGTTGCCCGCTCATATTTTGATGTTTTCCCCGCTTAACAAGGTTCCAATCCATAACCTTGGCATTATAGGGTTACAAGTTATCTTAAAGAAAATACCTTTTGCTCTTGGTAATTTACAACAACATATTTTTCCAGCATCATAACAATGTCTTCATCTGCATCAATCTGCCAAAAGAGAGAGATAATTAACATTAATACAATTTTGCCAAATGTTAATTTACAGAGATTGGGGATAACAAAAAAGTAGTAAACAATAGAATGCAAGCCCAAGCTCCAAAATTATTTTCATAATCCAATGTAAATTCAAGCTGAAGAAAAAGTTTGCAGCGCATTTCCCAAGCTCTAAGCAACAAAATTAAAACATCAGTCATGCTGATGATAGTCATAATGTACTTGCCTGAGCGATCAATCGAGCAAGCAACCCCATACGGGTCTGGCTGCACTCTGTCCCCTGAAGATGTTTGTAAGATTCAAAAATACGTTCAACAGCCAATGTTCTAACACTTTTCTGCTCTGCTTCAGTTAGCTCAACAAAAAGTGGAAGAGGAGGTAAATCTTTACATGTCTCCTCCCATGCAGATGCATTTGATACAGCTGAAGAGTGCTGATCAGATTCCACCAAAGATGATGTACCGGTCCCATATACTTCAACATCAGATAATTCTACTGCTGCAGAATCCTCATCAACAGCACGAGAAGAAATTATATGATCTGAAGAAGCACAGACCTCAGGAAGGGTGACAATTTCTTCAGATCTAGAGAGTCCTTCCTCAGGATTAGGTTGATCCATTTTAGAAACAGATGGACTTTCAAATGTCGTATCATCACTTTTGGCACTGGTCATCACAGGAGCTGGAAGATTTTCAACAGATGTCGTAACGTCTAGTGAAGTAGGCCTAGTTATAGAACCAGAATCATCAAACTCAGACTGCACAGGACCGGCATCCTCTGTGGTAGATAGGGATGGCACTCCAACAGGGGTTGCTAAACGCCGTGGATCCAGACGACGGGGATCCTGAATAAGCCATCAGTAACTTATTATAAAGAAAAAATAATTTCAACATCCTAAGACTAGACAGATTGCATAATATCTAAAAGTAACAGTTAGTAAATATAGAGAAATACAAACCCTTCTGGGATCACGTTTAGAATCAGTAGCAGAAGTATTGCCACTAGCTGTATCAGATAAAGAAGAACTGAATGCAGCAACTGAAGGAGGTAGTTGTGCTTGTGCAGTGAGAAGAGAAGACTGCATCGTATTTATTTGGGATGGCAGCGCCGCAAGCTGAGCTGGACTACTTAGAGAGCCAATTTGTCGAGTCACAGGCAAGTTCCCAAGCCTTGTCAGAGGCGGGGGTGTTTTATGCAAATGCTTCATATTAGTTATGACAATATCAGCCAACAGATCAGGGTGAATATTTGAAATAAGCAGCTCAAGCGATTCAGCTCCCCTTTCTCCTTCAGCGAGCAAAGCAGCAATCATAGTAATCATTTGCTCCACAGGATTCAAATCACTATCTAAAAGAGGAACACTAGGGGATACTCCATTTACAGAAACAGAATCCTGCCGAGAATCATTCATTTGAGCAGACAAAGCCAAATGATTGTTAGGACCATATCGAACCCGCTTGGAAGCCACATCAAGACCATTATTTTGCTCTTCATTATCCTGAGGCATAGACCTTTTTCTCAACAGATCTCCTGAAAGGGGCAGCTGGGTGGTTGATGGCTGATCATCCTGATAATCAAAAAATAAATTCAGTATGAGGAAACAAAAACTTGAAGTTTATTGACTAGATTCTAGCGAGTGAAGGAAAAAGTATCATTACCCGGCCAAGCCGATTTTCACGTGCACGCTCACAATTTCTAATCATTTTATCAACTTGTCGAACTACTTGATCCGCAGCATCCCCAGCATTTATTGCTCGTAGAGCTTTAAGCAATCTGTCTCTTGACTGCAAATGAAACATAGGAGGCCAAAAATTTTTATAAAAAAAAATTCAGGCACAAGACTTGGCAAACAGATTAAGAATTTAGAGCTTATGTTCAAATATTAGGGATCTAGTAGGCAAGCTTCCTTTTTATGTCTAGTTAGTGAGAAATTGTCCTCTAAGAGCCTACTTATACAACCTAATCAAGCCAGTTGACCTTTGGGAGCTTCTTTCAGCAAAAAGAAATGTTTCAATCAGCCAAAATGAAAGACAAAGGAAGCAGGGACCTGCCAGATGGAAGTGCTAATGTTGAAGCAGCGATAAGGTAAAATACAACACAAAACTCAAGTATGGGATATTCTTGTTGTCCTGTAGGAATGTGGAGTGGAAAGGAGCTTCATGACTGATAATCTAGAATTTCAAAAGAAAATCATAATAATACAAAATCTAAAGATGACAACCAAACCCACCTGTTGAATGAGTTCCAATGACCTCATTGAAGAAAGCCTGAAAAATTATCATTGGAAGACAGTTTAACCTAAAGGATGCTAAATGAGAATTCCGCTAAAAATCTCCATGAAAGCATAAAATGGAGAAATTAAGCATGAATGTATCCATTTCATCTAAAATTGTTGCTCGACAGTCTTGATCAACTTATTTCAGCTAGAAGAAATGATGAGAGCACCGAGCAAGCACAGACAGAGAAACACAAACTACACAAAGAGATTTCAAAGAAAATAAAAGCATCAAATGCCAAACAACTTTACCTCTAAGATTGTTGGATTAGTACACCTTAGGAATCCCAAAAAGGCAGTCCTTAAGGAATACTGAACACTGGCAACATGGCATCCCCTTGCTGTCTCAAAGTTTGGATTGAAGTCAAGCAGTGCAGAAAGAATCGTATTATAGTGGAGAGGCCTCTTCCTTCCTATAGCTGCAAGACTACCAAACAAATAGAAAAATTGTTAGATATAATTTAACAAAAATAACCATAATAGCTACACTTGGAAGGCAGAGAAATTAACCCTGCAAGCAGTACAACTTGACAGAAGTGTGAAATGACAAACAAAACATTAAGATATAATAGGGAAATGAAAGAAGAGCCAAATTGATCTAAAACAACTTCCTAAAATTTAATTGTCATTCATTATCATCATCATCATAGACCCCACCATCTTTGGAACCAATTCCTTCCAACACCTTAAACAACTTCTCACCATTGCAACTGCCACGCCCATCACTATCATCATCAACTTATTACCAAAATAACAATCTTAATAGTAGTAATTCCAATACAGTAGAGGTTTTTGTAACTTAGCAGATTTACACATTCCTTTTACATATCTTTACACAAGATATAGTATAGCTTCTGATGAGTTAAGAAATTGCTAAACATAAAAGGTTTTCATGAGATTGACAAATAAGCGAACAAGTCAGTCGTGTCTTACATGATCACAATTATTTAAGTCCATCACAAAGCCCAACAAAAAATCCCCGTATTGACATGATGCTATAGGGAATTTATTCTATGCATTTTATAAATACACTAATCTATCTTGCAGCTCTATTCTGTCTGCCTACAGCAGAAAATCATACCCATAAGACTACATCAACCTTTATTAGAATTGCAATCTGGAATTCTTTTATTTGGACTTTTATCTTAATATAAGAAGGCAAATAACTTGTAGGAAAAGAACAATGCATGTAACAAGCTGAACACAAACTTCCTTAAAATTCTATGATTTTCTGTAACAGTATTGGTGAAAATAAGAAATCAATAGCACTTTGACCTGGTATGCAGAACTACAAGACATGACACTGTCCATTGTTCACATTTCAACATGAATTTTCGGAGATATTGAGACAATATCTGCTTGAAAATGATCTGTTGACAGTCATATCTTTGCTAAATAAGTTTTCCCAGTCTTCTTTACAAAAGATACGATGAACTTTATGATATTTCCTCTTTTTGACAGGAAACAAATGATTGAAGAAACAAGGAGGAAAGGACAGCAAAAATGGACCAATGGTCCACAAATAAAAATATTCCCAACTGTCAAGATAGCCCAAAACTGCATAAGTTAAATCTCTGTATAAAGGATAGCCCTTAAACATGAAACAAAGATGGAAAGGAAAAACCCCAGATAACCCAAACTAACCAAAGGCAATATCACAATCCTTATTATACAAAGCCGATTTAATAATAAACAAATTCTGTCATTAGACCACCAGGATATTCCTCTTTCTCCCCTACAAGACAGCAACTATTTTTTTCTTGTCAAATCACCCACAAGAAAGCTAGGACTCCAAACTTCCATAAAGCATACACTTTACCAGGTAATCAAATCATATTCAATCAACATCACAATGAACTCTCAATAAAATTACAAACAAACCATTCTTCCTGTCCTCTTTCATTCCTGACAAAATTGACATCAATATCGAAATCACCAACATATCCCATCTCCTCAAGTTGCTATGTATCCACACACAAACAAAGTAAAATCTCAAATCTCATGACAAAATGCTTTTGGGTAGTTCATTCACATACTTTCTATATATCTATCAGTAGCTTATGTTAACCTGCTGAACATACACAAAAATGAAATCTGAAAAACAAAATGCTCAAAACCCTAGCACGACACAAATATTTACATTGCTATCTCAAGAAATAATATGTTAACCGTTTCATCTCAACAGATATGATAACTAAAAGATCATCTTAACAAAATTTTCAGAGCATAATTCAGTTTAGAACATTCTTCACAAATTGCAAATCCGGTGCAGCAGACTTTTTGCATCTACTCTCATTTACAAATCTCTTATTGCTAAAACATACAATATAACTTCAAGGATCAATAGATTCAGCCACAGTCCATAACAACACAAACAGCCTGTATAGCGATTCTCTTAGTTGCTAGATCAAAGATTTCCTAACGACGGTTAAAATTAATGATAAAGACAGCTATAATAATGTGACCATGGACTTTATCTTTCAAAAGAAAGAAAATCAAGGACTTGAATACTAATCATGATACCAGATTTATCAAAAATATTTCTTTCAACATAACTTAACAATTGCTTCTACTTAAATGTAAACGCAGTAAATGGATTGTCAAAACAGTTGAGCTCTACTGGATGAGCAACAACTCCCACAATCATGTTTAAATTGCTTTACCTGAAATGTTAATGCGTAAGACTCACAGTGAGGACTTTAAACCGAGTATTGATTTGAGTAATTTCCAAATATTTCTTATATGCCTTTATCACATATCAACTGCCTGATACAAGGCTATGGTTGACTTGGCCACTTAACCTGTTTTTACATGGTGCTTCCTTTCAACTCGGAGCTGATGACTCTGTGGTACAATCCTTATTTCCAAAAGGACCAAATTGATCACATGCGAAGGGAGAAATATCAGAACAAAAATGTATCTTGTTATTCCATACCTCAGAAGTTCGTGAAGCATAACCTTTTATTACGTTGATTGTGAAGTCAAAATATGAAAGAAGCAAAAGCAAAAGTGATTGAAAATTGGGAAACACAAGAAATAAAGAAGAGTAGAATTAGCAGGGAAATTCCCAGTTGAATAAAACTTTAAATTATTAGAGGTATTTAATGTGCATCAACTGCTATGATGTAATTGATACATTTTAAAATAGCTCACACATCATTAGCTGTACACACAAATATCATAAACTCAAACAATAGTTAAATGGTATAACAGTTAACAAAGCATAAACTGTGTAGCTTGACCAGCAAGTTTCTCTCAGAACAAGTTGACCAATTTATCCACCGCTTTAACAATTATATCACTGGATAATGCTGCTCCTTAGGACCATAAAAGTTGACACTGTTTAGCCCTGTAACTCCCAAAATCTGAACCACCATGCAGCAGTATCCAAGGCCATCAACTCCTCAAAAGAGAGCAGATCAGCATGCTGCTATGATATCAGAAACAAGCAGTTGAACTTGTACTACAACCTGTTTCCAAGCTTCAGAGATCCCTCCAAAATTCTCAAAGAAATTAAAACTGAGGGCAAAATGCAGTTTACTCCCTACACAAACTATTAAGGCTACCAATACAAATTAATGATCAGTAACAATTGAAAGTCTCACATTTACATGACAGACTGCAATTAAATATTCATACTTGACTGTACGTCCCTAGGATTACTATTATATAAATTACCTTCCTGCAAGGATGAATTTCAAATCCAGCAGAGCATTAGACATTCAGAGTCAAATACAGAAAAGATAAATAACATACAATCAAGCTGCAAATAGACATACCATATTATGAACGGGAAGAAAACAGGACTCTTATACAACTATTTAAATACATATTATGATTATTGAAGTAGGAAATTTGGCATACATATCAGTGAGTATACATCATTGTCATCCATCTGTCATAAAGCAAAGGCACCCGAGAGTAACCTTGTTAAACCACTACTCTGCACTGGTTCATACAAATTACTGAACTTCCTAAAACTACTAAAAATAATAATAATAAAGACAATGTATTTTGTACTTGTAATTCACCATAATTACACACATATATGCATGTAGTCCCTGCCTTTGCAAACATTTTCCTCTTTCCATTTTTTTTTTAACTTTTCCCCTTTTCGTACGAGAAACAGGAAAAAATGACAAAGGAGATAAATCACTAGAACATCCTAAATATGGTTGTGTGCCCATTTGTGCACAACATATAGAAGTGCAATAAAATAATTTAACTGAAGGCACTATTCAATTTATTAGTCCTGGCTTCTTCAATATGGATACCCAATTTCATGGCCAACTTCACCCAGCAGAAAAGATACGAGGGAACAAAATTCAGACAGTGGCACCCGTTTCAGGGATAACGAAGGTATCTTCTTTTCGAAGGAAAAATCTATCTGTTTCTAACTTCATTCATGTATAAACAAATGAACTAACAGATGCGACTTTAAATTTTTAATAAATTGATTAACATCCTAGTATCAACCAGAATCCAAATAGGAAAGTCCAATAAATAACTTTTCTTTCATCTCTAGACTTTATAAAGCAAAGATATAGCTGCAACAACCCTAGTGCACAGGTAATATACTAGAGACACACATAAAGCATCCCTCAAATTGATCATTTCGTTAAGAGAGAAGGTGCAATATGACCACTAGTAAGACAAATCTATTAACTCTTAATATTATAACACCATATACGAGACCAGGAACCAAAAACCAGAAGAGCCATGGCTACACTTTCAGCAAAACTTGATATAATACACTCATATTTCTACCATCCCTTAAGAATCAATGCATATGGTAGAATAACAGCAGGCAAAAGAGGGTTGCTCTTAACTAAACAGAGATCAGAATCTTGATGAAATCTTACTGATCTAACCCACAAGCAACAAAATATGAATTCAAACCACATCAAACACAGTCTAAAAAATTTTGAGTGAGCGAGCAAGAGAAAGAACTCCTATCAGCAACAGATATGAACCCAAGTCATCTGCATGGGCAAGACACTTCAACCAAAGAGTATAACTCATCACTAAGTAACAAAATCCGTTCTCAACTAAAAGTTAATGAATCACAAGCTAAGCCCACAGAGCAACAGCCAGGGTGAAACAACAGAATGCAAGCTCACAACTAACTCTTTTATTTATTTATATTTTTTTAATTAACTGTTTAAACTGTAAGTACTTGCATCATATTTATAGATACCTAGGACATCCTGTTTAAGTTATGGGAAAGATAAGGTTTGGCATACCAAAGTTTATACATACATATATGTACATATTATGCATGTATATTGATGATATTCTGAAGTATACTATCCTCATGGTTGATATTTTTTTATATCATCTTTCCGAGGTGACATACATTAGAAAAGGAAGAGCAGGAGTGGGGAACCAGCTGGCCACAAAACCATGCAAAATGACAAATTAAAACGTAAAATTGACAAAATCTGTAAACAAGTGGACGAAGATAATTGACAAATGATAAGAGAAAACTCACCAATTGACAACAGTAATAGTCACTGAACCAGGGAGATTACAAGCTGATTGCAACAAATCCATTAAGGTGCCAAGCATTGTATTTGCTTCTGATGTGAGTGAAACTGGATCTAGGAAAGGGTGTCCTCCCGACAGCAATGATGTATTAAAAGTTCGTTTACTTCCTATTGTCGATAATGTCAGAACGATATCCAAAGAATTGAATGGAAATCAGATTGTGTAAAGATTAAAGAGTAAAGGCAACCCCATAAACTCAGAGGTACTTCAAGGAAATGGCCATTACAAACAAGAAAGCAATACCTTCTTTGGTAAAATTTTCAAAATCATTTGAGTCAGACGTAAAAAGTAAAATATGTGTTTCCAAAAATTTCAGTGCCAACAACTTCGTGCCAACTAAACCAGGCTGCATTATCAAGAAAAGAATAAAATTAGCAGAATGTGTCAACCTAATAACAGGTAGGGAAAATCAATTTAGATAAAATTACAAAAACCTTTGATGTTTATCTAATTGCACATGTAACAGGAGGCAGAAAACGAGTGCTATGCAAGTGAAAACTATAATCACACTCAAACACTGACTTTAACTAAAATCATTAGAAAAGAAAATAAGGAAATTATAAAACAAAATTGCTAGAAGGATTTATGGAGATGCTAGAGGGGAAGGCAATGATTTCAGCTATGATTTCCTTTGCAAAACACACACACATATGCATAAATTGATATTCCCTTCCCACCTCCACCCAAGTGGCAGACAAAAAGAAAGGCCATGTGGGCACAAGCGGCCAAAGGGAACAGAAATATACGCTAATGAATCACTGATTTAAATAACTAAGTTCAAATATAGTGTTAAGTTTTAAAAATTTCAATTAGCATTCTGTAATAATTCAACAAAAAATTACTCCATACCTCCAATGCAATTGCAAAGACAGCATCTTTGAACCTAGCCATCCATGTCCAAAGTTCTTCAAGCCACCGCTCAACTTTACCATGCCAGCGAAACTAAAATTTTCCAGAATAAGCATTAGGGTTGCATAATTTCATTATTTTTGTTAAGAACATAACTCACCATTACAGTTCCATAATTTACTAAAAATAGGAACCTATCCATAATTTGTAAAATTTATTTACACACGCACACAAGCTGCATACATACTTTCTGTATTTTGGTTTCTATTTTCTTTTTATATTATTCTTATTTTCCATGCTATAATTTTGTTATATTCCCATTTGGTAAAAAGATTATTTTAATACAATAGTTGAAAGTCCATGTAGTTGATCCTTACACACACCCCCACATAATGAGAAAGAAAGACAAGAACAAAATGCAAGCAAGAGAATCTTAAACCAACTAAACATATTATAGACCTTGCACTTGACATCGGCAAATTTATTCATCGAGCTAGTGAAGAAAACTAAATTATTTTCATGGTCATTACCGAAACATACTTAAAAGCAACTTATAAGCATAAAATCTATGTAAGATTCATTATAAGACATAGAAAATTATAAAATCTATGTAAGATTCATTATAAGACATTGAAAATCTACCACATTTCAAGCTTTCAGAACTCTAAACACATTGTGTTAAAAGATGAATTCCAACTAGCGAATGGCAAAATTGATGTTTAAAATATTAACCATTCCCACTTAAGAAGTCTCTCCAAACTACGAGTTCAATACTTAATAAGAAGGGTGTAGAGAGAAAAAGCGAGATACCTGCATTGTTATCTCTTCTAGAGCACGGCAAAAGAAATTTGTGCCACAAACAATAGATTTCCCTGCAACACTAGAGTCGCCATCCCTCAAAAATGCCAATAAGACAGGCATGAGTATAGAAGAATGCTCCATTGCTGTCAAACCAATATCTTCAATTGTCCTGATAGCCAGATATTATGGACCACAAATGAACACAACTTATTAGACAAGGTGAGTAGCACCTGTGGAAAACATTGGATATCTCATAAATAGAGCCCACATTTCTTAAAGAATGGTGATTATGAAGGAAAGATCAGTCAATGTCAGAACCATACCAATTTAGACATGTCCACCGTTTAAGATGAGCATGAACAAACAATAGAAAGCAAGAATAGCAATTCTATTACGTGGTGATTAAACTATAAAACCGAATATTATGCATAAAACCATGTTTTCAAAGTATCATGAAAACACTCTAGTATATCTCCCCGAGTGGAAGACATTGCAAAGGGAACATACCTTATTTAATCTTTTTCTTTAACTTTAATTGAATTATGACTATTTGCTGTGATCCAATCAAGAAAGTAGTTCCCATTCTAGTAAACTTTAATCATCAGAATCCAAGAAATTCTACAGTACTTATGAATAATTTTCCTAAAATTACCAAATCTTTTCACCTTTTACTCAGCAATGTATTGAAATTAACCTATGATTCAATTCACTAGCTAGATTAATGCTCAGAATATGCCACGCAAAACAGAATCCACTGTCAATAAAAGGCCAAGGCAAACAGATAAAGATGTCTTTCCACATCAATTTAACAATGTATAGAAAAAAATGAATAAATAAGTGTAAAAGCAAAATAGAAGAAGAAACAAATAACCAAACAAGAGAGCAAATTAGGGTTTTGGAACTCACTCGATTAGCGATTTTCGAACGAGACTTTCGGGAGAAGACTGGAGCTCGACCAAGTAAGGGAAGAGTTCAGCCGCTAAAGATGGGTCAGCGGATGATAAAATACCTCTCACCTGTTTCAAGGAAGAGAGCTTTACAGCCAAATCGCCATGGTTGTTGGCAGCGGCGAGGAGCGAGAGTGCTTGGTCTCTGGACGCCGCGGCCATTTTGTGTGATTTTGGTGGTTAGGGTTTTGAATCCAAGTGTGAGGGTTTTGTTGGATTGAGCATATGGAATTGGAGGTGAAAACTTAAACTAAGTAATGGATGGAACAAAGATTTTTAATATATTATAAGGTCTGTTTTTCCTGGAGGGGCGCCAGCGAGCGACCGCGTGAGACGTGAGTTACGCAGACGGGATGGGTTCGAAAATGTGGGCTTTGTGATTTTGGACAAGGTGAAAGGCGCTGATGGCAATCCTCCCCTTCATTTATTGGTTCAATTTATCGTTTAAAAAAACAATTATCATTAATATTTTTGTGTGTAAACTTGTAATTTTATTATTATTGTTTAGGTGAAAAACTATTTCTGTTATGGAGTTTCCTTTTTATAAATCATTATGACTGTATCTTTTTAATTTTTTGCCAGAGGACAATGTGAAAAAGAGTTTATTTATTTTTATGAACTTTTATCTCTATATATGAGATTTCAAATATTATAATTCTCCATTAGACACTACCCTTCACATTTTATTATTACTTGAACTCGAATGTGTGTGAGCATAAAGTTCATTTACGAGCAATTGAGCTATGCAGACGTAGGTCAATTTGGGATTGCGGTGATTAATTAAATAAGTTACTTCTGTTGTGCAGATAAAATAAGCTACTAATTAGAAAAAAATAGTTTAATGTTTAGTAAACAGTGTTGTTATCATTGCTGTAAATTTAAAAAGCATAATATATATGTTTGGTAAATTTAATTATGAAAATGTTGTTTTATTACATAAATTACTAAAATTAAATTACGTTTTATTTTTTAGAGTACGTTTAATAAATTATTTAAACACACCTTTTCATTTTAAAACACATAAAATTATATTAAGTGACAAAAAACTCAATTAAATAAAATACAATGAACTTTATAATATATTGTATAAATTATGATAAAAATTCATATTAATGCATAATCTAAATAAAATAAAAAATAATATGCATTACATTCACATTAAACTTGTTGTATTGTGATCCAGAGCTATTAGTATTATGATACTCTTATATAGAGTGTCATTGTCTCTTTCTATTCTATCATTAAAGATTGAATTATGATTGTTTTTAATATTGTCAAAATGAAGATCATGTTATACTTGTCTCCTTGTATAATTGTGCAGTGCCATGGTTGTAATAGCATACTTTTTCTTAAGGTAGTTTGATTATGTCAGTAATATGATATTTATATTACATCTGTGTAAATTTGTTAAGAATGATGTTATACAAATTAAATATTCCAATTAAATGAGCATTAGATTATCAATTTAAATATTGAGTCAGAGTTTGCAGATTTATGTAATTTATTTAAATTAATTTCTATCGAACTGATAACTGGCCTGATTTCTTTTTCATTATATTAAAATAACCTAATTAACTTTAAAATAAAACAATCTAATGCAAAATTATATGGAAGGTAGTAGGAATGGCAAAAACTCAGGCCGGTGCCATCTGTGGCAATGCCCGAATCTGGCACAGGTATGTTTTTTAACACCTAAGCCAGGTTTTTTAATATGGGTTTATAAAAACAAGATTTCATATTTTATAATATTATATATGGATTTTTTAAATTTATTTTGTAATCTTTTTATTTTTATTTTGTTTCAATAAAATTGAGCTTAAAAATATGAATTTTAAATATTTAAAATTTTAAATATATATAATAGATGGGCTAAATAAATATAATATATAAAATAATATATATATTATAATTTTTTCAATAAAAATCAGGCCCAGACTCCAAACTTATAAAGTGAAACCTAGAGGTTAGCCCAAAACCTAAATTTTATAGAAAAGAAATTATAAGTTATATATAATCTTTTTTAATTATATTCGATCTAGTTCCAAACTAAGCATATATTTTTTAACATCCCTAAAAGGCAGAAAATAGATATCAGCAATATTCTTGCATGTCTATTGTTTTAAACCGGAAACCGTCCAAAGTTTGCGAAGGCCAAAGGCAAAGACTACTAAGTAGGAATGACTGACATGACGGCTTGTAATTATTTCCATAATTTAACTAGATTTAAAAAATACTCCATGTATAGAAAAAAAGGAAATAAAAATGTGTAATTTTTTATTTTTTATTTCTTGGGTCTGCCACTACAAAAGATAAAAAAACGAAGCTCAAATTTTAATTCGATTGACCCGACCCAAATTTAGGAGTTTTGGATTGAACTCGGGCTTAAAAATGAGGGTCTGATTAAATTCGGATCAGAGTTCAAGTCCTACTTGGTCTGACCGGACCCGAATTTAAAAATAAAAAAAAAATTATTTGTACAACTTTATAAAACATGATTTTGAATTTTATTTATTTTATTATTTATATAGTTATATGGTTGAGAATTGAGATCTTATGTAACATTTATATTTATGTTAAATTTTAATACATAGGTTATGTCCATTTTTTTAATTTTAAATTACCTAAATAAAAAAAATAAAAAAATTATGGAATTTGGGCTCGGACAAAGCCCAGCCCAACACTGACCTGATTAGAGCCCGGTCAAAAATTCAAATGATCGGGCTTTTTCCCGACCAATTGCCATCCCAAGCTGCCACTATCAAAGTGATAAATCGGTGTCTTTTCCATGCGAGATGGAGATAATATCATTTCACCGAAGAAATTTCAACGTACTAATAGCAGTATCATAATTCAAGTTGCACACACACCTTATTCAACAGTGATTATATACACCATTCAAGTTTGAAAATGGACTCACACAAGTGAATTAACACCTATTAAGAATAGGAATTACTATGATTAATTTTCAACATGACGAGCTGCTTGCATCATTGTCTTGTCTGGGTTCAGTTTATCCGATGTACGAATGTGGAATGTGAGCTACTTTTGGCCAATCCTCACCTACATATTTCTTGCAGCGATTTTCAAGCCTTGGACATTCCCTGATAGACAGATGCTGGAGAGTGGTCAGATGTTGCAGGCTTGCTGGCAGTGAAATAATGGCATGACAGTCAGATATGGTTAAAGATGTAAGAGAAGAAAGGTTCCCAATCCATTCAGGCAAGTTTTTGAAAGCAGGACAGCTATGGATTTCCAAGCTTTGCAGTGTTATGACATGTTGAAGCTCATCCGGCAGAGATACCAGCCCTGGACAGCTCAAAGTATAGAACTCTTTAGCACGGTGAGGTTTCTAAAGTTTTCAGGAAGAAAGGCCAAGCTCGGGCAATACATTATTGTTAAATGCTCCAGAGCTATGAGATGTCCCTTTTGGAATAGATGTTAGGTTCTCACAGTTCTCGATAGACAGTGATCGAAGTGAACTCAAACCTTCAAACCTTCAATACCTTCTGGCAAGACTGTTAGGCTGTGGCACTCAGTGATCTCGAAAGATTCCAACAAGGATAGATTTTGAATTTCTTGGGGCAAAGAGATGAGTTCTTGACACCACCAAATTGTTAATGATTTAAGAGCAACCAGGCATCCTAACTTCAAGGATATAGAGGAAGGGTTGGGACATGAGCTAATTGTTAGAGACGTGAGACAAGGATTATTTTCAAGCAATCTGTCAAAAATGGCCAATTGTCCTGTGAAGCCATCAACTACAAGGGTTAAGAGTGTGGAAAGGTTTGTGGCTGACTTCTTATCATTTCATTGCAGTTTCGGAGCTCCAGATGCTGAAGAGATGGAAACCATGGCACGTTTTTCAATCTTTGACACTTGTTTATGAACAACTTGACCAGGGAAGGAAATTCTTCTTTTGTGTTCATGCTCCACCAGAATTCCAAATTGGGAAAATCTATCAAGGATAGCTCTTGCAATAACTGGAACGGTCTTCCCGAGCCTCTACCATAGAATGCACTACCAATATTCTTTACTGAATGCATTCCATGCATGTAAATAACCCTCAAGAAAGGAAGTTGGCCCAATGTAGGGAGATTCTCACATCTTTTGCAGTTAATCAACACGATATTAGTTAGACATGGGAGTTCAGGAGAGCCAAACCATGCAGGAAAACAGTACCCTTCAATGGACAATCTTTTCAGATTTTGGTGAGATTGCAGGCTATTGAGCACTTCTTCTGCCTGTATGTTTCTGTCATCAGTTTTCATCATCAAACCATCATGATTATTTCTCCATGATAGGCCTAGTGAATGAAGCTTTGGCTTTCTTCTCAGGCTTGCAAACGCTGCATCACTTCCAGCTTTTACTTTTTCCAATTTTCTAATGTTTAGCTCACCTGATAGTGGCAGTAAGTGCAGTTGCTTCAGCCCTTGGGAGGTCTCAGTGCCTACAATGAATAATGGCAATGTTTGCAGCTGAATTAATCTTCCTATGTGATCTGGAAATTGAGACAGTCTACAGCAACCATATATCATCAAATGCCTTAGTTGGAATATGGATGCTAATCTCCTAGGTAGTTCAATTAGATCATAGCAGTCCGAGAGGTTCAACACCTGCAGATAACCAAGGTCGCAAATACTTTCAGGTAATCTCTCGATGAGGGTGTTTGAAATGTTGAGATACCTCAAAGAAATCAAGCAGGATATTGAGCTGTGGAGTTTTTTAATGCCACTACCGCTCAAATTTAAGGTATGCAAATATCTGAAACTTGAAAACAAGTTGGGAGGGGCCTCTCCAAGGTCACCTTTAGAAAACAGCAGATTAAGGGTTCGTAACTTCTTTGCTTCATACAAGGATTCCGGAATAGTCTGCAACTCAGAATCACACACCACAGATGAGTGACGAGTTTGAGCTAGATGTGTTGGTATATGGCCACGTTCCAGTACAACAGATTCAACTCCCGCAACAGATTGTGCAAGATCATGAATAAGATCATGCATCTTACACTCTTAACACATTACCATCACTATCTTTATTCACATCTTGGAAAAAGAACATTCATGTCAAATCATTGAAGTAGTCATTGGCTACATCCTCAAGTGTTTTGCTTTCATCCTTTGACTGTATTAACCCTTCTGCAAGCCAGAGATGAGTTAAATTGTCCTTCTTGATCACAAAATTTTTAGGAAATACTGAGCAGAATGTGAAACAACATTTAAGATGTGATGGCAAATGACTATAACTCAGCCTCAAGGGAGGTAGTATTCTATTCTCACCTTCATATGCATTCCAAAGGTCACTCTCCTGAACATATAACCAATCGCCTTCCTCTCTCTTGAGGCGCATGAGACTTCCCAATGCTTTTGCTGCCAAAGGTAAGCCTCCACACTTCTTCACAATTTCTTTTCCGATAGGCGGAAAAGAAATTTAGATATTCCTCCCCAGGAGCAAAAGCTCTTTGCTTGAACAATGCCCAGCAATCATCATGAGATAAACCCTTCAAATAATTAGGGGGAATTGTCCCCACTATCATAGCAACCTTCGCACTGCGAGTAGTGACTATGACATGGCTTCCTTTGGCTCCATCACTTAGAGATATCCTTAATTTATCCCATTCCTCATGGTCTTCGTTCCAGACATCATCTAAAACAAGCAAGTATCTTCTCCCACGCAATAAGTGTCGAAGCTGAGACTGAAGAACATCCATGCCTAAGAAGTCACACTTACTAAGTGTCGCAGATTCGATAATCAATTTCATGATCTTCCTCACATTGAAGTCTTCAGACGCTAAACATCATTCGGGCAGTTCTTGAAGAAGCAGAAGGGTGACAAACAAGGGAGAAAGCCTTGAAAATTTGGTTGGCAGAGCTTAAAGAGGTCGCTTATGATGTGGATAATTTACTTGATGAATTCTGCTTGGATGCCATACAAGCTAATACACAAAGATTTTTCATGGAAAAGGTACTTAGCGACTTCCTTCCTTCTTTGAAACCATTTGCAGTTTATCTTGAATTGTTTCCAAAACTAAGAGAAATTAGAAAACGATTAGATGTTTTGGCTGCTGAAAGGAGCTTGAAGGAGGGGGTTGTTAAAACAGGGCCTGATGTCGAAAGTAGGAGACAAAGTGGGTCTTTTGTAATTGAGTCTGAAGTTGTTGGAAGAGAGGAAGATAAGGAAGCCGTGATAGATCTTTTAGCATCAAATGGGGAGTGCAATACGTTTCAGAAGCCCAGAAGCTACTTCGTCAAAAATCACTTGCAGTAGTGCGCATAAAATAATCTCCGCCATTTGCAGAATTTCAAGCGAACAACAACAAACTTTTGTTTGTGTCGGCTGTGTTAATTATTGAACACAGTAATTTCACCGCTTCCCGACTTGATGAGACGAAAATGAAAGAAACCAAATGTAGCTTAAACTCTGATTATTATGATGAATAATAATGATATGCTGCTGTTTTTACATTTTATCTTGATGCAATCAGGGGCACTCTCGTCATTCCTTAATTCCAACTATACCCCCACTTGGCGCCACATGTCGCAGCGGCATTTTCCGGGAACATTAGCAGTTTAACCATACAAACAAGGATCTCCCTATGTTACAAACAAACAATTTATTAATCAGAAATCACAATTGGCAAAATCTAGGGTTAGGGTTAGCAAAGATGGAGGGATGGGACCCGAACACGAAATCGACGCTGACCCAGATCCCGCTTTTGTCAACGAAAGCCGGTCCCAGGGACGGTGCGGCGTGGACGCAGCGGCTTAAAGAGGAGTACAAGGCTTTGATCGCCTACACACAGATGAATAAGTCCAACGACAACGATTGGTTCCGCATCTCAGCGGCCAATCCGGAGGGGACACGTTGGACAGGCAAGTGCTGGTACGTCCACAACCTCCTAAAGTACGAATTCGATCTCCAGTTTGATATTCCGGTTACGTACCCTGCCACGGCTCCCGAGCTTGAGCTCCCTCAACTCGATGGCAAGACGCAGAAGGTTTGGTGATTCTTTTTTTACCCATTTCCCCCCTGAATTTTAAATTTTTTAATTGTGTATATTTTGTTTTTGTGGAGTTTGTAGATGTATAGAGGAGGGAAGATTTGCTTGACCGTACATTTCAAGCCGCTTTGGGCTAAAAACTGGTACTTGTGCTTTACATTTGTTGATTATTTTTGTGTGTTTTTAGTTTTGATTGAGTTGATTAATTGAATTTATAATTTCTGTGATATGCCTTTGGCTGCTCAGAAATTTGTAAAATGAAAAATGAAATTAAAATTTTCAATTGTCGGTGGTATTGTTGCAGGAGTATTGCAAGTATTTGCAGAATTGTGTTACAAAACATCACCAGTTGTGTTGTCTTTTTTCGGTTTTCTAGCGATCCGTTTCCCTCTTCTAATTTTACGGCATCTTACCTTCTTCAGAGTTAGGGGAATTTTATGGGGGGAAAGAGATTGGAGGTCAGGAATGAGTGTTTTGAGTGCTGTCAGAGGTTGTAGACTCAAGTTCTAATTTTGGATAGCCAGATAGAGAAAAAGGGGACTCACTTTCACCAATTTTTTAAAGATTCTTATACCTGCACAAATTGTTTTCTTTTTCAGTGTTAACTTAATAACCAAGCAATTTTTCTTGTGCCATGGTTTCACTTGTTTGCAATGTTGATTTGACTTTCATTTGGCATTTTTCTTTTCTTTTTCATTTGGGCTTTCTTTACATGGTATAATCATTAACTTAACTGATTGGCTTTGTTCTACGTCTTTTCTTGTTGTGTTTTGCCAGTCCTAGGTTTGGTATAGCACATGCACTTTGCCTTGGTCTTGCTCCATGGCTTGCAGCAGAGATTCCCATTCTTGTTGATTCCGGCATGATTAAGCACAAAGATGATGTGAGCGGATCTAGTGAGTCTTAGTTAGTTAATGTAACATTAAGACTGTAAAAGGAATGATGATTTTTGGAGTTCTTGATTTGGTTGTATAAAATAAGTGCCAAGGCAAGCGTGCAATTTACAAGATGCACTATTATACAGCTTTCTGGAATATGTTGATTGCTATTATATTATTAGTGTTATAAATGTAACTTGTACCATTTTCAGTTTCGAATACATTTACATCGTGAGTTGTCAAACTGTCCCTTTCTAACCCCAATACCTTTTCGCAAATATTTTGTTTGTGGTTATCAATGACTAATGACTATGACCTGCCTTGCAAAATATATGCTCCATGTTTAGTGCATCTGTTTGAGAACCATCGTAGAGTTTGTGTTGCAATTAGAATGCTGTTTTCGAATTGAATGCGACTTAAATGAGTACATGGATCAACGTTCAAGTTTCCTCTTTTGAGTGATCCTGCACTATCTAGACAAATCTGTTTTAGAATATGACTGCAATATAATGATGTTATTTGAAAGATGGAGAACTCCGATCTAATTGAAATCTAGTAAGAGAAGGACTTGATCTCGCTGCCCAATATACTAGTGTAGAATGGTTACACAGAGCACTCACTGGTTACGAGGATCCCAGCAAATATTATGTTTTTCATTTAGTTCAGGTGTTTATGCTGAGCATGAGATGTTACTTGCCATGTAAGATAATCAATCTGATCTCATAGGTAAAATCCAAAAACTGAATGAATCCCTCGTGAGTTGTAGTATGAGTGAAATAATATTAGAAACAGCATAGAGAAGCATAAGGAGCTTTATAAATCTAACAAACATATGACTACATTGTGCATTGCGTTGTATCTTATTTCTTCGTGTCCCATAGGCACCGGATTGATCTCAAAGACTGATTAGAAAACAGGGCCAGCTGCAAGAATCTCGTCAGTAAGCGTGTTGTCTTCTCCAATCTTGTGATTCACAAAGCCCTCAAAATTCTTTTTGAAAAGAGTTCCTAGCTTCAAGAGTGTATCCTTGTAGGCCTTCTTGTCTGACCACTGTAGTTTACAATTACACACATCAGTAAAGAGAAAAAGAAAGGCTCAATTTTGACAAAGGTTGAAAGATTTTTAATAAGTGATTAAATGAGGAAAGGCAGCTTACTGTATTTTCTGGATCCAGGATTTCTGAGGGCACTCCTTCTATCTCAGTTGGGATCTGAAGCCCAAAAACTGGAGTCTTTGTGTAGCTTGCCTCCAAAAGAGTCCCAGAATGTATTGCATCAATGATTCTTCTGGTATGAGCTAATTTAATACGATTTCCTGACCCATAGCTGCCAAAAGGAACACAGAGATTAAAATTTAACATCGAAGAAAGTATACTTTTATAGTGCTAAGGGTACAAATAATAAGAGCATCACTTAGATATGTTATTTTGCGGTAGTTGCATACCTTCCACCTGACCAGCCAGTGTTAACCAACCATCCAGTAGCCCCATGCTTCCTCATTTTTTCAGCCAGCATGGCAGCATACCTGGTAGGATGTAGCATTATAAATGCGGCACCGAAACAGGCTGAGAATGTTGCACGTGGCTCCTTCACACCTTCCTCTGTTCCAGCAACCTGTTTTTCATCAAGAGGTTGGCATATTTGTAATCAACTTTTTTCTGTTTTCTATATTTTCTATCAAAAAATGTATATTTTCTCTTAAAAAAAAAAATCAAAGACTATGACCGACAGGTCGCTCTAAGTTACCAGAGCAGTGTAGCCACTGATGAAGTGGTACATGGTCTGTTCCAGAGACAACTTGCTCACAGGTGGGAGTACACCAAATGCATCACAAGCCAAAAGGATTATATTCTTTGGATGAGGGCCAACACAAGGTATCTTTGCATTTGGGATATACTCTATGGGATATGCAGCACGTGTGTTCTCTGTAACGGTAAAATCCCAGTAAGCATGTTAATGAGCTTCCTAATAATATGTAAAGTTCAAGACCTTTATTAACATTGAGAAACAGAGAATTAAAAGAAGAAAAATAATTAATTTAATATTTACACATTCAAATGAATGGATAGATCTTTCTGCAAACTTAAATAGGAAGATGCATCGTTACCTGTGACAGATTTGTCGAAGTAGTCTACTTCTCGTGTATGCTCATCAAACACAATGTTTTCTAGCACTGCCAGAAACAAACAGCGAAACAAACTCCAATGAAAGTTTATTGAAGAGTGGAGTCATTTGCTAAGAATTTCGTCAAATCCAATGGAAAGAATTATGGTTAGGAGTCTGTTACCAGTCCCGAATTTGATGGCATTCCAGATATCAGGCTCCTTGTCCCTCGACAGATCAATGCACTTGGCATAGCACCCGCCTTCGATGTTTGATACTCCATTATCACTCCAGCAGTGCTCATCGTCTCCAATTAAGTACCGGTTATGATCAGTAGACAGAGTTGTCTTCCCAGTACCTGGACAAAACCAAAATATGAAAAATAAGAAATCTCATCAATAACAAAATGAAGGGGTCAGCAGGGGATAATCACAGTCACATTGTCACATGTCAGAGGGAAAATGATCAAATGAGAATGCACCCGATAGTCCGAAGAAAAGGGCGACATCCCCATCTTTTCCCATATTGCAGCCAGAGTGGAGGGAGAGGATTTGACGTTTGGGCATTAGATAATGCATTAAGCTGAATAGACCTTTCTTCATTTCTCCGGCATACTGGGTGCCAAGAATGACCATCTCTTTCCTAGCAAGATTTACGTCAATGCTAGTAGAGGAAGTCATATAGTGGGTGTAACGGTTGCAAGGAAACTGCCCAGCATTGTATATTGTGAAGTCCGGAGTACCAAAATCTTCTAATTCTTCTGAAGTGGGTCGGATGCACCTGTCACCAGTCACCAGTCACCACCCAAAGAATGCAAAAAATACATGTCATGGGAAACCAATAAATTCCCCCTTTCTTTCGTGATCTCTCAATAGACAGAAATGAAATTCAGGTAATTTTACATACATGTTGTGCATGAACAAGGAATGGTAAGCTCTGGCAGAGACAATTCGGACTTTGATCCGGTGTTCTGGGTCCCAGTTGAGAAATTGGTCGTTCACAAAGACCTGAAATACAGTTTTAGATAATTAGATGTCTCGGCAATTTCTTGTTCATGTTATACTCGTTGAAGATAATGTAGCCACATTTTAGCGTCCATCTTCACAAACTGGCCCTACGCGAAGGTTGATGTTGCTTAATTTAATATTTTTATTAAATCACATGTTATGCTTAATTTTTATTACATGCTTCATTTAATATTTTTTTCTATAAAAATAGCTAGACAAATAAATTTCCCTCATCTAATTCTACCAAGCATTGCATGTTGATGTTGCTTGCACACGACACAATGTGGTGCCTTGGCTTTATTTAAACCTTGGGAACCAGAGGCCGAGAAATTTAACGCTCCTATGTATAGGTGTGTGTACATAAAAACGAAGTGTATGACATCAGCTTTATTGAAATTTTTGTATAGACTATATAAGCACAAGGCACAAGCCGTGATCATTCATAATTAGAAATTAACAAATTAATGACAAATTACCAGCATCGAAATGCTCAAAAATAAGATAAACTTGTGTGGGCCCCAACCCTGGTGGGTCTACTGTTAGGAGCCCACTTTAATTTCGTGAGACTTATTAAATACATGAAAACGCACCAGCCCTGCCATTTGGCAGAACCTGACTGGCCACGCAAGTGACGCCAAATTTTTAATTGGCCAGTGTCGCGGACGCGCGCAGGCAACGGTTCTTTGCACCGTCGAATTGAATATGAAAAAGAGTGCAATGATGCCAATTTCTTATGTTTAGGAAAGCAGATGTAAATGGAACTACCAGCAAATTAACACGTCGTAATCTCCACATCTCCTTATTAATTTTATTTAGTTGACTAAATTGATGTTAAGCACTGAGGCAGGAAAATTCGAAGCTTGCCAGCAAACTGTTATTATTATTGTATGAAACTATTTTATTATATAGATTGCAAAGTCAGAAAATCATAAGAAAAAAAATTACCTTATCCAATGAGTTTAAGTAATCAACGGCTCGTTCCCTGTTCACTAAGAAAGTGTGCTCGTCCATTTCAATATTGGGTGAGCCCCTATGTATAAATAATATACACATACAAGTAGAGCAGAACAAGTCAAAAATTAATCAAAAAGAGAAAATGGGTTACCGGCTATCAATAAATAAATAAAAAGGTGATTTACATTGGAAGAGCTAGAAGAGAGAAAACAATAAAGAATTAACTCACTTTCCCCACCAGAGCTCGCGTTCGGTGGTCTCGTCCTTAACCACACGCTTGTCTCTTGGGGAGCGTCCTGTCTTTGCACCGGACAGCGTCGCTAAAGCTCCAGATGACGTGATAAACGACCCCTTCTCATACTTAACAGCTTGCTCGCAAAGCTCTGTTCCAAATATCAACTATCAAATACGGAAGCCGCTAGGGTTTCATTTGAATCATAGAATTAATTTGTGTGGATAGAGAGTGATACCGGCAGGGGAAAGATTGTAAAGAACGTGCGTAAACTTGAGTGCACTGTCGCTGATATTGTCGTCAAACGTTGGAGTTGATGTGTAATGAAATGAGTGCGTGGACGGCTGGCTGTCTGCCTTCCTGGGTGTTGCCGGGTCCCCTTTCACCACCTTTGGCCCTGTCTCCCTCGTCAAAGATGCCAACGAAGCACTGAAATATATCAAATAGAAAATTGGAAAAACACGGATATTAGTGATGAGACGGCATCGATCGTTTCTAGTTAACTAACTTATATGTAAGTTATTTACTTGCCTTATGGACTGGAGCTGCTGCTTCTGGCGTTCCTCTTCGGAGATGACGGCAAATGATCCGTCGGGTGCAGTCGTAGTAGCGAGAGGGGATTTGATGGGAGTACTGGGTGTTGATCTCTTCTTCTGAAGAGAGTGAAGCTCGTCGATTGTCTTTGCCTTTATCGGCGTCGCGCTGTCATCGTGACACACCGGCGTTTCCTTATTTTTATTGTTTGTTTGGATCTTCGGCAGCCCGTTTCGTCCCGTGCTTCTAGCCCTGCTCGTAAAGCTGAACTCTCCATTCTCCGCCATTTCTTCAATTTCTCTGTATATGTAGGACAAGACACATGCACACACATTCAATACGAATTAAATTAATGACACCCCATGCTGTGCCATGGGAAAGAGACTGAAAAACAACGGTACACGAAAAAGCTACAGAAACGAAAATGAAACCTGAAAACGAGGATAAGGATGAACGAAGAAAATTTCCTAGTCCTATATTGAGATATATATTTAGATCTTGGGGCAAAGAACAGTTGCTACTTGCTACTTATAGGCAAGGTCACCGAGGAAGCTTAACCTTGGTTACTTAACTATGGTTCTGGAGTTTTAATTTGATCTTTGTGATAAATATGGCAACAAGGAAAATTCCGAATTTTGAATTAACGGCGAAACGGATCATCTCCTTTGAAGCTGTCACTAAACGGTCGCACGTTTATATATGATTGGGAGTTTCATGTACCGGAGAACTTCGAACCAATTAATAATGACACATCAATTTAATTTTACATAAAAAAGTTTATATTCCTATTATTATTGTCTTATTAACTATTCGAGATACACACAGTCAACTTAACTAATGTTAGATAGTTCATTAATTGCCTGTTTCTTACAGTGAAAACAAAGAAGATAAGAGTTAATTGCAACATCACTATATTATTATTTATAAAAAAAAGAAAAGTATGAGATGATGTGGTTCTGCTGCAAGATGAAGAGTTGATCCAGTCTACACGTCATAGCCTTTTAATTTAAGCGCCGACTACACACACACACACACACACATATATATATGCTCACAGACATCATCTTTTGAGCTAATAACATGAGCAGCAGCCAGCCAATCAATTTTACACATGAAAAATTATCACTCAAAAGTTACGGAATTATCAATAATATTAGAAAATTTTGAATTTATTTAATTTTTTAGGTCATTGTTTATCATGTGCATCATCCATCCACTAAAAAGATAAAATTATTCTTACAAAATGACAATGCTATAATTTGTATTACTTTTGTTTTGTTATTTTGTAAAGGTAATTTTGTCTTGTGTAGATGGTTAATACAAATTATGTACATTAAATATAAAATCAAATAAATTTAAATTTTTTAATTATTTTCTATAACGAAATAAAGTTAGAGTAGACGGATGATAATTTTCGTTTTCCCCACATATTACTATGCACCTCTATATTAGGCCTTATTGAGTTTTTGTATTAACATTAATCATACATACATACGTACATACATACATACATACATACATACATACATACATACATACATACATACATATATATATATATATATACATATATATATATATATATATATATATATATATATATATATATAAAAGCAGTTGATAATAAAATACATATATTAGATGGCATTTACAGGTGTATGAATTGTGATGGTGCATGTAGATAATAACCACCCGAATTTTATAAGCAACTTGGGTACGACGATCTTACAGATAAGTAGATAAAATATGACTTCTTCAACAAACTCAAGTGCCACTATATATATTGATCATATTTTTATTTTTATAATATTATTTACTTTTGAGTGAATTGAGAACATCTCAATTCTCTTGTTTAGGCAGCAAACACTTCTGACTTGGGACATATGTATATATATATATATATATGTATGTATGTATAAAAGCAGTTGATAATAAAATACATATATTAGATGGCATTTACAGGTGTATGAATTGTGATGGTGCATGTAGATAATAACCACCCGAATTTTATAAGCAACTTGGGTACGACGATCTTACAGATAAGTAGATAAAATATGACTTCTTCAACAAACTCAAGTGCCACTATATATATTGATCATATTTTTATTTTTATAATATTATTTACTTTTTGAGTGAATTGAGAACATCTCAATTCTCTTGTTTAGGCAGCAAACACTTCTGACTTGGGACACGTTCGAGAAATTTCTGAGATATTTCCTTGAATTAGGCTAAGAAAACCACGTCAGATGCACGTTTGCTCGCTTGCTCGCTTACTATTTGCAGCTTGATTGAGCAATCAAGTCCAGTGCAGGAAATTTTTAACTAAGAGCGAGGTTAAGATTGCAAAGAAGTTGGTTTATATTCCATTTAGTGAGATATAAGATATACATGCGATTCTCATACAATTCACCATGTGGTAAATATAACATAATTTGTATATTTTGTTACTCTTCTTTATCAAAATTTTTATAGAAAAATTCATCTCAATCACAAAACAACTATATTTAAAAAAAAAAATTGTTTAAAACTTGTATGCCCCAAGATAATAATATATCATTGAAAACTGGACATGATAAATGGTAAAATTAAATTAGGTATTATATTTTACGTTAAGGAACTTGACGGAATAATTTTCAAGCAATTTGACATTCTAAGTTCGAATATTTGAGATGACGACCTAAAAAATTGAGATGGAAACATAAATTAAGTATTAAATTAAAAAATAAAAAATACTGTAAATTAAATAATTGTGTAAAATCAAAAATTCAAAACTCAAGTCCATATTCAACAATAACAAACTCATAATAGTAAGATAATATAATACTAACTACTAAGTTAGATTTTACGGTATTAGAATTCTTTTTTAATACTTAACAACAATAACAACAACAACAACAACAACAATAATAATAAGTTTTTCTTAAAAGTTCGCTTAATTGTTAACTTCGACTTACATAGAGTCATAGATTATAATCTATAAAAAAATTAATATATACATTTTATAAAATCATGATATTTATATTTTTATTTATGAAAATCATGATATCATCTATTCATTTAATAAATCATAAATATAAAACAATTAAAGTATTATTTTTTTAACTAAGAATCAAATGAATTTAAAAAACTTACACTAATAAAATATATTAAAAGATTCAATTTCAAATTTTTTTGTAAAACTATAAAATTTTAAATTTATTTTCATTAAAAAGTGAAATATACTTTCACATGCACTACTTTAGTCAATCTTCAATTGTGTCGTGCTTTTGAAGCCTATGTGTATAAATTTTTTATTTTAGCTCCATCCACATGCGTACTGTGCTCGTGCCATGCCATGTGTTGCTTAGCGTGTCCGCCATCTCTGGCTCAGTGTCAAAGAAAATCCATGGACAATCAGCAATTAGCAAACTGAAAAAATTGTGCGATTGTTTGTCCACATTCTAAAGTCAGTATTCCAACGACATGGATAGCCATTTGCCTGCACAATTTTAATAAATTATAAGAGATATGAGACAGAATATGGTATAAGCATTATTGTCACGCCAATTCATGTACCAAAATGAAAAGAAGCTAAATTGAAGCTAAAGATATTTCTCTATTAGTGTCAGCTAATTAAAACAGTTGAATTAATATACAAGACTTAAGACGAGAGCAAATGAAATACCCGCTGGACATCTGTTTTGGCTTGATTCGTTGTTGCTTAGTAAAACACAATACATGTCCAATTTGCCTCGTCAATTTGCAGATATGAAAATGCATTGAAGTCTAATAATGATCTTTGTGAGCATCCTTTGGCACTAAGGTAAAGATTGCCTTGGATCCAATAAGATATTGGTTTGGTACCATGATTATTTCATTCCACAAGTACTTCTCTGATGATGAAACAACTTGAAATGGCCATTCCGTTCATAAACGAAGTGTAATTTGATTAATTAACTTATCAGATTATGCGAAAATGGTTAATTATCAAAACAAAAAAAAAAAAATTAACATGAATTGAAGAGCTAGTTAGGGTAGCCTGCATGCATGCGAATCCTGAAATGTGAGTGTAGATCCTTTCCACGACATAGGCATTGAATTGGTGGCAAACGGAGAGACTGAAATCTTAAAAGCAAATAACCATCACATACTGCGGCTTCCCATCTTATCTCTTTCTTTGTGTCTATCTATTTATCTATCCATCTTTAGACCTTCACATGAAATCATCAAATACCATTGGTTCATATCATGGGGTAATCAATCTAATGGATGAGAGTGTGACACATTACCAATCTCAAATCTCCCGATGTTAATTTTTCAATAATTATATCATGACTAACAAATGGCCTGTGGACAAATTAAAGAATCAGAATAACATTGATGCTTTGGCACTCCCCTTTTCTACCCTCTCTAATCATAGTCATTATTGGAGTTTTTCCACATCTACACTAAAAATTTTCACCTAGCCGACGGTCGACTTATTTGAAAATGACAATAAAAAAAAAGGAAAGAAATGAACATGTTCAACGGTTTAAGCAAAAATTATTTAAATGAAAGTACCACTACGATTTAAAGAAAATATTTACTTTGGAAAGGTAAATGTTGGTTAGAAAAAAAATAAAAAAAAAATTTATCAAGGATTTTATGAAGAAGAAGAATAAAATTTTTTAATAGAAGGAGTTTGATTTAGGGTTGGCAGAAATTCTTAAATCTTAATTGAAATTTGAGATTATGACTTATTCAGAATGAAATTTAAAATAAAATTTTATTCTCATTTATTATTCAAGTCAGAATTTAGAACATTTAAAAATCTCGATCGAGATTCTGAATAGTCCAAAGTTTAGATTTTTAAAAATGTATAATAAATCGATTTAATAAGTCGCATATACATAGCACGTCCGTCATATACACACAACAAATCGTTTAAACACATGTCAATTATAGCATATGACATATCAATTGTAATAGAATCTATAATGTATGTATGATAAAAAACTCATGTCAATCGGAGCAATTCAAGATCCCAATTAGGATTCTAAATCTGGATCGAAACGAAATCACGACACATTTTTATTCGATTTACTGATTGAAACAAATTCAGAATTTGCAACCGGCAACCGATCCTGTCCAGTTGCCAGCTCCTTGTACGTGACAGTGCAGCTAGATCAATTCACCTAACAGAATATTAAAAGGTCCATAACTACAAATATTAACCCAATGAACAGTCCTAAAAGTCAAATGAGTGGGGGCCAAAAGAGAGAAGATAGGAAGGAGTGTGGATAAAACGTGCAATCCACCCGCCAATCAGAGTTGAGAAATCAAAGTAGAGAAATCGCAAAGTCCCACTTCCCTCTTTTGCCCCCATAAACAAGGAAAAGTCAATAATTTCGCACCGACCCACAAGTCCCACTAATTTGCGGTCGCAAAAAACACCAAATCGGACCAAATACGAAAGAGCACCACAGAGATTTGTTCAACAGCCCATAAAACCTCTGTATACCCTCCCATCAGACAAATTTTTTTGAGGGGTCTCGGGGTTTTATCATCAGGGCAGAAGAGAATTTTTTAACAAAGATTCAGAATCATGGCGTTTTCAAGTGGATTTGCTACCGCTTGGGCCGGTTCAAAGATGGAAACAACTCTGTTATTCAATCCTTCTTCTTCCTCTTCTTCTTCATCGTTGTTTATGAAGGGCGTTCAAGGTCAACTTGGTCAGCAAATACGAGTGGCTTGTAAACCAAATCGGAACGAGAGAATTTTGCAGCAGAGCCGGAGAGGCGTTGTCAGATGCGAAGTCGCAGCTGATCCCTCCTCCGCTTCCGCCCTCGAGCAGCTCAAGGCCTCTGCCCCTGACCGTACGTGAATGTCCGTTTATTTGATTATTTTGATGAATGCCAGTGGTTAATTCTCATTATGGGTTTTGTGTTTTTCCCCAAGCAGATCATTGAGGCTCTCTTATTGCAATTAATTTTTTTATTTCAATTCCTGTGACTCTGTTCTTTTTCTAAGGCTTTAATTTGAACCAGCATGGTATAAGCTATAGCCTGTTTTTGGATGAATCATAGTATATTTCATCGATCATCTAGCGTGTAGTGTTGAATATAAGCCACAGCTTGTGTTTGAAATCCTTATTGATATGTTATTTAATGTTCCTATAATATACATGTTTCTCTGTGCACATGTGTTAATTGATTGTCTACCATTACTTGGAATTTTAATAATGAGAAAAGAGAATCTGTTTCCTGCGTGATAAGTTGAGTTATAGATTGACACTGTTGTTGTAGAATTGATTAAATGCCTGACGTATCTACGATACCTTACTAACAAGGAAGGCCATTTTGAGTCCTTCAACCTTGATAAGTGCTGTGATTACTGGAATTTCTAGTGTTTTTGTGCTCTTGGCAAACTATTTAATCACCAATTACTTAAATTTTCACATTTTATCTCTGTCAGGATACACGAAGGAAAGGAGCAGCATTGTGGTCATTGGGCTCAGTGTTCACACTGCACCTGTTGAGATGCGAGAAAAACTTGCCATTCCCGAAGCTGAATGGCCACGGGCCATTGGAGAGTTGTGTAACTTAAATCATATAGAGGAGGCCGCTGTTCTTAGCACCTGCAACAGGATGGAGATATATGTTGTAGCTCTCTCTCAGCATCGTGGAGTCAAAGAAGTGACCGAGTGGATGTCAAAGGTGCTTTTGTTCTCCTATTGTACCATTTCTGCTTCATTAACGCGCCTAATGTTTCTGGCATTAACCCGTTTTACCCCTTTTTTTATGGCATCTTTCTAGCAGAGCCATAGTAGAGTGATTTTATTTGTTTTTATCAAACTTAGTTACTGAATTAATAGTATGAGAATTTGAGATTGCCAATAGCTCTAGACTAATAATGTTTCCATTTGCAGACAAGTGGTATCCCCGTTGCAGAGCTTTGTGAGCACCAGTTTCTGCTGTATAACAAAGATGCCACCCAACATCTTTTTGAAGTGTCTGCGGGTCTTGATTCGCTTGTACTGGGAGAAGGGCAAATTCTTGCTCAAGTTAAACAAGTTGTCAAAGTTGGACAAGGAGTCGTTGGATTTGGAAGGAACATTAGTGGACTGTTCAAGCATGCAATCACTGTTGGAAAGCGGGTTAGGACCGAGACAAATATTGCTGCTGGGGCTGTTTCTGTCAGCTCTGCTGCTGTTGAGCTGGCTTTGATGAAGCTTCCTGAATCTTCACATGCCACTGCCCGGATGTTGGTTATTGGCGCAGGCAAGATGGGGAAGCTTGTGATAAAACACTTGGTAGCCAAAGGATGCACTAAGATGGTAGTTGTAAACAGGTCAGAAGATAGAGTTGCAGCCATCCGTGAGGAGCTCAATGGTGTTGAGATAATTTATAAGCCTCTTTCGGAAATGTTATCCTGTGCTGCTGATGCAGATGTGGTCTTCACCAGCACAGCATCCGAAAATCCATTATTCTTGAAGGATCATGTTCAAGACCTTCCTCCTGTTGATGCTGCAGTTGGGAGTTTGAGACTCTTTATTGATATCTCCGTTCCTCGTAATGTGGGCTCTTGTGTTGCAGATGTTGAAACTGCACAAGTTTACAATGTTGATGACCTTAAGGAGGTAGTGGCTGCTAATAAAGAGGACAGGCTCCGAAAGGCAATGGAAGCTCAGGCTATTATCACTGAGGAATCAAAACAGTTTGCAGCTTGGAGGGATTCATTGGAGACTGTTCCTACCATTAAGAAATTGAGAGCCTATGCTGAGAGAATCAGGGTGGCTGAGTTAGATAAATGCCTATCAAAGATGGGTGATGATATCTCAAAGAAAACAAGGAGGGCTGTTGATGACCTTAGCCGTGGTATTGTGAATAAGCTTCTTCATGGTCCAATGCAGCACTTGAGATGTGATGGGAGTGACAGCAGGACTCTGGATGAGACCCTCGAGAACATGCATGCTCTGAACAGAATGTTTGGCCTTGAAACAGATACATCTCTTTTTGAGCAAAAGGTTCGAGCCAAGATAGAACAAAACCAGAAGTGAGCTTGAATACCAGTTTGTCAATGATCCTTCACTTCCTCAATTGAATAAGAGGAAAACATCCTCACCTTGTTGTGAGTCTCGGCATTGCTGTATTCTTCATTTGAATAGTATAACAGTGTAGATCCCTATGTGGGATCATTCAATTCGTCAAGTGTTGTTATAAGACACTTTTTTCCTAACTCTCATTTGGGTCCCTTCCAACTTCCAACTTCATAGGATAGAGGTGAGCTTGATCCTTGTACCGATGAAACTACTACAGATCCATGTAATTAGTGTACTTTATTACATAGATGTCTTTATTGGGGATTTCTTCCCTTTTGATCTTCATGAAAGAACTTCTGCAATCTGCAGTATCACGATTTTTGAATTAGTCTTTCACGCATTTTTTTGATAATTGATGTACCGCGGAGATGCTTGAGTCATGTAGATGCTTCATTAATATCGCAAGCTACAAGGTTTCGTTCACAGGGAAGCTCCACTCAAACACGATGTGGCGTTCAGAATCGAACCCACGATCAATTGAACTGTGAGCCTCCTTAGCGACAGCATTAGCATCATCCATCAACTCTGCAATAGGAGATTGCATGCTTATGGGCCTTCGAGGGATGTAGCAGGCTTAGCCCATGGGCCAAAGAAGACTTGGCCGAAAGGCTCATGTATTCTGTCTGCTAAGCATTATTGTACTTTAGTTTTGTAGCTGGGGAGAAAAATCAGACCTAGACTAGACTAGACCTGAGGCTTTAAATTCGACAAATATTGTGGTTACTCTGTACCGCTGTTGTTCGTCCGTAACATGATAGACCAGAGTAATTACACCACACCTTTGAGATTATTTGTCTCCGCAACTCCCACTGGGACATAACATGCTATATAGAACCAGGAGTCCAAAGACAGCAAGTACACGTACGTTTTTGGGTTTTTATGGAGAACAGCTTGGCTTGTGGGTCACTGACCCTATAGTATGCTTTATTGTACAGCTTGTTACTTCTTGTCCTTAAGCCGAAGTAACACGTATTGGAATGTACATATAGATACACTGTGTTTCATGGTAATTTTAGCTTTCTACTATGAGATTTTCCCAAATAGTAGCACATTGAACTTCACAATAATCTATTGGGAGTACCTTAACTGGCCTGAAGAGAGATGAGAACGTGAGAACCTTTTTCGGCCTCTGCCTTTTTCCACTTTCCCTAGAAAGTGTAATCTTCTAATTATTATGGCTGTATAATATCCAAGAGCAACAATCTCTTTTTATACTTCTTGATTTCAACAAAATCACCGCTCCTGTAAAGATCATATTCTAACGTTATGCACCATCACACAAAATTTAATGGAAAGCAAACTTCTTGTTCGAGTCGTAGAAACGTGGAGCTGCGGCTTCCCACATGTAGAAGAACTGAACTGTCACAGCGTACATGCATGCTCAATTCTGCTCTTCTTTCTAGTACCAAAAGAGGAGCTGACGGATGATGTGCGGTCCCCCCCAATTGGTCACATGATCACTTGCGTATCTGTGCCGTTATGTTTGACGTATCCCCGCCGCTGGTAGGTCAGGCCTGTTTCTGCTGATTGGCGACTACGGTGGACCATGCAATGCTAGCACTCACTCAGAAAAGGACCAGACTACGGAAAACTGTTGCGGTAAAATACAGTGCCAACGCCAATGCCAATACATGCACGCAGGAAGAGCTGTTTAAATCCGTAAGCTTACAAAGAATGAACTTAAAATGGCTCTGTTTGGATACAGGACCGGTACAGTTGAAAGGCGGATTCTGATTGATTCCAACCTTGTAAATTACTTTAAAACAGCGCGTCTACATATGCAACAGCAAAATCGGAGATCGGCGCATGGTGTCGCACTGTCACTTCACAATTAGCCCATGATTGCCCTCACAAGAGTTACAAGGGTAGCTGTAATTATAAGAATCAAATGCAGTATGATAACAACGTATAAAGTGATAACAACTACGTTACTCAAATCATCATATATAGTATATGCCATGGCTTTTCCAATCATTATGTCCTAGGCTCCTAGCCCATTCCCACTCCCCCTATCCAGACTCGAAATCAACCATAACAATGTTAAATATATAAACACAAAAGCGGAAGCAAAAAGGTCTTAAAAAAGAGAGGAAAAACAAAAGCTCCATTACACTGGCATTTACAGCTTTTTAAAATTTAAGTTGGTGATCATTATCATCAAGACCAAGATCAATCCCTAACAAACAAATGGAGTCTCTCTTATCCCTTTGGACTATGACAAAGGACAAGCTCAAAATTATACAAGTAACCCAATCAAACATGGATGTGGGCCATTTTTATCAAATGCCCCCGCCGTCTGCTACCACGTTGTCCCTAATATATATTATATTCCTTCCCCATATCTTTCTTTTTTTTTTCCTTTTCCCCCCTCTCTCTCTCTCCGAATAATAGTTGTTTTCTTTTCTGGGTCGTACAACAAGTAATTAAATTAAAATCTCGCGTTTTCGAAGCCGTGCAAATCGCTAACTCTATTCAACGACTTTTTCAGCATAGCCACTTTAGCCAGCTTCTCAGCCGCTCTCCAAGCCGACGTTGGCGTAAGCGGCTCCCCATTCTCGTCCGTCGCAACCATAACTTCCTTATCGCTCACTCTTCGACGTTGCGTCATCATCTGCTGCTGTTGTTGCTGTTGCCGCTCCAACAGATACTGCCTTCTCCAATGCAATTCTGCCAGCTCAATCTCCAAGCTTCTCACATACTCTTCAGCCGATTCTGAGCACGAGTGTATTAACAGAGCTCGAGCCGATGCAAGCAAATGATGCGCGCTGGTAAAATCGCTGTGCTCTATCAATCTTCGCGACTCGGCTATTGCTCGTGTACTGATAAACAAACTTCTCAACCGTTCGATCGTTGGTGCGGATGATCTAGCCGCATGCGGACATGGTACCAAAAGCGGCTGATCCGCGCCGTATACGACCTCTTGGGTTGCGGGGTCTTTGTATAGACACTTCACTAACATCACGTGGTGGGCCTGGGACCCAACCGCCGGTGTAGGGACCCTCAACTCTACGAGTAACTCCCTTTCTTCCTCGGCGTATAAATCGCCAAGCCGCACTGAGCCGGAGCTGAGCAATGCGGGCCGTCCATTGTATGAATATACAGCTGAGATCTCAGCTGGCGCGGATCCAGACGCGAAGCTAAGCTGGATTCTTAAATCTTGTACCACAACACTTAGTAGTCCGCCAACACATTTAGCAAAAGCGTCCTCAGCTGGCTCGTAGCTGTAGCCGCCGCTTCGTCCAAACCCAAACGAATGAACGGGGATCTCAATGTGCGCGAAACGAGTTGAAGACCCGTGGCTTACTCCATGCCTATGATTAGCCGAATTAGCCTGGACCCGCTCATCCTGACCGTCCGATAATAACATGATACTCGCAGCTGGATTTCTCTCCCTCCGATCTTCAAGCACCTTAGTAGCTTTCCTCAAAGCATCACCCACGCTAGTCCCTTGACCACACGCCAGCCGATCAATAATGCGCCGAGCGGCGCGCTGACCCTGAGCCGTCATTCTCCTCAAAGGCAACAATCTCTTGGAGCACGCGGAGAAAGCGACAATAGAAAGGCGGTCAGCCGAGCCTAGAGATGATATCACCAAACGCATGGCGCGTTTTAACATTTGTAACTTGGCTCCGGTCATGCTTCCACTCACATCCAGTACAGTAACCAAATCGATAGGCGCACGATGCGACGCCGTGTTGTTGCTCTTAACGGGAGCTGCCGGTGGCGGTGCTTTAACTCTCAATGCCACCGCATAAGTCTCGTAATTTTTACCAACCGAGATAACAGCAGATTCTGGAAGCAATCTGAGCTGAACTGTTCTTGATTCTCTTCTGTTGAATTCTAGTTGAACTTGATCGGATTTGATTGAACACGAAGGATTAGGATTAACGAAAAATCCTTGAAACTCTTCGACGTCGTATCCATCGTCTTCGACATTCTCGTCTGCTTCAGGTATTGGATTGAAACGAGCAGCAGCAGCTGTTGGAGATAGCAAAGGCTCATCGTCATCGTAGGATCTAGAATCCGATGGAGCTACTCTTGGTTCTTGTTTCGGATTTTTAACGAGTCTCGGCGAAGGTTCAATCATTTTCTTCTCTTCAACTTTGGTCTTTATGGTGATGCTGTTGGGTGAATCGTCGTCGTTTTGGTTAAGGTTCTCTTGATTGAGATTCTTATGAGCGGCGAGTAAAGGAACGTCTTTCCAGGTGGTGTTGCAGACGGGGCAAACAAGGTTTCCATGTCTCCTCACGTGCGAAGCTATGCAAGGGAAATGAAACGCGTGTGAACACTCTGCAGTGTAAATGGCTGTGCCCTGACCTCTCTTCACGCTGTTCAAGCAGATCCCGCAGCTACTCTGGGAATAGAAATAATAACAACAAACACAATTAATTACTGAAAAAATAACTAAAATGGAAAATCAAAACACTTTGAAAATATTAGCACGGTGTTCAAATTCTTACTCTGAACTTGAAGCTGTTCTTGAAAAGAGACAGCTTGAGAGGAGATCTTGGAGAAGATGGATTTGAGCCGAGTGATGGTTTGAGTGTCTTGGTTGCCTTGGGGGTGGTTTTGCATTGGAGTCTGGGGCTCTCATTTGTTGAAGGTGCCTCATGAGTTGCAGTCCGGCAACGCATACTTGGGCTTGACACTGGCTGAGACAGCAATCGAGGAGTAGAAGGGTTGCTAAAAAACCCTAGCTTTGTACAGCTTCTGGGGCTTGGACTCGGACTTGGACTTGCACTCTGCAGCTGCTGCCTCTCTGAAACTGCTGCAATTTCTGGATCTCTAGGGATCGTCGTGCAAAAAGCTCTTCTCCAACCGGTACCCATCTTAAAAATTCCAAAAGGTAACAACAAAAACTTTTTTTTTTTCAATTTATTCTTCGTTTCGCAGGGATGGAAGAAAGAGAAAAAGAAATTTTGTTTTGATCGATCTGAGAGTTGTGCCAAGGAAGACAAAATGGTAAGATCGAGTTTAGCGATACGAGCATGGGATCAAACGAAATAATAAAAGTAAAAGAGACAAACGAGAGTGTGATAATGAAGATAGAAAGAAAGCACAGGTCATTTCCCTTTCTCTTTAAAACTCAAGCTCCAATTCTCTTTTTCTTTAAATATCCCGAAAAGATCCTTGAAACCAAAAGCCTTTTGATCTACTTCCTCTCTCTCCCTCTCAACTTGTTCTACCCAGCTTTCTTTCTCTCTGCGTATGCGGTGAGTGAATATTTATATTCATTGGAAAAGGTAATTTCCGGGTTTAACCGCGTAACCGGCACGTGTTGGGTTGAAATATTTTACGTAACCCGTCAAACGGCTGGGGCGCTTTCTGTTTAGAGCACGTTATGGCCACCGACCTGCTAACTCATCAGTTAATGGTCATCACCACCCATCTCTTACATGCTCCATGCACTTTGTATTAAGTCCCTCTTTCACGCGCCACATTAAAAAAAATTTGCATTTTCACTCTCCATGTGGCACGTGCTCTTCACTCATAGAAAGTGCAAGTGATACAGACATTGCTTTGTTGGACTTCTCTGTTATGCATGCATGATCCGCACACGCTAGGTGTCTAAGGCTATTATCCTATACGACGAAACAGTAAACAACGAAATCGAAGTTTCATTTTTATCATGGATAATAGCCGTTGATCAGGTTTGAATCATTATTCAATCATGATTGTGATGGGGGAGGGACCACAAGAGCTGGTCTAGTACGGAACCGCTGGACAATTACCGATAGGTAGTTAATTACTAGTTACTACATACCATCATTCATGGTATCAAGTTTCCGTGCATGCACTCGTAAAATTAAACAGGTCTAGGAACCTAGGACTCAGGCTACTATAATGATGCAGTACGTAATATTTTTTTTTGTTTTCGAGTTACAAAATCCTTGAGGTCAAGGTTACAGCATTGCATATCTTGGTGCATTAAACACCGATCGAAACACTGTATGTAAAAAAGTTTTAGTAGCGATTAAGATTTAAGAGCAGTTGCCAAAAAAAAAAAGGGCACAAGTACTCAATTGAATTACAAATAGGGCTCAGACACCCACATGTTGGGTCGTTTCCATGAGTGTCAGTGGTTCGGAGACCATGAATTGGGCATATACTGAAGCCACCATTGCGTCCTGGTGTTTTTAGCCCTATCATTTTTGTTGTGCGTCCCAATTTTTTTTTTTTTTTACTGAATGGTAAATGAAACGAGTAGTGCTGACAAGAGTTAAGATATCAAGGATATTTCTTCCGTAAGTTGGTCCCACCATTGTATTGAATCCGCTGGTCATATGTAGATGGATACAGTTTGCTTCCTTTAGTCGTTAGTAGTAAATTTCAGTAACTTTGATCTCATCTAAGTAAATTTCCATTTTAAATATAAGATTTGTATTACATGGAACGTCCGCGCATCTTGACCTGCAAGTGCAAAGCAAAATGAGGCCGAGCAAGCAAGAGTCCCAAAGTAATAAATATTTTGTACCTTCCCGAAAAGAAAGCATCTCACGAATGGCAGAGAGGCTTGACAGCGAGGAGAAGCAATGTCATCCACAGTCAATAATTCCGACACTCACGTGGGGCCCGAATTTTTCTTAGGTCTATCTAAAAAAACCCGCATAGACTTAACGCCGTTTGCCTATTTGTTGACGTTTTTACAGCACATAGGGAACCTCAACTGATGAACTGAGTTATCAATTGTCAACTCCTTTCCCCGGGAATACGAGTCCTGAAATGAAATCAATCAATCACCCGTTACACAGTACCATTACCTCTCGAGTCTTTAAAAGTCATGAGAAAACCTAATCATTTTTTAATCACAATGCTTATTTAACCTTTTTTTTAATCCGAGTTAGGCAAACTAAATCCACTTTTAATGTGTATCAAAAAAGGAAAAATCTACTTTCACTGATTTCTTTTTAACTTGCGTGTTGAAATTAACCGCCGAGGGAGTAAGTTTTAATTAACTCTTCGTTTTTTTGGGGTAAGCCACAACGCCTGCAAGGTTAGGTTTAGCGATGTTTTAACCAATTTCTTGCAGTGCTTGTGTTTTAGGAGACAACACTCTAACTCCTTGAAAGAATTCACTGCAGTCCCCGCAAATTTTCATCAAATCGAAGCATCAGTGCTCTTTTATGCCCTTTTAATATCATTTTCTTTTGTTATAATTGGCCAATCCAACTACTGAGTGTCTAATCCACATTTAAGAGCTGGAATTTGATCCATTGGGGCCAAAATTTCATCTAGAATGTGTTCAGAAAACAACACCCCCCCCCCCCCCCCCCCCCCCCTTTGTTTTTTGTTTTTTTCTCTCCCTATACTAAAATACAGTTATGGTAATATAAATCTATCAGTATGAGTAGAGTCGCGCTACCAATATCATGAAACAGGACAAACACGGTAATTAAGTTCTGAAAATTTTTTGATGTATGATATGAAAACAACTGTTGTGAAAATGCTCCTAACACTCATAAAATTTGAGGACCATCCCTTGTGAAATTCATTATTGTACTTGTAATTTTGAACTTGCATCACTTAGTTCATATTCTAGACTACATTTATTGAGTTGTAATTTTGAACTTGCATCACGTAGTTCAAATTCTAGACTACATTTATTGAGGCATGCAGGGGAGAGCTGTTATTTGTAAATTAGCTCCAAATTTAAAGGACTTTATTAAGAAAAAAAAAAACTTATATAAAGTAGGTATAACACGTTTCATTTTAAAATTAAACAAGTCATGGTACTGAGGGAGTATAATCTAAATCACATCTTATACGTTTTTTTCGACAGTCCCAAAAGTACTAGACCATCTAAGTTTTTCTCGTTATCAGCTTAACTCATTGAAATGTCACTACTAATCAATTTGGCAGATATCATAATAAGGAATTGCACCAAAGTTTTGAAGCTTGACGAAAAATAATTTCTCGAGGAGATTAAGCTTAATAATTGCGATGAGTCGTATCAAACATTTCAGAAGAGATTCTCCTGATGCAAGCTGCTTGCAAGATGTTACAGTACACGTAACATGGGACAACTCAATTGGAATCAAACGTATAAGTAAAAGCGAAATTGCCGTGAAATAATAATAATATCAATCACCATTAAAATACTCGCCCGTCCCGTCCATTTGGACATCCAGTTAGTAGTAACACTAAAAGTGAAATTTCCCGTTTCTGGGATTTCTTATTGAGTAACGAATTGCAATTTCCTTCGAATATCTTCGGAAAATCCAAAAGGATAAAAACTTTAATTACTGGAATGACGACACAAAAGCCTGGTAAAATATTTAATGCAAAATGGTGGGTTAGGTTTCTTTCGCGGTCCAATTGAAGTTTAATTTGCATTGAAGCGGACACTTGCTTATGTATGTTTAACGCTTCAGCGCATTTAAGGCATCATGCATGCAAAGCGTTTACATATTAATAGTTGTGCGAGTACCGAGGTAGCATTGCACTCCTGCATTTGCATGGCGATTGGCATTTTAAAGCTTTCTGCGTGTGGGCCCACTTCATGCGCCAACGTGGCCCTAAACATACCATGTGGGATGCCCATGTCGTCGTCACCGTCATCATCTCCCTCGTCCTACTTCCACGTGGCACCATGACTATTCGTTCGGTCAAAATTGTTGACTGCTTTAAACAGTCGCGATACCCGAACTCAAAGGAGTCTTTACGACAGACAAAGATGTAATAATATCAAAGATTCTATGTTTCAAGTTTCATGTTCGACACTGTAGCTCGATCCCCCACTTTTACAAAAAATAACTAAAAATTGATAATATAACACCAATTTATAAAAGCATCCAATACGAGAATTTTATTTTATTTTATTTTGTTTGAATTCATGGGATGATTATAAAAGTGATGTAATTTCTTTGTGATTCGGATTGGACCCAGTACATTAGGGACCCACCCACCATTTGGTAGCAGACCCATCTCTAACAAACACTCATATTGGCCAAAAATCTTAATAATTCAATCAATTGCACCATACCGATGCCTTATGATATATTCGTAGAGAGATTCATGAGAATACGTTATTAATTTATTATATATTGCAATGTAAATATAAATAAAGCTACTGTAGAAGAGGACAAAAAGTAATGATTGATCTACGTAGTCATATATTTTCATTTTCTTTTTTGGCCCTTGAGAAAGAAATTCCAAAGCTTTTATTTTATTTTCTGTCTGACCGTGATTATTTTAGTCTTTGTTCGTAGAAAATCAAAAAAAAAAAATGTAAAATAAAGTCTAGAAGGGACTGATGCATCTGTTTTAGACAACTTACACATCATCACGCAGTTACCAATTATTCTGAATATCAAGTTATGAGTCTTACGACATTAATATTATACAAAAATAATCAAGTAATAAAATAAATCAACTAACCTGACCAAACCCCACAAACAACAATAATTAATTTTGGATGGCATATGTTAGAATGAAGCACCTGCTGGTTATTTATTAATCATTAGAGATTAGTTAAAGATTTAGAATTAAGGAAAATGCCCATAAATCACATGACATAACCGGACACCCCATATGGGCATATGGAAGAAATCCCATCATTTTGCTAACTCCCAAATTGCTATTGTTAATTAATGCAGTCTAACAATTTGGCTACTTAATTAATCGCAATAACAATAATAAAGCACCATTATAGAAGAACCTTTTTTGACCACGAAGCACACCATTTATCCTGCAATCACCATGTGTGCCAGAAACCCATATGGGGTCAGCACCCAGGTATGCGTCATGTGTATTAATCAAATCCCTTTCTAGTCTAAATTGGTTCTAACTTTAATTTTTAATTTTATTTCTACTGTAAGTGTTTATTGTTTAAATTGGAGAGTTTTTTATTTTTTATGATTTGGGAATCCCCCAATCGCATAACCCCATTTGTAATCAATAAGATTACTTAGATTTGGTTGTCGTTAATTCGGATTAGAAAAATATGATGTTCTCCTTTCTTCACTTACCATTCTGAAAATTAACGTAACCCATGCGCTGGCCAAAGCATTACTCTTTTTTTTTTTTTTTTTCCAAAAAAATATTCAATCTCTCAACTTAAAATAGAGGTTTTTGGTGAGATGGGATCAACTGTAGTGGAATTTGTTTCTATTGATAAGTTAAGAAGCATTAATGGGTTGGTGAAGAGTCAGTCGCATGGATCGCAAGTTTGGATAACAGAAAGGGAATTGGTGTATGAGGAGGGAATATTATCCTTAATTAAAAGTTTAAATTGAGTTACTGAATTGAAAATGAAATTATGAAAGCTTCACCGGAGGGGGTTGTTGAGATGAGATGTTGCCATTAATGGGGCACATGTCATGAAGGTTCAACTACTAGAATCTTTTAACAACCCCTTATTTTTTACGTATTAATATTTGCATGACCAATGTGCCCGATGCATATCATCAAACCCTACTTGCTATTTCTAAAATTATTCATTTTAATCACTTAACATATATAATCCAAAAAAAAAAATGGTTTACGTTCAATAGATACTAGCGAGAAACATAAATAAGATTATAGTCATCAGTTATATCAGCATATCATTTAATTATTGGAAACTCCTCTTTTGTTGTAAATATTTATTTATGAGCATGAAATAGCGTGAATTTAAACTTTATAATACCTTTGGTTTTAATACATATTATAATATAGTTTTAAAGGTATAATTTAATATAAAAATGAGTAGTATAAGTTATTTATAATTTATAACTCGACACTGTGCATATGATTCGGAGCAACAGAAGTAGAAGTCGCCAGATTTGACAGCTGGCGTGATGTTAGTTTCTTAGTGTGGATTGAGATTCCAATGATCTTTTATCTGTGTGGGCCCAGTGAGATTCTAGCAGGTGGGCCCAATCAAGCTATGATTGGACAGCGCAATGACTCTGTGATCAATGGTCGAGATTCCGTTAGCTAAGCTGCCATTTTCTTTATGTGGGACCTACTTGAATTTTGGAAAGACTGTATGTTACGTGAATTGTAACTTAGCACGACCCGTTTATAAAATGGGCAATCGTTTTGATTCATTGGGCTTTATAAACGCAGCTAGGCTATTATGTGACGACACCTTGAGCCCCCAGTTTAATGGGGTCCCTTTATTTTTTTGCAAGCCTCGGTGCAGCCGTACAAGAAGAACACACGTACGTTGTCATTTATCATCACTCAACATGAAAAATCACTGGATTCTAGTTTTGTGATTTCCATTTTCAAGATTGCAATCCAAATAGAAGCCCCATTGCTGCCCGAAAAAGAGTTAAAAACACCACTACAAACGCATATGGTTACCATCTACTTCATTATGTAATTTTCTTCATTATTTAATGCCAAATTTTTTTCTTTTTAATTAAATGAGACTAATACTCATATTATAATTCACATTACGTGATACTATTATTGATATATTTATAATTAGATAATTATTGATATTAGAGTTGCATTAAATTTAAAACTAATCTTAAGTTAAATCTTACTCATTTCGAAAAAAAGAAGACAGTCTTTACTGTTATCTCACAATTATAAGGGCAACGGCTCTGCCACTTTACCAAACGCGGAGTTCATTTAATGTCAATTTGGTTTGTATCTCTAGTTAGGTCATTGCTTTAAGAAAAAGGGACCAACCCAATAGCAAAATTACATACAATGAGATAACTTTTGCCTACTTAACTATTTATCCTTGCTTACAAATTATGAGATTTCATTGTTGTCACAATCTTCTAGACGGTATAAGTGGGTCAAGAAAGTCATCACACGCTATTAGTTGAGATAGGCTAAAGTTTGTTATTTTATGGGGAAAAAATAAATCAATGAATTAAGTTTTTATATAATTTTGTGGTTCGGTAACTTTTAACGCACAGCTGATGCTGTGAAATAAAAGTTCTATCTATTAAAATAAAGTTACTAGGTATTTAATAAACATTACTAGTTATTAAGTAAGCTTATTTATTAGCATTGTTATAATTTTTTTAATAAATTATTATGCAATATGTAACGAGATGTATCGCTAAAATTAATGAAGTTGTAAGTGGTTACCAAAAATTTTTGTAGCTTACTAAATTAAATCAAGCCCAAGAATCGCTTTAAATGAAGTTGGGTGCATATATACATACATACATATACATATACATATACATACATATATATATATATATATATATATATTATATATTATAAGAAGGACGGGATAATCAAAATTATCTTTACCATAATGGATAGGGATTGCTTCAATTAAAGCAGAGGAAGAAATTTGTGTACTAAGAAGGTGCTTTTTCACCTAAAACTATACTTTTATTGTCACGCAGCAGCATCTAAATCTCTTGATGTTGCCAGATATTAGTTTAAAACTCTTATGATTTGCTTTTTCTGTTGCGTCTTCACTCTGCCAGATTTGGACTATTTCTTTTTTTTTTTTTGGGTCCTTAAATAAGATTTGGACAGGCTAGAATCTCGACGTACCCTTTTATTTTCCCCCTCAAGTTCATGTGGCTGCCCAGGATTGGCATGTAATAGAGTTGTGGTATGTGAAACCAAGCCATGTGGAGTGTTGCTGTACTAATTGCATTGTTGGGTGTATTATTGTAATAGGATTAGTTGTTTTTTGACAATTATCCCTTATAAGTCAACCCATGCGTTATAAATTATAGATAGTGGGAATTCAACAATCATGATTACACCCATAATTTCTCAAATCAATCTCTCATCTTCATGGATTCTTGCGTCCAATTTTAACCACTAATCCAAAGTCCATTTCAATTATCAAGTACCTTACATGGAATATATAAAAACGAGCTTAGCACCGGACAGAGACAATTAGAGTCACTATTGTTCTAATTAGTGAGCGTATTATTGTGGTAGAATAAAGAATACTCCATATATGTAAATAGAAATTCAGACTTGACTTGCGTGCCTTCAGTATACGCCCATATTATGTTCATGCTGTTCAACGAGAACCGTATCGCATATTCACATATGTCTCAAAGACTGAAGAGTTGTTGTAACAGTTACTGAAATATCTTGAGTCTGAGATGCAATCTTTTTCTCATTCCTGTTTACTTATTTCCCGGCAGTGAGTGGGAGTTTTAAGTTAGCCCATTCCCCGGCCCTGCTTGCGACTATATTTGCTGCAAGCTCTAGCTATGTATCTGGTGCATTGAATTAATGGGCAAACACATCTTTTGTCCCCCCATTCAGCCACAGAAAGCAGAGAACTCACTGATATTTATTTATGGTCAAAACTCCATCGCCACCATCAACAATCCTCTCATTCATTCGCACCGCACTTCATCGGTTTTACTAGACTGAATCCCATAGTTTTTCCACGTGCTTTCCATCTGAGGGGCTAGATATTGTTAGAGGCTATCAGGCTAAGGAAAACAAGATCTGTACAAAATAAAAAAATAATGATCAATGGGCATGAGACTGATTGAAAAGGGTATTTTTCTCTAGAATTGTGAGCATTCTAGAGATAGAACAGACTAAGAGAAAGATTCATCTTCTTTTTTCACATGCATTAATTCTAAGGGGGAGCTGACTTGAATATTGGAATATCTTTAACAGGTACACCCAATTGCGCTTCGGAATTTAACAAGCTCGAAGGAGTTCCCCCTTCATCTGAAGGTAAGGAAACTCATTTACCTACAAAGTAACTAAATAATAACACAGTACTCTTTTTCACCCCACAATCCCATTCACCATGCGTCCTTGAAATTGATCCTTGCCTTCAAGACACAATGCAGATAAGGTTCGATTTTATCTCACAAGAAAGAGGCATGTCATCCGATCAATTGGCTTTATCACTCGCTTCCAATCACACTGCACTAGTTCCAAGCCCAATCCCCAACACAAAGCTGACTAATCTCCCACGTGCAACACAAGTATGAAAAACTACAACCCAGCCAACAAGTACACCCAGTTAGAGAATACAAGGCCTCTCGAGATCCGTGGCTTACATTATTTTTGTGCCTCTTAATAACACCCAATGCTTGATGCAGAGATAAATTATTCAGCTGCAAGCACAAACTCCAACTATTAATCACATGACTACTTTCCCTCCAGCAGATCTCCAATATCCATTTAAAATAATTACCCAACACATGGACGTATTTAATTATCCTTGGAAAATGATTTTCCCCACATGAATTTTGCAGTGTGAGATTCAGCTCCAATTGAAGTTATCTAAGTGCCTCTACAGATATATTAATTAACAGGCGTCACATTCAGACAGAGCAACAGGAAAGTATGGCACAGACAGACAGTTAATGGAGACAGGGTTACAAATTAATGACACGGATGATGTCTTGATTTCACCATACAAGCACGCATAACAAAGTAGTTCAACAAACAATGCACTTTACAAACTAAGGTAGCTGTTGGGAAAAGGAACTTGCCAGAACTCCTTGAAGGGATCCAATCTTAGGGGTTCACTCCCAAAAACAAGCTCTACCAGAGTTTTGTAATTTTAACAACAAGACGACAATCATAGCTTACAGAACATTAAAATCCATCACGGTAAACATATTAATGTAGTAACACAGTAAAGCAGATGCCCTGCAACACCCCCAAGCAAGAATTTGGATCATGTGATTTTCTGTCACCTGCCAGAATTTATCACCGAGATTTGCTGGATGAATACCAACAATCATGTTGAACAGTAGCTAGTTTCTGTTCCTGCATTTCTCCACAGCCCTTGGCGCTACATAAAACAAAATTTCTAGAAAAAATGAGCCCAATTAAATTAATTTTAAGGCAGATGTAATGGTGGACACAATTCATCTGTTCATAAACATGAATTGCCGAACAACTTAGACTGACATGCAGAAGCAATAGCAGAACTTATGCAACGGACTTCATCATAGGATAATAGTTAATAAAGGAGACATCAGCGATATATAAGTTATGCAACACCCTATAAGCTTCTCACTGGATTCAATAAATATCATTACTTCAAAATCTCATGATGAAGTTTAGGAAAACACTCCACGGAAAGCAATTGGATCAGAATTTTGATCATGTAACACATTGATCTAATAGGTTCAGTTAAGAATATAGTACCAGAAACCAGATTACGAGTAGAATTATAATTTTTTCTTGTTGAATAACTCATGCAGTGCAGTGTCTGATTAAGTGGATGATTGACTATACATACCCAGGCCAATAGCATCAGAGCTCTTCATAATCCTAAGCCTCTTGCACGTATCAATAAACATCCTGAAATGAGTCCATACATAGATTATGCTACAATGCATGCCCAGGGATTAATACAACAATGTATGATAAAAGGTTGAGCATCAGATGAGTGGGCACAAAGTAGCAGCATAAATTGAACTTATATGTTATGAACAATAATAACAAATGCAGCAGTTAACATGAATAAGTAGTCCTTATCCACCAAAAATTAAATAAATAAATAAAAATTCAATAAGCGGTCTTTTCTGATTCTTGAGTTAACTAGTCTATCCACTAATCAAACTGGAGTAGCACCTTGACATAAAATATTCATGTATTCTTTTAGGAAACAAGAGCAGAACCCACACTGATCGTGGTTATTGGACTAGATAAATTTAATAGATACCCGATATGCATCCATTTACACAAATCAATAGAGACTGGAAAAAGAGTGTTACAACATAGGTGTGTCCAAAATAACATAAAAAGGAGTCAGCCCTGGGATATCTTATAATAGCTTTGGTACTAATATAATCTTCCTCTCTGCTTTAAGCTGAAAGTCAGGCTTGAAAGTTGAAAAATGCAAAAGACATCATTCTTATATGCCATTCATAAGGCTCTACGAATAATAATTGATGATTGACACAAAGTTGATGTGATCCACTTTTCAACTCTCAAGGAATGGGTTGAGGGGTCCTTTCAAAATGTTTTCCAAGTTACAGCTAACAAAGCAACACCAAAAATGAAAGCTACAGTCATATGTTTGAATAATTTCAGTCTTCTGCATAGCTTATATGTTACTCATTGCTATGCTACATACATTTGGCATATTCACATCGACTTCAGATATTCTAATACCCATTACTACATCTTCAAGCATCACATTTGATATGAAACTTATAAATCTCTCCCACTACAATGACTGCATAATCAAATCGCAGGCTTGCATAACAACTCAAGATTCTAAATAAGATCAATGGCAATGGCAATGGCAATTTAAGTTATTCATGCAACATGCAGGAAAAAATCAAACAATAAGCAAAATAAAAGAAATTAGAACTTACTCCCAGGGGACATCGCCCACAAGCATCCAATCCCCATCTTTGTCTTCATACGTGAGAACGAATTCTGAGCCATGTAGCAGATCCTTCAACTTGCTTTCACTCAGCATCTCCCTGCCCATAGCTCCATGAGATCCATATTGCCCTGACAACAAATGAAAACAGTAGTAACTGAATCCATACAAACCAGAATGCGGATCTTTAAAGAAATATCAGCCCAGCACAAATCGCATAAATATATATAATATACTGATCCAAATCTTAATTCAAACAGAATGTTAAAAAGGCCTCACCAATTGTAAAACAGCTGAACATCTTCTCAAGAGCAGAAGATAGTTCCTGATATTTAGAGTAATTTTTCAAGTCCACTTTTCTTAAATAAGGAGCACCATCCATGCTGACCTTGACAAACAACGCACTGGAACCTGCTTTTCCATCTACTTCGTCATTATTCTTGGAGGGAGTGGCCAATGAGTTCTTCCTAAATGATCTAATTGGTGGCCAACCCACCACCTGTGCCCTGTCACCAAATAAGGAATATTCTAGATTTTTATATCTTACTGAAGCCGAGATTTAACACAGAACCAACTTTGGACTTACTTGGCAGCAGGTGCACTGCTGCTGTTACTTGCAGAACCATTATGGTTTGTTCTAGTCTCATTGTCAGCATGAGGCCTTTCCTGCACTGCTTTTTGGTTGGCGATCTCTTTTCCTTTAGCGGTTTGAGTCCCAAGGTTCTCTTGAATAGAACCTGGCTTCAGACCCAAGTTTGGAGCAGCCCTGGGTGACAATAGCTCAGAACTAGAAAGATATTTCCCCTGCACCAAAGATCGGGTAATTTCCAAGTTAGATAGCTGATAGAGAAAAAAAACTTCCAATCCTGTGAGCCAGTTTAGTAACTTTACCTCTGAGAACCCATCCATAGCATCGGAGAACCCTCTTTTGTTTCCAGAAACAACATTCTTCTGTGATGGGTAGGGGCTATCATTTGTTGGATGCAATGGGAACAATGGTTTCTCATCCAGTTGCGCAGAACCTAGGAGGCAGACTTCCGAATCTCTCTCTGGAGACTGGGACCCTGGAAGTCCGAGCCTCAGCTCTGTAGCCTTGAGATTCAGACTGCTCTTGCTACTCTCACTGGAGACACTGGAGACCACTGAGCTGTCCATTGAAGAACAGTCTGATAATCCCATGTAGTTACGCTCTTTTATTACCGAGCTTTTTTGGCATAAGCCGTCCATGGAGGCTGGAGAAGCCATTAAATTGACATTGCCAGGACCCCTCTCCTCCTCACCAACGCCAAGTGGTGGAGACATCAAAATCTAAAAACTGATACTTTAATTCTGCACAGCCTGTTTAACATAAGAAGATCTACCATACTTGGACATTCAAAGAAGTTTATCTAAAACACATACACCCAGAATTTAAGATGAAAGATGGAGAAATGTAGAGCAATGTGATCCTTTAGGAAATATTTTACTGAAAAAGAGTTATCCATTCAATAACAGCTGTCTATTCTTGTAAAGCAATCAATGGAACATAGACTAAATGAATGATCAATATTGAAATTTTCTAAACAACCTTTAGATAACAATTTATTCTTCGTATTATTCCAAAAAGAATATGCCAAACGAAACTAAATCACAAGAAGAGATTCTACCAGTACAAAACTAACAGATCCATCATCCATGGGCAGAAAGGATAACTGAAGCACGTGTGATGTGAGTAAGGTCTAACCTAGTCCTGCTTTGCTTTAAAAAGAATTCAAAATCTAAATAATTATATATCTAAATATGTTTCAAAAGAATCAGGGTAGGATTGAAAATGATCGTTACGCATTAACTGTGCTGATTAGTAACAAAGAAAAACAAGAAAGCTTTAAAAAGTCAAACCTCAGCTTAAAAACGGAGCTCTGAAAAATTAAGCAATACGCGTACATATTTACACAACCCAAGAGATCCAAATCCCATTTTGTTAAATAAATTTGTACACACTAAAAACACAGATTGCACGTAACTAAAGGACAAATCAAACAATTTATTGAAATGAAAATTAAAAATTACGAACAGGGTTGAACTCTACAGTAACTGCAACCAATAATGCTGAGAGCAATAAATGCATGCAAAGAAAAAAAAAGGTGTCTAATATTAGGTTCCTAGAAAATACAAAAATCTTATTTTTTAAAGAATGAAACAGCGGCGTTGAGGATTTTCACTGTTGACTGTACGGAAACTAACTACACAAATCATTTACACACGACTTGCACATTTTCTTGCTTAAATTTTCTTTACAAGCAAACAGCAGCAAAGGAAAGCACAGAAATTTAAATTTTAAAAAAAAAATAAAGCACCAACGGTAACAAGAAGTTCACCAAAAATAGAAAAATCAATGAAAAAATAAAAGAAATTACTCAGTTACAGTAATCATAGACCAACAAGAAGAGAGCAACTGAAACCAAAAAAAAAAAAAATTAAAAAGCTGAACTCACCTGGTTAGTTTTGTTGATCACTTGCTGAAGAAGAAGTAGAAGATTTGCACAGCGGAGACTTCGGACTTGAGAGAGAGAGAGAGGGAGAGACAGAGGGAGAGAGAGCTAAGGACCCTCCATTTGGCACAGAGTAACAAAAGCTTATTCGCCGTCCGATGTGAAACTCTACGCATTTAAAAAACAATATTTATGTCTTTTCTTAAAAAAAAATGAAAAAAAGTACTCTTCTTTTCTTTTCTTTGTTTTTTGTTTTCTGTTTTCCTTTTAATAATTCTTTTTGTTTTGATCTTTTTTATAATCCGCCGAACGATAGACAGAAGGAACGCTTCTCAATGGCTGATGGGTCCCTGATTGTTTTTATTTTTTGATAAGGTGTCCCTGATTGTTAAATGCCAGCCGTCGATGCAATTTTAATTTCACAATTTTGGGATTAATTCCTTTTTATAATGACAAAGGGCTCTAGTGTAAAGTTCATTCATAAAAACTCTCTGATGGTTGGAGACTGGAGCAAGGCACAACTTTGTACGCAAACAGTAATAGAGTTGATCGGACGATCCTTATTGTCCCTATCAAAATGTACTTGCAGAGATCTCTGTGTAATCGACTCTCTTTTAATGTGCCTTGTACTTGTGCATTATGCCTGCACGCTTCAACTCCTTACTTCTTACGTATTTTTTTTACTACACCCTATATTCTCTTAAAAAGATAGTACAAAGTTCGTATTTTTGAATTTATCCCCTCGATTCGCTTTTATCTGATTATGTATAATTTAAATGTCAAAAATTGATATGAAAAGTCCCATTTGTTAAAACATTTTCATGCACCCAAATTACTTGAAGCGGATGAAATGACCGGGTGCAGACATGAGATTCGACAGTGAGAAATTTACAAGCAACTGGGCCCACGGGTTATAATTTCATGCACATCGACGAATAAGCATGGGCTATACATGTCGCACCACCAGAATCATGTAATGTGTGCCTGGACGGGGGAGTGTTGAGCCTAACAACTTGAATCCCTAATGTGCCCTTGTAGTGGCAAGTTCGTCTTTTACCATTTCATCCGATGACGTGGCAAAATCACTGCCCTTGAATGTCTTTTTCCCGATTAAGCTTAGGACGAGCCGATTAGATTCGGAAGATGTCCGAAACTTTTTGGGCAGCGATTCCTATTCTCTCGTAAGAATGTGGGAGCCCCCAAGCGGAGAGACTATTTTACCCCCAACCGAACCATATTCTTTCGACTCTATTGCCAAAATATTTTATCATATCCGCATAATCATGATGCTTTCCAATTGCCGACGTACCCAACACCAGCGGCTACTCTTTTCAAATTTCTCTACGCATTTGCGAGGAAAGCGAGCTTGGCAATAGCGATGAGAAGCAAAGAAAAACAAGACTTGCTTAGCTAAATATAACAAAATTCAACTACCCCACTCATTACCCTCGTAATTTTAACATCAAGATTCCTCTCCCCCTTGCCGCGTGTTACATGCAAATCACTAATTTAATCTCACAAATACCCTCCACTCATGTGAAATCACTCAAAATGGGTCCCGCCCACTAAGTGTCACGTGGTTTGTTAGACCCCATCCGAGGGGTCCACAGCCTGCACACAAGAGGAACATATTAGTAATTAAACTAACGTAATTTTCTGCAAATAGCAGAAATATTATTCGATGCCTTCTACTATGTAGGTACTTTGGCATAAGTGTCATAACAGAATAGAGCAGGGGCAGAAATGGGATTTGAATAAAGTGGAGGGGAGGATAGAGATGGAGTGTAAGTTACGTAGGGGGGGCAATAAGCGTGCGTGTGAGGAGGGTGGAATTGGGATTGAGAAAGAGAAGGGGACAAAGAAAAACAGGGTAAAGAAAGATAATAGATATATTGGGGGACAAGAAAGCGGCTTTTAAATTTGTTTTGCCGGGAGCAGATTGCGACATTTAACTCCCTTCGCTATCCCCCTTCTCTCACGCGATGCCTCCTTCGCTTGCGTTACACGCTCTTCCCATTAACAGTATACCTTCTTATTGTATTCATTTTTTATTTTATTTTTCATAAGAGCATCACGCTTATCATGTTTTCTTTTTCTTTTGTCCGTTCGAAAATAACTATTTGGATTTACTGTCACGGGAAAAAAGATTATTACCACAGCTTTCATCTGTGGTTGCGGATGAGAAATTATGATGCACGCGCGTCGGTTTGGAGTTTTAGTAGGATATTTTGTTTGTACTTTTTTTTTTCTGAAGCTGAGATTTAGCAACCATCATTAACTGCCTCCGGTAATGCACGCCTTGCCCTAAATCCATGCACACACGTAGTGATTGAGCATCATGAACATGCCGCGGCCTCTGCGTTTTCCATCATCAATTCATCCTCCACGTCATTTAGATTTGGTTATCATCAGGATGAATTAGGCCCGTCATTCTGTTCGGCGCTTGTGCGCATCAAATGACAGTGCTCCAGGCCCAAAAATTGGGCCTCTTTAAGAATTAGCGGATTGGCTTTGCTTAGCTCCGAAAGGTGAAAAAAAAAAAAAAAGGACTCGTCAAAAATGGATGTTGTCAGCGGGAGAGTGCTGAAAAATTTGAAGGTATGGTCATATATAATAGAGTTATTATTTAGAGAAAATCAGAATTAAAGTGCATCGTTACTTAATTTTAGTTTGATTTTTCAGAGAGCAGATATTGTGGGATTATGCCTCCGAAACTGGGAGCTCTCCTGTGTTCACTATCTGAATGATATTGACAGTTTAGGACCAATAAGATTTTAATTTCATTGTCAATTCGTGGGCCAAAAAAAAAAAGGCAAAAAAAAGCGTTGTGTTGGGTCTATCGACAGAGGACTTTGCTGGAATGCAATTTTCGTAATTAATTTATGTGTTATTTCAGTATTTATTGAGCATATGAGAAGTGGTCAAGGATATGACATGGTTGATTCACGAATCAGAATTCAGCACGATAGGCACTTGGCTGGTCGCAATATGGACTTCGTCACAAGCAAGCGCACGGGTGTACAATTTATAAACATGACGTGACTTTTTCACAACCGTGCACACGGGTGTGCAGTTTATAAATATTGTGAAGGAAGCTACACTCGAACCAAAATGAGAAAAGGATGGCCGCTTTTCCCAGATTATATTATTATTTCTTGAATAAATTCTGTAAGTTTTGAATCTTGACAATGCCATGCTTCTTTCGCCAGATCTACATGGCCGTCCCTTACGCGGCTGCACTCTTTCTCATCTCTTTGGGCCAAATTATCAAATGGACTGTCTAGTAACACCCCTCTAAATTCCTTATAACACCCCCTTTGAATTTTATTTCTAAAATACCCCCACACATATTAAAACTAACCATCTTGCCGTGAAACTTTACCTTAAAAAGAGTATTTCTTTTAACTTTTTTATACATAAAATGTATAAAAGTCCTAAAATCTTAAATTATTTTTGTCAAATTACACGGTTTTAGTTTTCATAACTCTTATAAGTTTCTCAAATAATTTTTTTAATATTATATACTTACGTATGAGTCCATAAAAGTACTCTTAACTAAAATCCAATAAGCTCGACCGACAAAATCAAATAGGCTTCTATGTAAATGGACTGTCATTGGGCAGACTCCAATCTTATACAAAGCGATCTGCATATAAGTCCTCAACTAAAGCCTAACAAAGATAAAGCCCGAATCCTGTACAACACAAATTATACAATTTATACAAAAGCCTAACGCAGATAAGCTCAACGATTCCAACATGCAAAATAAAGAAACAAAGTCGGTGTTGTTATTAGGGAGACTTGAATGCTTCACCTGAGGAGCTTAAAATAAACCAAATAAAAAAAAATCCCATCTTATCCAAAATTTGAAGAAAATCCGTCAAAGTTTTATATAAATGCGAGATCTCAACAAACCTTATTAACACGCCATTAGTTTTCATTTCCAATCAAAATAAAACAATTTCACAAGAGATAGCTCGGCTTAGGTATAAGTTATTTTCAGAATATAGAAAATAGTTAATTTAGTCTAAATAGCTTTTGTGCCGTTTCCTGTAGATTCCGCAAATCTGAAGGCAATTTTCAATTCAAATTCATAATGAGTATAAACCCAGATTAATTAGGAGGGTTGTGCACAGTCACTGTGACGTCCTTCTGTGGGCATGGCCAGTGTAGGAGGCTTGCATGGACATGCTATTGCTACAAACTTTGGCACCGGATCACCGGGCATCGATACTAGCAAGCTTTGGAATTGGTTTTGCTCCGACACCTGGATATACAAGCATCACTAGCAAATTAATACTAGTTGATGAAGTCAAATATTGCGCCGAAATATATATATATATATATATATATATATATATATATGGAAATACAAACAGACAGTATCAATTAATTTTGCGCGAGAGAGGCAGACAGTTAATTACCGTGTGCACATGGTGGACACTGGATTGAATATTATCGTTATCAGCGTGAATGAGGAGGGATCGAACTTTATGCCAATTGAGGCAACAAGTGAGGAAGCAACTCATGCAAAACAACATCATCAAAAGCAGAGCTAAACCAAGAGGGAAACCTATGAATGGCCGAATATTTGATGATGATGCTTCTTCATCATTCGCCATTATTTCACTCCTATCTACGTAGTACTCTTTGCTACCTTTCTTGCTTCCTTCAAATGTAGATTTAAACGAACACAATCGTATTAGTAGTATTATAGGAATTCAGTTTTCCAATCATCAAACGGAGTATACTCCATAGTTTTAATTTTGCTTTCTAGGGTTTGATGGTGGTGGAATTGGTTGCAATTTATTGCCCTTTTTTTTTTTTTTTTCAAGTGACTCTTGGGTGGATGGTGGGTTAGGCACTTACAATTTCCACGTACAATTCAAGGCCAGTACGGAAGAAGAGAAGTATTGGCGGGGTCCCAGACTCCCACTTGCATTTGGCTCTATTACATTAATTGATGCTTTCACCATGCACTTCTCAAAATTTTCATCTTCGATCTCTATATTGTTGTATTTTGTGAAGAAGAAATTAAGAAAATCAAGTCCCAAGCTCTGCTCTTTTCTTTACCGTGTGGCTTGGCTCGTGCACTTCAAACTATGTATATTCACTTCAACAATCACTTAGTGAAGGCAATATAGTACGTATGATATATACATGTTTGAGATAGCAGCGGATTCTTTTATATGTTTGATAATCACTTCCATATTAATTTGATAATTGATTTTGCATTCAGTCCAAAAGAAACAAATCAAATCAACAATTTAATTAAATATATCGTAATGATTTGGTGTATGGTCCTTATAAATCTAAGTCGCAAATTGATCTAGTTATATAGTATCTCGTTATCATCTCAAAGGTAAATACTCGTTTAGTTTATATATTTTGATTTAAATACTTGTTTATTTAAAAAAAAATTTAAAACATCCTTGTATTTAAATATGGTACATATTTACTTACCTTTATTTTTTCTTTGCTTTTACAATAATATCATTATAGCAATATACTTGATATTAATTAATTTACCTTTAAAAAAGTTAATTTTAATAATTTAGCCAATAATTATCAGCATGAGAGAACTAGTATTTTTTCGTGCATGTGCAAAATCTTGCTAATAATTATTTATAAATAAGTTAGCATCAACGAATTTAAAAGAAATATTTAAGATCTTTGCAACAATCTCACTAATGATTATTTTATAAAAAATTAATTTACTAAATTAATCATAAAAGTAAAATAATAATATAAAAATTTGAATAAATTTTTATATTACTTTTAAAGCTAATTTAATGAATTATTATTTATCTTTTTTCATCGACGTCCCAAAATTATTGTTATAGGGGATTTACTACAAAAGGATAATATATATATATATATATATATATGAGTATAACTTATTTAATGACTAAGTATTTTTTTAAATATATTTAAATTAAAATAAAAGACAAAATGAGCATTTAGCCTTGTCACACTCAGATGTCAAACAAACTGTTGACCTACATGGTTTCATCTATGCGTTTTAATTATATTATCACAAATGGTTGACCCGGACCACTATCAGTCCAAGTAAAATTCTTGCACTTCATATGTTAATGGTGTTGCATCTGTCAAGCAGTAACTGTTCTTTCAAATATTCTTCTATACAATCACGACGTTAAGGTGCTTATAAAGTTCTTTACGGAACTAATTCGCTCTTAATTTGCCAAGTCCTGAGACCTGTACATGTATAATGTATATCATTACAAGCAACGAATTATATATGCCCATCGTTACGTAATGCATGCATGGATCTTGCATCTTCGTCTTAGGGATGGTAATTTTTCCTGTTAGAGAATCCCATCTTATTTGGGAAGAGATTAAAACATATTTTTGTCTAAACAATAAAAAGTAAAAAGATGAGAGTGGAATTTTTTTTATCCCCACTTGCATCAACAGGACAAGACTAGGATTGGCATATCCCATCCTGTCCTGTCTTATTACCAACTCTATTGGTTTGGTTTAGTATTATATTACTAAATTATTAGATATTTTAACATAGCTAAAATTAGTTACTATGTAAATGTATAATTTTTGAAGCGTAAGTCTTACTATTAATGTGCAATGGAAGCAAATAGGCAATTAAAAATATTAATATAAAATTATATTTGAACATGCATGTAGTCAACATAAAACTATTATTTGATTATCCTACTTTGTATTTATTTAAGATTTTTGCTATATTAAATTATGAGAATCGTTAAAAGAAAAAAATCAGAATTTATTTATCTACATTTGGGACTGTTCAAGAAAATAGGATGGGACATGATATCTAATAGAACGAGACAAAGATAAATTTTTATCCTAAAAAAATAAAGAGATAGAAATAAGACTTTATCTTATCTTATTTATATATACAAGATGGGACTGAGATTGACAAATCGCATCTCATCTCATCTCATTGCCAACCCCACTTCATATTCACATATTAATTATCAAAATTAATTTTAAAGGTTAATTTCAGCTTATCCCTTCTGAAGTCACAATTTGTAAATTATTCTCTTTACTTTTGAAAATATCACGTTACCACCCAAAAATCGTTATTTCTTTATTATTTTTAATGGTCAAAAGAGTGAAATTGCATTTGTACGGAATAAAAAAAAACGTCAACCCCTATGGAGGCTAATTTTCATGGGCCCAAATCTTTTTAAATTTTTCAAAACACCTATAAATATTTTGAAACGGGTGCGAGGAAGTTTCGGATTGGGACGGAACTCGCTAGGGGGCGACGTGAGGGTCCAGGCATTGCCGGCACTCGAAGAAACGGGCGGGAAAAAGGAAGGAGGCTGGGGGCCCCCACTTGGGCCAAAACAGAGCAAAACCGTGTGCTATAGCACACGGATTTTTGGCGCTGAGTGGCAGCGGCGTTTTCGGGTGGGTACGGGTTTTTGTCCCGACGCCGGAGGCGTGAACGGGGGAGCGAAGACGTGGGAGAAAATGGAATTCGATTCCGAGTTGCGAGCACGGCAGGCCGCGGCCGCTCGCGGGGAAGGTATCGCCGTTTGGCGCCCCAGGCAGCCTTCGGCACCACCCGTGCAGGGGCCGAAACGGGTGCGAGGAAGTTTCAGATTGGGGCGAAACTTGTCAGGGGGCGGCGTGAGGGCCCAAGCATTACTGGCGCTTGAAGAAACGGGCGGGAAAAAGGCGGAAGGCCGGGGGCCCCCATACTTGGGCCAAAACGGCCCAAAACAGTGTGCTATAGCTCACGGATATTGGGCGCTGCGCGGCAGCAGCGTTTTCGGGCGGGCGTCAGGTTTTGTCCCGACGCCGTATGCGTGCGCGGCGGAGCGAAGCAGTGGGAGAAAATGGAATTTGATTCCGAGTTACGAGCACGGCAGGCCGCGCCCGCTCGCCGCTTGGCCCGCCAGGCAGCACACGGTACCGCGCGCGCAAGGGCCGAAACGGGTCCGAGGAAGTTTCGGATTGGGGCGAAAGTCGCCAGGGGGCGGCGTGAGGGCCCAAGCATTGCCGAGGGTTGAAGAAACGGGCGGGAAAAAGGCGGGAGGCCGGGGGCCCCCATGCTTGGGCCAAAACGGCCCAAAACTGTGTGCTATAGCACACGAATTTTGGGCGCTACGCGACATTAGCGATTTCGGGCGGGTGTGGGGTTTTGCCCCGATGCCGTAGGCGTGCGCGGGGGAGAGAAGCCGTGGGAGAAAACAGAATTCGATCCCGAGTAGCGAGCACGGCTGGCCAGACCCGCTCGCGGGGAAGGGCTCACCACTTAGCGCGCCAGCCACCCTATAGCATCGTGCGTGCGGTGGCAAAACGGGTGTGAGGAAACTTCGAATTGAGGCGAAACTCGCCAGGGTGAGGCGTGAGGGCCTGAGCATTGCCAGCGCTCGAAGAAGCGAACGGGAAAAAGGCAGGAGGCCGGGGACCCCCATGCTTGGGCCAAAACAGCCCAAAACCGTGCGCTATAGCACTCGAATTTTAGGTGCTACGCGGCAGCGGCATTTTCGGGCAGGTATGGGGTTTTGTCCCAACGCCGTAGGCGTGCGCGGGGGAGCGAAGCCGTGGGAGAAAACGGAATTCGATTCCGAGGTGCGACCACGGCAAGCCGCGCCCGCTCGCAGGGAAGGCATCGCCTCTTGGCGCTCCAGGTAGCCCACGGCACCGCCCGTGCGGGGGCTGAAACAGGTGCGAGAAAGTTTCGGATTGCTATAGCACATGGATTTTGGGTGCTGCACGGGAGCAGCGTTTTCAGGCGGTGCGGGTTTTCCCCGACGTCGTAGGCATGCGCGGGGGATCGAAGCCGTGGGAGAAAACGGAATTCGATTCGGAGTTACGAGCCCGGCAGGCCGCGCCCGCTCGCGGGGAAGGCCTCGACGCTTCGCGCGCCAGACAGCCCGCGGCACCGCGCGTGCTGGGGCCGAAACGGGTGCGAGGAAGTTTCGGATTGGGGCGAAACTCGCCAGGGGGCGGCGTGAGCGTCCAAGCATTGCCGGCACTCGAAGAAACTGGCGGGAAAAAGGGGGCCCCCATGCTTGGTCAAAAACGGCCCAAAACCATGTGCTATAGCACACGGATTTTGGGTGCTACGCGGCAGCGGCATTTTTGGGCGGGTGTGGAGTTTTGTTCCGACGTGGTAGGCGTGCGCGGTGGAGCGATGCCGTGGGAGAAAACGAAATTCGATTCCGAGTTGCGAGCACGGCAGGCTAAACCCGCTCGCGGGGAAGGCATCGCCACTTGGCGCGCCAGGCAGCCCACGGCACCGCCCGTGAGGGGGCGAAGCAGATGTGAGGAAGTTTCGGATTGGGGCAAAACTCGCCAGGAGGCGGCGTGAGGACCCGAGCATTGCCGGCGCTCGGAGAAACAGACGGGAAAAAGGCGGGAGGCCAGGGGCCTCTATGCTTGTGCCAAAGCGGCCCAAAGCCATGTGCTATAGCGCATGGATTTTGGGCGCTGCGAGATAATGGCGTTTTCGGGCGGGTGCAAGTTTTGTCCCGACGACGTTGGCGTGCGCGGGGGAGCGAAGCAGTAGGAGAAAATGGAATTCGATTCCGAGTTGCGAACACGGCAAGCCGCGCCCGCTGGCGGGGAAAGCATCGCCGCTTGGCGACCAAGGCAATCAAAACCTTCGCCATGTGCAATCATGCCAAGCAATTCAAATCATGAGATAAATTATGGATATTTCTATTAAGTTTTTGTGTGATTTTGATTTTGGTAGAGATGAAAGTAAGAAGATTTTTTGAACTTTAAGGACTTCGTCTTTTTTTTCTTTTATTGATTGATTAAAATAGTATTTTTTTAATGTTAAAATAGTTAGTTAATAAAATTGTTAAAAAATAATATTTTCCTACTTTACCAAATCAACGCAATCAAACATTAAAATTAATTATTTTTAGGGATAAATTAACATTTTTAAAAATAAAAAAAATAATTTGAAGATTATTAATTCACGAGGGTAGTAAGATGAAATTTACCTCAATTTCGAAGAATCTAATTACTAGTTTACTACCTGAAGCTCCTCCTTCTGAAAAGGGTTCTCCATTGAGGAGGGTGCGCTACAAATGTTATGCATTCATGGCCTTATCCCTTAAAGATAATTTACATTATATAGATGCGTCTGCATGTAACATCTATCAAGTTTCCGAATTAATAAAGTCCAAATATATTAGGTCATGATCGTTTCAATATTCAATTATGTATCAATTCTCTTTCAAAATATAAGTGGAAAACATTATGATTTCATATCCGCTATTTATACACACCACGGAAATTATTGGTGGATGTACAAATGTTGCTTTCATTAGCGGCAGAGCTACACTTTTATATCGGTTGGGGAAAATTTAATTTACTTAAAGTTAATTTAACCATTTCTTTAAAGTACTTTCACTCTGAATCTAATTTACTAACGTTGAAGTGATTTTGGTGATAGAAATGTAACTTTTGGCTTCATTTTCGTATTCTATTCAAATTCAAAGGGGGTAAATAAAAATTTCTATTGGAAGCAAATAAAAATTTAATCCAGATTGGAAAATGATTTTTCTGAAAAAACCCAGGCTTAGTTGGGGCAGCTACCGAGCTTGGTCCCCATGTGACTTGACTTCACCACCTTTCACAGGCCACTATAATAAAACAAAAACCTAGCTAGCTAGTGCTTTGCTTTTTATCCAAATCGGAAAGAAAAATAAGATGCTCGGACTTGGCTGATTGCTTTCCTATGCTTGCACCGCATCAATGATGAAATAAGGGTAAAAGAAATTGTTAAAATGGGCCGTTGATATCAACAAAAGGGACAGATCTTGGTTCGGCCCATTGGCCTGCCCTTTAAAAATTCTTTTGACGTACTAAGAAAACCCAACGTCCAACGTTCGGTGACTGTTTCCTGTTCATAATACGTCTCCTTTTGGGCGAGTCCATGTTCAATTGTTCATTGCACAGTAGTGTAAGCAATTAAGTTCAATTCTCATGAAACCTAGGATTGATCCGAGGAAAGTGCAATAAATTTGATCTGGTTAATTTACTAGCAAGTTTATCATTCTAACTTCCACATAATGTTTTAGATAATTCCCTGCTTGGCCGGTAAAGAGTCATAAAGAGAGATCATAAAGGCAGCAAGCACAAGCTAATTATTTTCTCCGAAAGGAAAACACAGTGCTGCCGACCCTGCAAAGGTAAAATTTGTGGCATGGAAAGATGTGTGGAAATGTCTCAGATTCTTCCTGCAGCTGCTTTTGGAATTGGATCTGGGGGGCTTCATTTAAAATTATGTCGAATAAATATATATGCATAATTTTACCTTTCCCAAAAGTATGGCCCCTTCTGTAGATCATGTATTAATAATATTAGAGATGGCAAAGTGACTTTCACTTCAAGATCATGCCAAACGTACCAGTGAAAGCATAAATTAAAGATCAAAAGCAATCAAAGACAAGACGGAGTGACTTAATCAATCACGACTGCTTTGCTTTTTATTTCTTTATATGCATCCGCACATTACATAATAATTGAGCTTTTTATTCTTATCTCATGTAGAATTATTCATTTGGAGTGGTATGCTTGTAGAGTTTTTGATTCCTTAACAAAACAATATGCCTCATTTGTCTTCATGGACATGATTGTTGTATTGTGGGGACATTAGGTTAATCAAGTTTCCAATGATTTCTCTTTTTCTCTTGTTGCATTTTTTAAATTAGTTCTCCGAGCTTACACGGCCGGATGCAATTGGGTTTCATTTTTAAATTTGTTTCCGAAACAAAAGGATTGATCAATGCATTTACACAAGACAACGTATGATTTTATTGAAATGAGGAATAATTCTTTAACGAAGATTTTAACAAAAGTAATGATGTTGCTAATAGATAAAAAAATATAAATTTTAATACACTAACAGATGTATTAAAATTTATATTTTTTAATATTTTAATGATAAGTGAGGATGCCCTCGAACTCTTAAGATAAAATCCCATTTCACTGTGAGGTAAGTGTCCGGTCTTGAGTTCAGATATTGTTGTGAAGAGTTTACATTCAAACTTTTACGGTAACTATCTTACCATGCTGTTCTGCATTTTCAGGTGCATATATGAACTCTTGTTTTGAACTTTTGATTGACAATTTAATTACAATCTCAAGAGGCTCAGTAATTTCTAATCATATGTGCCAAGGTTCAGGTGGCGGCGAGCGCTCATTGGCTGTCCTCTTCTTTTTAGGTATACAGTAGTTTAGCCTTAAGAATTCGAGCATTTTGATTCCAAAGTATTTGGGAGAACAAATTAAGCAATTTTTGCAATCGTAATCATCTTCAATCAAAACAAATATTACATTGCCCTGAAAAGTAAACATAACTTATTTAACAATTAAACAGCTCAATGAATTCATGGCGAGATCACTGATGAGGAATCCTCTAATCTCAAAACTTCCCCCTCTTAGTGTTCCTACAAACATTTTCCTCCATATCCTGCATTTCTAAATAATGCCTGCTTTATGGCTTCACAACTCAAAGTTGCTCTCTGCTCCACTTCCTGTCACCATCACCAAAAATGATGAATACAATAATTGGGGCTAATTAAATAATAAAACATAAAGTTGATGAAGCTGGAACCATGATTTACTTGTGCCTACCTCTGAGCAAGAAGCCTGCATTGAAAAGTCATTGAAGCAACTAATAACACACTGCTGAATCTCAAGACCTAATGCTTCAAGACTCGTTACCGTCGACAGCAACAATCCTGGCTTCCCAGCACAGCAAATCTCAATCCGGGTGTCCATAGTTCTTCTTTCCACATCAAACTGCAATGCAATTACATTTATTCAGTGTCAAAATTCCATTAATTAATCAATTAATTAATAAAGTTCAGTGCATGTGTATCTCATTTTAATTTCTAATCAGGGAATGAGACCATGCATACCTTTGGTGAATTTCTTACTACAATTTCATTTGTCTTCACATCCTTAAAAATGCCGGTCTCCAAATGACTTGAACCTGCTTGAATTTCTTGCTGCAAGCTACTGATTTTGTCAAGCAGCTCTTTCATGTAGTCTATTGTGTCTGCAAGTATAGATGTTCTGTCCATCTATCAAATCAAACGCAATAAAACAATTAATCAGCTTAATTAAACCATTCTCAAGAAAAAAAAAAAAATCCCATGTACAGAATCAACAATGGAATAGAGTTCATTAAATAGATTATTTACCTTGCTTATCTTAGGAACTATTGATCTGAGCATTGAGAGCCTGTCATTTAATCTCTTCCTTCGCCGCCTCTCAGCCATTAGATTCTTTGATGGCTGCCCACCCAACTTCTTGTTTCTACTCTTCCTTTCCAGGCAATTAGTCCCCATGTTAAAAACGGGGACTGTTTCCGGGGACTCATGAACAGGCTCTACTTTGAAACAATTTTGCATCATCTCCAGATTCTGGAACTCATCAGCAAGTAAATGGTTAGGCTCTTCGTCCTCCAACTCCATCATGGACAATGGAACCTCTTCTTGAATTGGAAATGAAGGCGGCGTGTACGTGAGCGAATCAAGCGTGTTCATGGATGGTGAATCTGTAAGCTGCGGAGCTGACAACTGATCGTCAGCATATGGGTAATAGGCAGCCTCATTGAAGAAGTTATTGTAATTGAAGTGATCTTGTTGATGAATTGGTGCTGAGAAAGAATTTGGAGAAAAGGTAGCTGGGTTCTCATCGAAACAATCATAAATCCAATTACCGTCAGAAAAAATCTGATTCATTTCTGCCGGAATACTACTAGTATCCCAAGTGTAAGGGTCTCTTCTTAGAGCTAACAATTCCTCTAAGAAGCCGTGCTCACTAAACTCCATTTTCTCTCTAAATCAAGTTAAAATTGCTAATTGCAGGTGCAGGCAGTACCTTGAGAATACAAAAAGTTGCACCTAGTGGAAGAATATATATATAGCTAGGAACAGAACAAGAACAACCATGAAATGATATTAAATTGTTTAACTAAATTAATCATAATAATGGATTAAATTAGAGCGTGCATTAGAAAATGGGGCATATAAGCTAAGATTGAAATGGAATCTGCTTTTTTTTTTTATCCCGTCTTTACTGTTTCCGTGGTCTCTTTCACCGAAATCTCTGCAATCAAACAAACTTAATATTAAAATCTTTTGTTACTCTGAAAATTTTGACCCACATATCTGTCTCAAACGAAGGGTGGCCAGCCTTAGCATCATAGACCCTGTCAGGTTCTTTGTATGCTTAATTAAAATTTAAAAACCTTTTAAAATTTGGTGATGTTATTTTCGGCCATCAATTCAACACAACGCAAAGCAAACACCCCCATCTCTTTCTCTCACTGAAAGTTTTGCTGATTTGGGTCCCATTTCCATTACCTCTTTGCCTCTAGAATTTTTAAAACTTTTGGCCGTGCTCACAATATCATATCGGCTTGTGGGCCTATTTTTGTTCTTTCTCCACTTTTCTTATTTCATAAACTTGGAATTTTCTGCCATGAAATGAATTTATTAACTTTCTAAAATTCTATCAACTAAATTAACTAAGCAACCTGGCTAATTTCATTTTCTTTCTCTAATTTAGCATCAAGGGATGATGGCATAGTTAGCCGATCATGCATAACTATAAAAATTGAGATGGTAAACGTAAGTATTTCTTAACGGTAGCTTTCAGCAGTACTGTACACTACAATCAGTGGCGTTACCACATGATATGAGAGGAATTTTTGTCTACTCCCAAGCGTTGGCCTCATTCTCTCAAGACGTTAATTTCTTAGTTTAACAAAGTGACACATAACTGTCTATAATCACAATTATTCATGCTATTATACATTACAGTCGCTTGTTCTCTATTATTATTCATCATGCATGGTGGGTAAGCAAGCTTGATTATGAATAAAAATCTCAATTTGAATGTGGCGACATTGAGTCCCATCCAAATAGACGTACATTTTTTTTATTTTTACTACTCATAGTTTATGATAATAGCATAGGATAATCAATAATTATAAGTACTGATTGGAGAGAGATAATAATGGAATACAAAATTAGTAGATGTAAAAGCATTGTTTTTCCCAGAGAAGAGAAAAAATATATATACGTAAAAGTAAACAATGCACACTCACTGCAGTTCTGCAGATCTAATTATTTGTGAAATGCATTTCTGCATGCAAAATTTTTAATTAGGTCATTCATAGTCATGGTGACATACATAATCAACATAAACCGTAGAGACTAATACATTAGTTTTGTTAATTGTTTCCTTTGGAAATTGGAATCCACTGTCCCAAGCGACCACGGTATTTTGCTGGATGTTGCAATTCGAGAGTAAAATCCGTCCTTATACTAAGACCTATTCGATATTAAAATGTTATAACTTTTTAAATCACAGCTGCTATTAAAATATATATATATATATATGTGTGTGATAAAATTAACACAGCTTTCAAGTCACAACAATAAATATTTATAAAATACTTGAATACTGTAACTTTTAAATTATACTTACCCAACCATAATACTAAGTATAGCCTAAACACTTAGTATAAAATGTATATTGGTTCCACAATTTATCTACCTCACGCAATTTTATGAGAGAATTTTTTTAATAAATCATCAAATGAAAGAAAATTTAACTGCCGCAATTCACCACTTAAGGAATTGTAAAGTTGTGAAACATGTAAAAGATATGCAATTAATTATATAGGTTTTGACGGTAACTGATACATTGACTCATTTCATATTAACCCAATCAATAAAACCTATGAGGAACGTGAGCCTAAGTAAAAAGAAAGTCTTGGTGTGGTAGACAAGAGATGTCTCTATTAAACGTCCGATAAAATTTCATCAATTACTTCAAATCTTCTACCATATTTTTAATAACAGTTACAATTAATTTATTATAAGATAAATATATATGCCACACAATTCTATGGTGAGTATACGAATAACGAAAATGTAAGAAAAATAAGGTGGAAAAATTCATATGGATTCAGTCAATTCAAGGTTCGTTTGATATGGTTATTAGGAGATCCAGAAGTAATTTTGAAAAGGTAAAAATTAATTTTGGTGTTTAATAATTTTTTTAAAAAAAATTATTTTTGATAAAATCATCACTTGGCAAATTTTGAAAAGTAAAGATGAGTAGCTTTTCAATATTTAATTTTAAGATTAAGTTTTATATCTCACACATATTACATAAATGTAAAATTATCCTTATTTAATGAGAAAGTAAAATCAGAAGATCATTATTATGACTCTTTAAAGAAACAAAATTAAGAAAGTTAAAAAAACATTTTCTTTTAAGAAGGTCATTATTATTACTGAGGTATTTTAAAAACTAAATTAACGAAGTATAAATATTATAATTTTAGTTACCAATTATTATATATAAATGATATAATTGTTAATATTTGTGTAAGTAAATTTCAGTTAAGTACACTATACTCATTTAATTATTTGCATCATTATATTAGTGATTTATACTATATATAGCTGCATTTAAAAGTAACAGTAATTTTAAAAATAAAATTGATCTACCGAACTGCCCTTACTTAATGTAATCAGTGGTCGGTCGTGCTCTGTGAATAATCTTTTCGATTCTTCGAACAACTTAGAAAACATGCAATGATTTGGTGCTAACTTCTAACGTAAAGCTTTGAAATTCTAAAGAGGAAATGATTTGGAGCAAGCGAGTTTTTAAAGGCTATTAACTTTCGGAAATTTCTCACATAAAATATTATTTATTAATTATTATTATCGTTTCTTAATCGGCAGCCAGCTAGTGGGCATTTCATCTATGGAATGATGATGATAAACATTAATGTTTATTGTATTAATTGAAGAGAGGGAAGGAAAAAAAAATGTAATAATTATTATAGAAGAAACTGATATTAACAGCTAAAATACCATTCTAACGAAACATTTACATTTTTTTACTTACTCTGTGATCTCCTTTCTAAGATTGGTGCTTTACTGCCATTCGATTTAAAAATACAGTTTCCTTCAACAAAATCAAAAGAAAAACAAATAAAAACAAGATTTGGAGGAGAGCACGAACGTCGAGGAGAGTAATGATTTCTATGGGCACGTGAATTTCTATAATCGAACGTGTCATTTTTATATCTTTTCACGTGTCAAGTGAATAGAATTCCATTAGAAGTTGGGAGTTGCTTTACATGCACACACATTCATGATAAAATTACTAACCCTAATTGCTAGCCAATTGAGTTAAAACTTAATCAAAGATTCATTGGTATATAAAGAACCGAGTATAATTAACAAGTATCGTCTATATCGTCTTAACTAATGTTACAGCTTATCATTATATGTATCGTCTTAACTAATGTTATGAATTGATTAAAATTCAAATTAGTCGTTGGACGAATACATATATCTTTTCAATCAATTTTAAAATATCTACTAGTTATTTTTATGATGATACTGTATCATCTGAATCAATCTCATTTAAGTTTTAATATTTGATGAGCGTGATAACAATTCGATAATACATGTTACTCCATCCTCAACCGATATTTTTAATTAGATATAAATCTCAAAGGTAGAAAGCGACAAGAGATTGAGAGACCTAACACTTACAAGATTATTAAGAAGGGATTTGGATTGGTATTAATAAGGAGATTAGAGACAAATGACAAATATATATTTAAAATATTAAAAAAAAATGACAATGACACGAGGTAGCACACCACGAGAAGCACAGGGGCTTCATCGGTGGTGTGAGAAAACCGCGGGCAGTTTCTCCCCACCACCCCGACACTAAGCGGTTTTAGAAACCCTACTACTTTGACAGCCCACAATATCTTATTTTAGGGTTTTGGCTTTCTTCTCAAAACCACTAATCTTTCTATTTCTTCAATTGTTATTAACAATTTGTCTGTTTTTGTTTTGTTTGTTAGTGACTTGTGGTGCCCTAGCTCTAGCCCTAGTTGGGGTCCAATACTAACACCAATACTGCTGCTAGCTACAGTGTCAAAAATGGCCTTTATTGTTGAAGACTAGATCGTCTTTTATTTTCTGCCTGCAGTCTAAGACAGTTCTTGCTCGTGTGTTCAATCGTCTGCAAGAAAGATACAAAGAAAGAAAGCATAAGTACGATACTTTTCTTCTCTCTTCTCTGGTGACATATATTTGGTATTGGCATCTTGTGTGTGTCATTGTAGATCGTGCATGATGTATCTGCAGGAAAAGTGAGCCATTATTAGATTTAGAGTCCAAAAGTGAAAAGGGACGTTCGTCACGAGTACCCTTTTCTTCCCAAGAAAATGAGCTAACCCCACAATATCACAACTACTACTCATCAAAAGCTGTGTAATGTGAAATAATTAGGATGAAAAAAAAAAGTGTAAAAATTTAAAAAAAAAATCCAGTAAATTTCTTGTTCGTTTTACAGCCATTAATAATTATAACATTAAACAGTTTACTGAGGATTGAATATGTAGCATGTAAAATACTTTGAACAATCGGTCATTTTTATATAATGTATATAATGATAAGGTGATTCATTGTCAGTCAGTCAGTCGTCCTTTGAAACAAATTGATGCCCTTGTTACTTGGCGTATAGGGTTAGTAACTCGTTAGTAAAGCTTTCTGTCTAGCTTTCCACAAAAATCTTAATATGTGGGGGCACAGTCGGCAGACGAATGTTGAATTAAATCTAGCCAATTAATAAGAGTGAGGGCATGGCATGTACAAGAGGCAACAAAATATATATCACACACACACAATTGATTTAAGTAAAGCTAGCTAGTTAATTGCTATTTCAATATTCCATATGTAAGTCACTTACAGTATATACAAGTGATATGGCATTAGAATTAATTAATTTGCACGGTTTTCATTTGAAGTAGAATACATAACAGTTAGTAGAGAAACTGTATATATGTGAAATGGATCTACCTATGCATTTTACGTAATGATAATATTCTACCCCCATTTTAACTCTCTTGAGTTTTTAAGCGTACATTGTTCACCATGTAAAATAGTCAAGATAGATTCATTAATTGTTTTCATTTATATTTACTTTTTATCATGCATGTATTTGGATTTACTTGCTAAGGTGAATGAAACTCAAAATAACCAGAGATAGGATCCTGATTTGCAGAGGAAATTATAGCATGCAAGATTGACAAAATTTTAGTCAAAATGATCCCATAATTATTAGTTAAAAACAAAAAAAAAAAAAAGAAAATGAATCGGTGTCCATGTTTTTTTTTTCAAAGAGTTAGGCGAAACCACTTACCTGTAGATTATTGACAATATGATTTGTTTAAATACAACTAGAACCTAGGACTTCTATGAATGAATCAGTGTCCAGTTCACAATACACCAATTATTGATCTTCTTGACCTAATTTTCACTTTTCGATGATCAATTACTAAGTTAATGCTTACAGCTAAATTTGACAGATAATTGTGGAAAAAAAAAAGGTGGATCAAGGTTATTGAATCGAATTAATAGGGACTGGGGATTGATTTGAGATCATTCTTTGTTGACTGCTGAACGTACGTACGTGGTGGGCCCTTAACTTTTACATGTGTATCGCGTGATCTCACCAATCTATCAAATTGCAACATTAATTCTAATGCAAACACATAATCAAATGATATTGAACTCCAATTAATTGTTTCTTTACTAAACTAGGAATATATATATCTAAGCTAGCTAGCAGCACTTTGGTTCACCTAATAATTTATTATCATGTATTGTTGATAGCTAACGTACATATATTGGAACAAGATTGCATTATCATCTCAACCGCTTATATAGCAACAAAGAACGCTTTCTAATCTTCCGTGCCACAACAAAAAATTAATTAATTAAGATCAATCCATCTGGTGGTCCTTGAACTACTTTATAATTAGAAGTTTAGTTGTTATTATTTGGATAATTATTTTCCATAACCTAAGATTCTTGAAGACCAGTCACGGTCTCCTCAAAGATCAATTAGGCACCACATTGATTCAACAATATTAATTCAATCACAATCTAGCGATAATGTGTCCATTTTAAGGATCTCCTTTCATGAAATCTGAACAAATTATCCAAGAATCAAGAAGCCGCTTGTTAGGAAGTCTCGCTACAATCGGATCTAACCTCTGTCTTGTCAAAGATTGATCATGCAAAATGATGATTAAATAGTGGGACAAGTAGTCTTCTTACGCTCTTATAATCATCTTCAAAAGATTTGTTGTTTCCTGATTGTTATACATTCATACAAAACAGTTCTTTTAATATAGTCAAATAAATATATGAACGTATGTATCAGTCTATATTGTGCTACAAGTTGTCTTCTAAATTAACCTTCAAATAATAATAAGATCGCGCAACTTCTAGATATGCAGCAGTTCAATTATTATTGCACAAGCACAAGTGGGCGCTGCAAGTTTTAAAGTCAATTAATTCACGTACGCTTGACAATTAAGATAGGCCAGAATACAAATTATGTATCAGAACCATATACGTGTAGCATTACATGTAAAATTAAAAAGTTTGAACTTTTGTCATTTTAGTTTATATACTTAATTATTCACCTTAATTACTTTTTCAAGTTAATTTGTGATTTGGTATATGGAACAGATGAAAGCATCTTTTTTTTCTTTTTTTTTTTTTCCATTTGTTTGAGGCCAACATTGGCGGCATGAATGAAATTTTATCGAAAAGAGAAGGAAAAATGACACCTGGGGCATGATGAGCATTACCCCAAACCATAACTAGGAAGTGAAAAACAAAGAAACAAAATTAAAAAAGCAACCAAAGAAACTAAAACTAGAAAGACCATGAGCATCCTTATTCGAAAAAAAGATAAGACAGCAAAAACGGATCAGACCACCAAATAAAATAAAATAAAATTGTACTGCCAATATCAGCATCTTAATGCGTTGATCACATCCGTCGAATTATGAAAATTAAATTATACTTGTACAAAAATGGCCGGGACAAATATTGGAGACAAAACCAATTTAATAAAGACACGAACAAAAAAGATAAAATTTATTTAAACAAATGATTTGTTTGTTAGTTAAATGTTTGTAATTAATCTTTTACTGCTTTTATTATTATCCCTATTTTTGTGATTGTTTGTTACATATATGCGTCAAATCATAGGTTGAAGCCTGTAAAAATTAAAAATTAACTAAAAGATCAACGAAGATTATAGTTTAATTAAGGATCCATTTATAGTTTAGTTGGCAGAACCAGCTGGAAAATATACATATGTTTTTGTCTGAACTTGTTGCAGAAAATTAAAACCTGCTGGCGTTTTTGATTAATTAATTTACTTATGAATATACAAACTTAAAAAAGTCAAGAATGAGACGTGTTTGAACTTCCTTTTTCATCAGTCGTTTGATTAATTTGTTTAAGGTACGTTATTAGCTGTTGTTTGGAGTGATTATGAGACATCATATCTCCTTGTTAATTGGAGGAACATTAATTTAGTTGAACTTAACTCCAAATTATTGACCCGATAGGATTTCTTTAACAGAACAATGCCGATTAATTGTCCATGCTAAAGATTATAGACGTATCTTTCTACTGTTAAAGAACTGAATATTTCAAATAGGAATATGTTAGTGGAAACTGGATGGCGAATCAAATCTTTGAAACTGGTGAATTTTTTAATTAAAAAAACTGTCCGTTAGTTTGTTTCCTTGTACGTTCTTCTTTTGCCAGTGATTACTTGCTTCCTAATATTATTAAAGGAGATAGAAAATTCTCTACATCTACATATCTCATAATAATTCTTCATTCAAAAGAACAATGAGCGACCGGAGAAAAAAAAAAAAGTCTCCTAATATAACCCTACATGTATATTTGTAACCCCATGATGGACGCCATGCCATGCCATGCAATGCATATATCCCCTAGAATTTAAGAGGAATGGTACGGGATTTACTATTTAGTTGCGGTGGGAGGATTAAGATTTTAGGGTATAAATTTAGATATCTGAGTCCATACCAATTCTCAGTTCTCTTTTCTCGATTGAAACTGAAAACCGATTTGTCTAAATCTAAACACGTTGAAAATATTAATGGTTTAACATGCCGCATGCTCCCACCGTACGTTTGTGTTGTGATTGCTGAAGAGAATTTAAAACTACTTTAAAGCATTACAGATACAATGAACCACTACTGCTCATCTCCCTCAGTTGCAGGGAACTTCAGCACTTACAGGATATGATGCTATTCTTACCTAACATTGAAACAAACTAGTTTTCTTACCTAACATGTATGTCATTTGTATCAGAATGCTGACTTAATTTTACAGTCTCAACGCATATATATGCACATGTAGATCCAGGGTTAGAATAAGAACGTAACCATCAACTATATATATATATATATATATATATATATATATATAAATAAGGATAATTAGTTATGACATCCCAACGACAATACACTGAGTTAATATAATGTTATCCTTAGAGTAAATGATTTGAACCAACGATTGCTCATTGGATGATAAAAACAACTTCACATCCTATAACACACTTCATTATTCAATGTATATATAATTCTCTTACCTTCAACTTAAAACTTTTATTTTTAACATCTTAATCAATACTTAGATGAACAATGATGAACTCAATATTTTGAAAAAATTTTGACCACAAAATACATGTGATGCTTTAAAAAAATAAAATGAAAAAAAACCATTCTAAAGCATCCCTTTTTTTCCTGCTTTTGATCCTCTTCTTCTTCTTCTTCTCTTTTTTCTTTGTACTATTTATGGAATACATTCATGGTTATATTCTCATTACAAGTTATTTTGGGTGCAAAATCCAATCTTAACGTAAATATATATAAAAAAAAACTTCATAATTAACTTGTACGAAATAATTTGACTTGATTATATTGTTGCAAGTATGTGTTAAATCTCTTAAAATTGGGTATATTAAATAGTTTTATAGGTATTTTTAGTAAGTAGAGGAAGATTTTTTTTTTCTTTCTTAAATTTTTAAGAGTGTAGAAAGTAAAACTTAATTTTTTCAAAATTAGTATATGAGAATACATAGTAATAAAATATTCAAAGTAAATTTTAGAGTGCAAACAGCCACATCATATTGTAGATTTTAATCGGCACACAGGTCTTATATAACTCCTGATTTATTGTGTTGTTTATAAACGAAATGTCATTCATACGATGAGCCTACATACGACATGGCATCCACTGCATTTGACATGCGTGAAGCTATAAAGAGTATGTGTCGATGCATAATCTAAATGACTCACCATTTATGTTTTGATCTCAAATGATATGTTATTCTGTTACAAACATCTCAATGACATGACTTCTTTTTGGTTACTTGACAAATGATGCATCATCTATTAAGTTGAATTTAACATGATTTTAATAAAAGTAAGAGATTATTTGGCTTTTAACAATTACATGGAATAATAATCTTGACAATTGTAATTGTAATACTTTTTTTTTTTTGTCTTTTTTAGTAAAACTCATGGCTTCTATTATAGGTCCTTCGGATGCCCCTCCTTTGAAAAAACTCTAATGAGTGTCTGTTTTATTTTATTTTAGGTATGCACATGTGTTGCATTGTCAAAATACTGTGAGATGTGGCAACTATAATTATCAAGTCATCAAGTGCCTGTTTGTTATGACTTACTTAATAGCTATGAGTGCTTATTTAATCTCTTAAACTCTTTTCAATTTTTTTTTTTTAATTGTTGTTTGGTTGCTTTTTTACTAGAGCTTTTGAAGATTAAATAAGTTATTTTGCCCCTACTAAAAAAAACTCAAATTTTAAAATTGGAAGTAGAGGATGACAAGATTTTCTAAGATGTTAAATATCTAAATTATGATTTACTTAATTGAAAATCTTATTTCATTTCTTTTATAACATAACTTTAAAAAAACTCGTCTATCAAAATAGTTTTACAATGTTTAATAAAATCTTTGATTGACAAATAGACAGTAAATTTTTTTTTAAAGCTCTACTTGTAAAAGTTATACTAATAAAAACTCAACTTAAATAAATTTTATTTGAAAAGCTACATCAAACGGAGTTTTATTTGAAAAGTTATACCAAACAGAGCTAAAAAAATAGTCAAATAAACTAAAAGAATTCAAAATGATCAATTTTAGATAGAAATAAGACGAAGTTACAATGTAAAATATTCATGAAACCCCACACATAGTAATTATTGAAAGAAGGGTCCAAGCTAAATTAGAACCGCTCTAAGGAAGAGTACCCCTTCATAGTAATTATTGAAAGAAGGGTCCAAGCTAAATTAGAACCGCTCTAAGGAAGAGTACCCCTTCATAACCACACGATTAAAGTTATAACGAGTTATTTTATTATTTATTACTTTGCGTGTATGGCTATGATTCGTGCTCTACTTTAGAACAGTTCTAAGATAGCTGTAACCTTAAAAGAAGGCGGGGGCTACGTTATAGCTTTGTAAGGTACAGCCCCTTCACATGAACAGTATCTGACACTGTTCATGTGAGGGGATTGTACCTTACAAAGCTGTAAGGTAGAGGTTCCCTTAAAAGAATAGTGATACTTTACCTTCTCTAATTCTTTTACCAACCTCCACTCAATTATTCTCATTTATTTTCAAAACTACCCTTATCAGATAACAAAAAAAATTAAACGAAAATGAAATTATAAAAACCCTAGCTATCTTCCACCACCACTGTCACCACCTCAAATCATTGCACTATTAGCCATCCAATGTCAGTTGGTCCTACCAGAAAATTCCTCAACAACTACCAACTAAAATCCGTTATTTATTTGAATTGATATTGGTAAGATTAATACAATGGTATTAAAATCAAAATAATATCACATGAAAAGACAGAGAGAATAATTTAAGTATTGGAATAAAGAAATTAGAAATTGATTCGGATGAATGATAAAGATGAAAATAAGAAGGCCGGCAATTAAGCAGCTGAGAGTAGAATGAATGATAAATAATGGTTGCTTGAGGTAGTAACAATGATAGTGGAAGGTGGCTAGGAGTTTCCGAAATTTTTATTTTTTATATTAATTATATTTTTGTTTTTGAATAATGGTAATTTTAAAAATTAGTGAGGTTAATTATGTAATGAAGGTTTGTGAGAAAAAAGAAAAGGGTTAAATATCTCCACACTTATTTAAAACAAGTGAAATATTACAATGAGGCCCATCTGTCGCTTCATAAAGACATGATATCCTCGTTAAATACACCCATTTGCACATTGGACAATTTAGGGGTGGGGTGCATATAGTAAAAGCGATCATATAAACTACAGTTCATGTTGCAAGCTTGTCCAAGCCCAAAGATAAATTTAGTTCAACCCAAAGCCTTCTTAATGCTATTTGGCCCAAATTAATGTACGGAGAAATGTCGATGCCCCTGTCCTTATTGTTGGCAGTGGGGATGGAATCGTAACTTTTGTTATAGATTTGTAAGCGACAAATTTGTAAGCGACAACCTTGAAAGTAATAACAATCAATATTTACCAAATAACTTTAATAATATAATTTGTAAGCGACAACCTTGAAAGTAAGTACACATTTTAATTTTTAACGAATAACAATCCTTCACTTTCAGAAACAAATTTCATTTTTAATCGCGAAGACATTGTGAAAAGTCCATGTCATCTGGAGCCACGTGTGCACCTTAATATTGAATGGGAAAGAGAATACATCATCGAGCCGACCTCTGAGTATATTGTATTGAACAAAGAAGTTGTTCCTTATTCTATGGATATGGAGTTATAATAAGAAATATCTGTATTATTAATTTTGCAACAGTGTCTGGTCAAAGATAAAAATAAATAAATAAATAAAATGAGATGCGAGTGTCAAAATAAGAAATTTAAATTAATTTTTGCTTGGCTATGGAATTGCGGGTGGCATTTGGCGTTGGCAGCATATTGGCATATGCTGCGGAGAACAATTTAGAACACAGCGCCAACAAAAACGGACTCGTCACGTTTTCCCAGGGACCGAATCACCGGAGAGAGAAAAGGGCTATTCATTCAACTCACGTAACGCTTATTCGCTGACACCAACCAAAATAAATAAAAAGCAAAAATATATATCATGACCATTTTATTCTTAAATAATAATAATATTCCCAATTTACATTTTACTTCTGCTTCATTTGTTGCTCCTCCTTTTTCAAGTTTTCAAAAATACCCAACTCCACCGCCGCTCAAACGCTCTTCTCTGATTCGTAATCCTCCTAGCCGGCTTTCTGTCATTTGCTTCTCTTCTGTTCCAGGTTGTTCTTTTTTTTTTGTCCCTTAATCTTTCTTTATTTTACTTAATATTTGGGAATTAATTTATTTGATTTATGGTTAATGGGTGCTTAAAGTTTTTTTCTTCCCCATCTTACATTGTAATGTTGTGATAATGTTGTGATTATGTTGTGGTGGTGGGCACTGTTGTGTTTTACTAATATGGGGTGGTTCCATGCCCCCAGATGGGATCTAGTTGCTTGTATGGTGGAACCAGTAAGTTTTTTTTTTTTTTTTGGGTTCTTAAACACATGCCACACGTCCATTTTTATGAGGCTTTAATTAATTGCTTGTAGCACATCTTATGCTGTTGAGTTTTTGATCTTGTTTCTTTGTTCGTATGCAGACGGTATGGACGCTGCAGCAAGTACAAGTCTATACCCATTTCACAGATGTAAAACCATTCACCTGGTTTGTGCCAACTTTGCCCTTTTTATATATAATTTTGTAGAAATTCGCTTGCGCTTGGAATTTTAGACGAAGCATGCATGGTGCGATCTATGTTACATTTTGAATTTTGAGTACAGGTGAGGCACGCTCAGGGTATTCACAATGTAGAAGGAGAGAAGAACCACGATGCTTACTTGTCCTATGATCTTTTTGATGCACATCTTACCCCACTTGGCTGGCAGCAGGTACTTTACCAATTCTCGATGTTGTTCCATTATAAGTTTTTATCTCCAGTGATCTTTCTTGAGAAGGTCCAATTAATGAAAACTAGAATGTAGAATGTTATTCCTTATCATATTCTGATAGGAATGGCTTATGTGTTGTGTGGAGTTTTAGAACAAATGGAATTATAAACCTTTAGTTTGTCTGAATTTTGAAATTTTTAATGGTATATTCTAGGTTGGTCCTTAATGACAAGTTATGGTCTATCAAGTGTGACTTAGAATTTTTATCAGAAAATTTCTTTCAGAATATATTTCGATAAGATGTGTTTTGTTTTTATAAAAGGATGATGCTTTATATTATTCTTTGTACAATAACAGGTCAATAATCTGCACAAGCACGTTCACGAAACTGGGCTTGCTAAGAAAATTGAGTTGGTCATCACTTCCCCTTTGTTAAGGTAATACTTTAAAGAATAGAGTTTTGATTTTTTATTTTTTTAATTATTGCTTCGTAACTTAACATTGCATAGTTGACTTAAATTCTTGCGTACATTTCATCATTATTCATGTAGTCTTATTCTTTAGGTTACGATTTTCATCATTTGGATTGTAGGACCATGCAAACAGCAGCAGGAGTCTTTGGTGGTGAAGGGTATGCAGATGGGATAGATGCACCTCCATTGATGGTGGCTAATGCAGGGAACAGCAACCATGCTGCAATATCAAGTCTAAATTCTCCATCATTTATTGCAGTTGAGCTTTGTCGTGAACACTTGGTATGTATTGCACATAACAGATTTTAGTCATGTAGCATAAACAAAAGAAGAACTGTGTTCTACTGCTTGAGTTGGGAGCCTAGAATGTGCGACATCATTGGTTTTCTTGTTTTAGTTCCTTAGGACTCTCTAATTTCAGGGTAATTTTAAATCCCCATAGGATTAGATATAGGAGGGTTTTTTTTTTTTTTTTTGGTCTTTTAATGTTTTTAGGCTGAGAAATCTGAAAAATCTAAGCTGTTTAAGACATATTTCTGGTCTTTCTTCCACTTTTTACTTGATTAAATGTTTCAGAAATAAAGAGAATTTAATTTTGAAATTTGTGTTACTCTACTCATGTTTAACTTTTCACTAGTGCAGGGTGTTCATCCGTGTGATAAGAGAAGAAGCATCACCGAGTATAAGTATCTTTTTCCTGCTATTGACTTTTCACTGGCAAGTAATTGGTTATAATTGGTTTTTGTTTCACTGATGGCAGATTGGCAGTAACTAATGGAATTTTTCTGCTGACAATTGAATTTGTTTTAATCTCATATTTGGCTTAGTTTAATTAATAGTCTCTTTTTTCAATTGCTGTTTAGATAGAAAGCAATGATGAGGTTTTGTGGACGGCTGATGTCAGAGAGGCTAATGAAGAAGTTTCAAAGAGGGGTATGAAGTTCATGAACTGGTGAGTTCCCTTTTGCCTGCATTAAAGATTCATAGGGCCCCCAAAGGGGCAGCCCAGTTGGTTGAGGGCTTGAGATCAGGTGCTTGGCTGTTTCAAAATCTCAGGTTCGATCCTTTTGGTGAGCTTATAATTCCACCCTTTGTTGTCTCACGGATCATGGAGTTGGGACGCCCTACTGACTCCCCAGTTTAGGGCCTGGCCGGGCCGGACCAGTGGTCCGAGTTGTGCAGGACTCCGGATTATCAAAAAAATGAAAAAAATGGAGAATGGGTGTATGTGCCTGAAATTGGTTAGAACTATCGATATAAAATAAATTAGCATGACGCAGGGGGAGGTAGTCAGTAGCGGGGAGCCATCTGACTACTGACTGGTGAGGCCTATTTTGGGTTTTCTTGCACTAGTCTTTGTTTCACAAGACATCAGGCTTCAGGATGTCATTGTCCAGTTGTAAATTCAAATTACCACAGTTTGTCTTCCATCAAATGGTGGTCACGTGGTTGTCCTATGTGAATGGTTAATAGTTGCCTTTTACTTGGCATTCTTAATACTTGGTGTCTAAACTTTGTGTTTTTATCTCATTTTGAATCTATTTGTAGTAGTTATGTAGGAACTTTATCATGTCCGAGTTTGTTGTACCTCTAAATGCCACTTTAATGGAGGAATTTGGATGACTTCCATTTTTCTTTTTTTCTTTTTTTTGTTGTGGGGGGGGGGGGGGGGGGGGGGGGGGGGGGGGGGGGGGGGGGGGGGGGGGGGGGGGGGGGGGGGGGAGGGGAATGGGGGACGGTGGAATTCTAGCGAAATTGTAAGTGCTCCTCTTTGATTGCTGAGGATATTGCATAGTTCTTATATTTCCCTCCAGTCTTGTTTTCTTGTTGAATAAAATGTATATGGACATCTAATGCACAAATTGGTAAGCAGCTATTGCAGATTTTATGTCAAATCTATTCATTACAATTTCCTCGCCTTCTTGCATTTCAATTGTTCCAGGTTGTGGACAAGGAAAGAGAAGGAGATTGCAGTTGTTACTCATAGTGGATTCTTATATCATACCCTAAGTGCTTTTGGAAACGATTGCCATCCATCTATAAAGAGTGAAATATGCACACAGTAAGTGTTACCCTCATTTGTTCATGTGTAATTGTCTGTAAACAGCTTGAAATGTGGGTTACCGTAATTTTTTTTTTATTTTGAAGGAATTTTTTTAAACCTTTTTATAAGTGTTGAACTTCATGCTTACTGTGCTATTTTAAGCTATATGGTTGGTGCCTGACTTTCCTCCATTCTTCTGATTCCTCATTTACTTTTCTAAGCCATCTCTTAATAACTTGTTACTGCAAGATATAATTTTGAAATTGCTGGTTCATTTCTTATGACTGGTAGCTGGAAATGCTTTCTTTGCTTTTAATTATGTACCTGTTTTCTGTTGACCTCTTAAGTTTTTCATTTATAGTTTTGTAAAATTCTGGATGGCAAATGATGGTAGCTTTTGAATTAACCAGATGTTGAGTTTCTGTTTTTTGAGTATTCCTCCGAGATACAGTTTTTATCTTAAATTAGTCATCTGAGGTAGTAAAATTAGATGGTTCTGCTCTAGGCCTGGGTTCTAGTCTCCCGAGGACATTGAATAACCTCTTCAATGTTCTTGCTTGCATGTAGCAATTACCTGTGGAAAAATTTATAGGAGGGGAAATTTAAATTTGCGGCACAAATTAAACATATCTCACTGGTTTCATACACAAATGTATGTTGATTTGGCTCAATTACTTGCTAATATGCTTTCTGCTATCCGCCTGCAGCTTTGCTAATTGTGAACTTCGCTCAATGGTTATTGTTGATAGAAGGTGAGCGTGTTAAGAATATAATTTCCTGAAAACTTACTGTCCGGCCTATGCACAATTCACGTTTTCTAATTGTGGTGCAAAATGATAAATTTGTCTTTCTTGTTGCAGCATGATTGGGTCGGATTCTCCAACAACAAACTACCCAGGAAAGATTCCTAGTGGTCTTGATCTTCCTAGTGACGTTGCTGCTGAGAAGCATCTGAAGCAAGGAGCATCTCAGTAATCACAGCCTGGGCCTGGGGCGATACATTGATTGAACCAGATTATGAATGTGACGATATCAAGAATTTCAAGCGAATCACTGAAATAGCTGTATTACCCAACTAAAAACATTTTATGAGCTTGCAAGCTCAGTTACCCATTGTCAAGATTCTTTTCGGGATAGGCGATGTGTTTAACATTTTAAGGCTAGGCGCCAATTCTTTAAAGGATGTCTGAAAATGAATCATATGTTCACTTAAAAAGACAAGAACCTTAGATCTTTCTTATGATTATTTTGCTCGCGAAGAATAATTTCATCAAGATTTGCACCATTTTGATGTTTCCATTTTATATGTACTTCAGCTATTTATTTTCATCTTTCCCCGTTTCCTCACTTTTAATCGGTCATTTCTTATAATCTTATATACATTGTGAGTACCATTCAGAACAGATGCTGTCAAGTGTGAGTATCCTTGGGCATGTGGTAAAATAAACAGGATGAAATCAATTGATCTACGTAACCGCAAGGAATAATAATTTCAAATTTCAAGTTCAAAGTCAAGGAAATTTCTTTCTTTTGAATCTGTTCAAACTTCAAACCACCCGGAGATGGTGCAGAGTCACAGAGGAAGAAAAGATGCAATGGAGACCCCGATTTAAATATTTTTTAATTAAGACTACGGGGAATGGAGGTTTGTTTGTTGCATGAATAAAGATGAAGAAAATATTGAACGCGCTTTCAGAAAATTCCCAATAGGTCTCAGGAATTTGGTCCTGCAATTACGTTAAATGCATAAAATAACGAATCAACGTTCATAAAAAGTTAAAAATCAAAGTAAACCCACCCGTCTCGCTCTTCATTTATCGTATATATGTTGCTCACGGCATTTATTGGCCTCCCATACTCAATTGTGTCGCAAAACATTTTCCCAATTTCAATTCAATACTACAACTAGTGGGAACCCTTAACTTGTTGCCTCTAGCCGACGCTCTTTTCGCCTCTCATCAATTTTGTACACACGACTCTGCAGAAATGGTGACTGCCCAAGCTCAGTTTCTGTACTCCCCAAGCAACTGCAAAATTCTACACATGGTGAGGCACGGGCAAGGGGTTCACAATGTAGAGGCAGAGAAGAATATTGATGCATTATTGTCGCCGGAGTTATTCGATTCGCCAATCTCAGCATTGGGTTGGCAGCAGGTTGCTGATCTCCGCAAGTACGTTCGTGCAACCGGACTCTTAAAGCGGGTCGACTTGGTCGTCACTTCCCCTCTCTTAAGGTCGGATCGTTATCGCCCCAGCTTCTTTTTTTAACCCCTTACCTCTCCCAGTACTTGAACTCCAGCGTGGTCAGCTAAATAATACTGCTTGAAAACCACTCGGGGCGAAATATAATGACTTTGACTAACAATTCTATATTGGGATATTGAATTATCATTATGCATGCAGGACCATGCAGACGGCAGTTGGAGTGTTTGGTAGCGAAGGAGCAGATGCAGAACACAATTCAAATTGCCCACCCATTGTAGCTCATGAGCTTTGTCGAGATCGTTTGGTATTAACTGTTTACTTACATCATAATTAATTAACAAAAGGCCAGCTTTTATATATATAAACGCAACCACACACACATACACACACACACAACAAGTTTGTTCCGTTTTTAATTAATTAATAGATTAATTTTGCTCATCAGGGGCTTCGTCCATGTGATCAGAGGAGAAGCGTGAGCGAGTGTCGGTCTCTTTTCCCAGAAATCGACTTTTCATTGGCAAGTCTATTATGCTTTACCGATGAATGAATGAATGAATGAATTAATTAATTAAGGTTGTTGTGTTTTGAATATCATCCACGTTAGTTAATTATAAAATCATCAACTAATCTCTACCTTTTATTTATTTATTTATTTACTCATGCAGATGGAGAGTGAAGAAGATGACATGTGGTACCCTGAAGCCAGGGAGCCTTACGAAGATATTGAAGCCAGGGGGATTGAGTTTCTCAAATGGCTGTGGACGCGGCCAGAAAAGGAGATTGCAATTGTGAGCCACGGGGTAGTGTTGCAGCATTTTCTCTGCGTTTTACAAAACGACAGCGCTGACCCGTCCGTCAAAACTGGTTTGTGCAGGCGGTAAGTACAACTACTAGTACTAATTCATCTTGGCTTCCTCCGCTCGAGCCCTTTGGCTCTTGACGTTTATATTTTTGACCAAATCCAAAACGCTGTCTCGAGTCATATGTATCTTTGATCTTGCTAAGCTACTTTCCACATTGATGTCTGCCCGCATATGCTTAATTAATGTTGTTAATTAATCAATTAATTAATTAATTCTGTAGGAATGAGTAACCAAAAGTGTTTTTTTTTTTTTCCTTTTTTGACGTGCATGTACTCAGCTTTAACAATTGTGATCTTCGTTCTGTCGTCGTCGTCAACAAAGGGTACGTCAGCTCGCCATTTGCAGCAAATATGAATTAATGGTCTAAAATCTATCCATCTAATTAATTATTCCCAAAAAGGCTCGCCCTTATTTTATTTATTTTTTTTAATCAAATTTGCAGGATGATGGACTCAGATTATATTCCCTCGGTCGGCAACTGATTAGCCCAACTCGAGGATGACATGACTATAAATCAATTGTTTCATTTATTCATTTTTTTTTTCTTTTCATTTTTTCCATTGGGACTCAGGGATCGGTGTTACGACGACGGGGTATAAGTTGTTTCATTTATTCATTAGTTTTATTATTTTGCATATGGATTTTGTTATCCAGTTGAATACTTTATTTGTTGTTAATAAGACGTCGTCGTACCGTTTATGTAATCCCATCAAAATTGTATAAGCACTTGCTAGCTTCGTCTAAGCATTAATTTCCTTTTCATTTTTGTTCTAATATTTATTCATTCGTTTTTCTGTCATATTAACACTAAAGCCTAGTGATTATGTCTTAATCAAATTAACTTGCACTACTTAACTCTTTTTTGAGCTATCACAACTTATATATATACATACCTTGTCCATTGCTATTCTTAATGATTTTGTATCTCAATTCATGTGTGTTCTTTTTAATTATGGGATAGCAAAATCAAGCATTGCTATTAATTCATCGCTAAGTGTCGTGCTAGTATAAAAGATTGTAAAGGTTGTGCTTGGTAAGGAAGAAAAATAGGCTGGGAAGCAAGAGCATTTTTAAAATGATTGTTACTTTTTTTTTTTTTCCAATTACCAGCTCTTCATGCCGCATTAATTGAATCTTAGTGTCTTAAAATTATCCCTTTACATCTCTCTACACACTCAAGGATCTGGAATTGATATTAAGTTTGTTTGCGAAGGAGCTTAAATTCTCAACAACAATGAAAGAGGAAAAAAAAAAAACAAAGTTTTTGCTCAAATATCAATTACCTCTGTTCATAACGCATAATATAACTCAATAAAAATTTATCATCCAGTGGATATGTAACACATCATTTATGGTTAGGAGCAGAAGCGAGAATTTTCTTTTAGTTAGGTTATATTGAAATTATTTTTAGCCAATGTACTAATAATTTATATAATTTTTTTTATATAAAATTTACAATTTTCGTTAACGTTTGGTGTAGTTTGCATTTAGTTAAACATTTTATTGAGAGAATTAAGAAAGAAAGAATTGACAAAAAAAAAACTGATGAATGGCCTTACATTAAATCATAATATTAGATTGAAAATTCAACTTGAGATAATTATACTATAAATCAAAATATTTAATGTGGAGAAGAAAAAAAATTCAAGCATATACTGTGTGTTAATTAATTTTTCTCGTCATTAAAGTTAGAATGGAAATAATCTACTTAGAAGGACATAATTATAATTTAGCCAAAAATGAGGACGGGATACATCCGGCCCACCCGCAGGGCCGCAGTTATGGTGAAATCTGTTGGAAAATTAGTAAACACAGACCTTTTTTTCCTTTCTGTTTTTTACATTGGTATTACAATCGGATAATAACTTATATTGCATGAGATTATTATTGATATTTATAAATTAAATTATTATTGAGACAAGTTTATATTAAATTTTATGAACCATTGTTCATATTTTTTCTCTTTTTAATATTCAAGAAACCTCTACTCATGTTTAGTAAGGGAGAAAGCTGCATCCACTCAATTATTTAATAATTGAGGAATGAATGAAATTAAATTGTGAGAGCAGCTGCTCTAACTACTCAACCAAAGGCCGAGAGGCTTGTAAACACTTGCCTATACTAGCATCAAACAATTTTTTGTTGTTAAATGATAATACCATCTGAAATCTCTTTCTACATGACAAAAAAATTAGATATGGTCAATTTCAAGAAGCAACAAAAGTTACAAACATCACATATACATTTTTTTTTCACTGATTTATTTTTAAGTTAGGTAAGTTAGGTAATTATTAATTTACATAGTGAGCGGGTCTTTTGAAAAAATGTGAATTTTTTAAAAATTTATTACCTTATAAATTTATCGAATTATTAATTTATTACGGTAGTCCCAAGTCGAGACCGACAAAAGTTATTATTTAATTGAGATAATCAATTTATCGAATATTAATTTTATACAGTAGAACTTGAATAAATTAATACTTAATAAATTATGATAAGGACTTAAAAGCAAGTAAACTGGGTATCACACACAATTGGAAGACTTAAAACCAAGTATCGGAAAGAGATTGGTACAGTGTCAATTCCAATTCCTATTTAAGACATGGAAGTTAATGGGATCATGCGTTAATACCAAAAAGGAAAAAGTCCAGCAAAAGCTCTTTCCATGCAATTACAGGAATTTAATATGTGTTTACAATTCCATGCTTACACAGACGATGCATGAACGTTACAGCTGGCAGCTGGATTTTGATTCTTCTGTGCTGTTTACAAGACCCATTCCAACCGGGAAATTAACCCATCTCACAAGTCAAGCTGCGGAAGCCAGGCGGTTCCAAAACATACAATGAACATTATGTTCATCAATCCATTACTTAATTATTTATTCCATGTATGTCCTTATTTGTTAAGAAAATTCCTCCCTGCCAAATCCATTTGCGTTGGCCTTCGATTGACTTACTGCTCCCTCAAATAATGCAGCAATAGCACATCGACGAATTATTAATTACAAAAAATGCGAAGTTGGAAATGAGTTGGGAATTGGAATAAATAATAATAATAATAATATTCGTAATTGCCTCTCAAGCTAGGTAGCCGGCAGCGTCATGCCAATGTCGCAGAAGCAGGCAGACGCTTTCATAGCAGCTTCTCCGTAGAAGTACTTTTCGTCCAATGCATGGAATTTTATCAGAGTTTTTGTCTCTGACATTTCCAAAGAAAAGTCAACTGATTTGTAAATATAAAATCAAACTGTATCTATATGCATGTATCGATATATATCATATGCCACACAACACCACCACCTTTAACATCGATCCTTACCGGCTTGACACACACACACACACACATATATATCCAATAATAATAAATAATAATAATCCAATGTAAAATTCTCTTCCTTTTTCCTTCCTGTCTCAGCTCCCTCTTCCGCTCATTTCGTCTGTGTTATATTATTATTAATTTTTTTTTTCCAAAGCTAATATCAGAAAAACAAAAAAATGGATGCTTTTGCTGCTTTATTTCGAGGCAAGACTCTCGTTGTTTCTCCTCTCACCGGTACGTTAGTTATCTCCTATTTCTTCTGCGGCCAGTTGGGAAGCGTATAATTGTTATGTTGCTTCTTGTGATTAATTAGCCGTCTGTTGCCTGTTACTTTGAAACAGTAAAAGGTAAATGCTTCGTGCTTTCCCAGTTCTTGCTTAATTAATTGACATAAGCAATGGACATTCATGGTCTAGATTGATTCGGTATTGGTTTCATCTTCCTTGCTGATTTTTCAAAATGTTGTGATTGAGACCTGTTTGGTATTGGCGTATTGCAGTTGGGTAACTACAGCTGGCCTTTAAGCCACAACAAATGTTTGATAAACTTTCATTTGAATTATATTTATACTCGTGGTAATAGTACTACCAAAAAAGTCACGCCATTGTCAAGGAAGTTGGATCGGAAATTGTTGGGAAAAATATCAACCAAACCAATTCATTCATGGATTTATTTCATTCCAAAAAAAAAAAAAAAATTCTCCCTTGATGTGATCTTTTATACAAGCCAATAAATACAACAACGGCGTGATTGATGGTTGATAAATAAGAATATAATAAATAAGTAAATTTTAGATAAAATATATATGTGTCAAAAGATCATTTAAATCTACGAACTTTTCACCCTTGGAGGCATTCATATTAAAATCTACAACTTTGTATGCATGGAAAATTCCCCAAAAAGAATTTAGAACGGCATTTGAATTTATGTAAGCATTTATATGCTGCATCATTGAGTAGGATATATGCTGTGAATCACCTCTAGCTAGTAAATTCCATTTTGTATTTGCCTAATTACTTAGTGGCATGCGATTCTTTTGTACCCTCCATGCATTGTTTCTCAGTTGTATCATTTGCAGATATGGATGCCACTACAGCTAAACGTCTATATTCACTGCAACATAGCAAAATTCTGCACCTGGTTTGTAACACTTCGACCATTAATTTTGATATTTAATCAATTGATTTCACCTAGGTTACTTTATTTTCAGATAGTAATTAATTGCAGGTAAGGCATGGACAAGGGGTCCACAATATGGAAGGAAACAACGGTCCTGAAGCCTTATTATCTCAAGAATTTTTTGATGCACAACTTTCAGCTCTAGGGCGGCAGCAGGTGGATAACTTGCGGAAAAAAGTTGAAGCAAGTGGACTTACCCAAAAAATTGATTTAGTCATCACTTCCCCCTTGTTAAGGTTATTATTGATTTAAGTTAATAACTATTTTATTATGACTTGAAACAAAAGATCAGCAGTTAGCAGCTAGCACTGGATTGAATCGTGTCTTGTTGGATAGCTAGCTCATATATGGTTTGTTAATAATGGGGGGTTGCAGAACTTTGCAAACAGCAGTCGGAGTTTTCGGTGGGGATGGTGAAAGCCGAGCGGATGGGATCGATGTGCATCCATCTCTGATGGCAACAGCAACTATTAACTGCCCACCAATCGTAGCAGTTGAGCTTTGCCGAGAACGTTTGGTACGTATGTTAATTAGCCGATGCCTGTAATAGCTGCCACATGACTGCTTCTTATGGGATCAGTTTCAACTTTCAACACACGCATAACTCTGCTCACAGCCGCGTCGTCTTCTGCATACAGGGGGTTCACCCATGTGACAAGAGAAGAAGCATCAGCGAGTATCAGTCTCTTTTCCCAGCAATCGACTTTAAATTGGCAAGTACCCGAGCCGTTGTCGTCCAATTCTCCATTCCATAGAATTGAGTTAAGAAGAATCTTTTAGTTGGTATTACGAGTTTCTCCTTGAAAGTACATTTTGTTCTGTTCAGATAGAAAGCGAAGATGACAAGTTGTGGAAAGCTGACACAAGAGAGCCCTTCGAAGAAGTTGCAGCAAGGGGAATGGAGTTTATGAAATGGTGATTTGCTCTTTTTTTTTAGCTTTTAAGTAACAGAATCAAGGGCGGCATGAAACTTATGGTTCTCCCATCATATGTACAGGTTGTGGACTCGACAAGAGAAGGAGATTGCAGTTGTCAGCCATGGCATATTCTTGCAGCAAACTCTGAATGCACTTCTAAACGATTGTCAGACATCCCCCAACCAAGAACTATGCCCACGGTCGGTCGCCACTAACTATATTTTCGATAATTTCCTTTTTTATTTTTTTTTGGCTTTGCTCCTATTGCAACTTCAATCATAAACAATTGTTTCTAAACCCTCAACTGCTGTCTGCATGATATGTGCTTTAGGTTTACAAACTGTGAAGTACGGTCCGTGGTCATTGTCGACAGGAGGTGAGCATTAGACCCTCATGACAAAATGTAATATACTCTTACCATAAAATATGCTCAACATTTTCTCTGTCTCTCTCTCTCTAAATCTGCAGCATAACGGGTTCATGCTATCCTGGAACTATATCCGGCGTGCTTCGTCTTCCTGGGGATGTTGCAAAAGAGAATATTCCAAGGGAAGAAGTATCCAATTAATTGGCCATTGGGATTTCATTCGAAGCCATAATGCTTTTGACTAAGAGCTACTAATACCTATCAATATGCGCGTGCAGCTTCCCATAAAAACACAAGGTGTTTTATTATTTCTGCAGCCTACTCATAATCAAGAATTCTACAATGTTTTTGAATTCTAAAATGGGGGTTTTTTTGTAACTGTTGGAAATTATAAAATATAACTACCTTACTGTACATTGTGTTCTTCCACGTTCCACCCTAATTCAACAAAATTGCTGAGACAAAAAACAATTAACTGTTTGGATTTTTTTTTTCTTGGTACTAAAAAAAAAAAAAATTGAACCATATGATTAATGAAAAAGATTTTGCTTGGTGAGCTAGGTTTTCTTAGCAATAAGCACAAAACCTACCAGAATAGAAAGCAGCAGGATAAAAACAGCCGCCATGATGTTGAAATTGGCAGTCTTCACGGGATATTTGGTCTTTTCCTTTCTCGTTTCAATTCCCCTGCTCTCTGAGGAAGAGCTAGATCCTGAATTGAAAGGGACTACTACATCCCAAAAAGATTTACTGATTACCGAGGGTGCTTCTACTTCAGCGTCCAAGATTGATGAGGAATCACTAAGAGCTTCCATGGACATCAACTCAACACAATGTTCCTTAAGAACCTAAAGGAGCATGAAAAACACAAATCAAAACAAGCACTTGAAGCAATGAGCAAAATCAGTCTTTATCCATTCATCTTAAAGTTTTTATTTTATTATTATTTTTTTTTTAATTTAAAAAATGTTTGGATGAGGATGGGAAACCTCAACCACCAAACACCAACTCTTGTCCTTTCAACTTACCAGAAATTATTGAAGTTAGTCTTAGAATGAAGAGAGAAATAGAGAGTTCATATTATTGTTTCAGAAATACAAACCTCAAGTGTTTCAGATGGTTGAAGGTAGTCACAGATATATGTATCCCCCAACCAAGGCACAAAAACTCTTCGTGGAAATGAAAGACCGCACGTTTTCCTAATTTCAATTCAACAGTGAATTGGTGTCAGTACTGATAAATCATGTTCCACCAACAGCATCGGAGACAACTTACAATAGAAATACAGGTTTTTACGAGACAAGCATGCTCAGGATGCAAGAAACAATAAAGTTTTATGAAATTAAAGGAAGCTTCCCAAAGAGGCATTAACAAATGCAGGAATCATATATGAACTGCCAGTGACTAAATTTGGACCATTTGGACATTTGTATATGCGCTCATCTAAAACAAACAGCAAAACATTAATATTGCAGCTAAAATACCTCAGTGAATGCAGGACAAGTTTGGAAACAGGTTTCTCGTTGCTTGCTACCTCACCAGCACTGACAGTTGAAGCCAGATCTCCATCAGCCTCATCGCAAATAACATCTAACCTACTTTGCAGACTCCTGATGATATCACCCTGAGAACAGAAAAGCAGTCCGTGATTGAATGAGAGATTAAGAACCATGATAATAAACAAGAACAAGAATAGTTGACTTCGGTTCTCTCTACAAACTAACAACAAGCTAGCTTTTGCGAACATGTCGTATACCAATGGGATTGGCAAATATACATACACGTGTTCAAATGTAAACACACACAAAAGTAGAAAATCTGAACTTGAAAACACACAAAACATGAAAGATGGTGAATTCCATCAATCTTACTCAGTTCATGCAAAATACCGGTGAGAAAAAGGTTGATACAGTAAAATCAGTACAGTGCAAATGCTTGTGAATGACCAGAGCATGCATTAAGTTTCCATTTTGAAGTAACAATAAAGCCAATGTTGAAAATGATTAGATACCTTTATTTCAGAAAAAGCCTGAGAAACGAGTTCTTTTGGTGTCAAGTATGCAAAAGAACACACGGAGCCACTTAAGACGAGAAGGCCAACTACATCTTTCTGGCTGCATGCTTTACAATATTAACAATACAGTTAAAGTTGATAATCTCAAAATAGTTCAAGGCCTCACGCAACAAAAAGAATATTAAGATTCAAAATTTGCAAACACACCTTCTGCAGATGTATCATTCAGGACTGGTAGAAGCAATTCAACTTCATGCAAACCATCTGTTGGGCAGGGCTCATCATTAGCAACCTAGAATTGCGTAAAATGCACAGTAAACTCCTCACTGTAAGTCGGTATGGAAAAAATGCTGTGTAAGACAATTCTCATTGAAATTATTGGGAGTTATTAATTAAATTGAATACAACTTGTAGAAGGATCAGGTAATATGGATGCATCTTATAAGCTCTAATTTGAATTTTTTGCGAGATTACGGAAAATCGTTTCTAATAGTTTCTAGAGTTATTCTTCCATGGTGAACATGAACAAGGCTCACCACAACAAAATTAGAATGAATAGTAGAAAGTGAAGTGCTTACAAAATTTCCATCTACAACAGCTTTTGCACCTCTAAGCTCATTAGCATGAACTGAAATTCCTTGGCGAAGAATGTCACTCAATGTTTGGACATTTGATGCACCCACAAGCCTTATCGGCAGTCTGTGAGAATGTGGGAAACATCAAATGACAATCAGTTCAAAGATTAATGAACTCTCAAAACTCAACTGGTGCAGCAAATATGACTATACTTACAGCAGTTATAATGAAAGCTCTCAAGCACCAATGCAAACACAGTAAAACCTCTCTATGGTCATAATGTTAGGACCAAACTAATTTTATTACTATGAGGAAGTTACCACTAGATAGAGATATAGTCACAAAAATTATTGTTTTGACTTAGTTATCCCTAATGCAAGTGATATAGAGGCAAAATATGCATTACATTGATAATTAATTAATAGAGCACGTCAAATCTAATGTGTAAAACATTGACAAAAGAGATATACATATCTATATTTGTGTAGTGTTGGCAATATACAAAGTCTGTCCAAATAACTTTATAAAAATATATTTTTATTTCATCCTAAACCTTCAATGTAACATAATATATATTTTTTGTAATACACAGATTATTATTATTATTATATAGAGGCAAGTTGGTTAAGACAGAATTTAGAAAACTTATTACTTGTTACAATGTGGAGTTTATTCTTATTTATAATTGGCCAAATTGGGACCATAAATTTTTTTGACTACGCGAAGGTTATTCTTATACAGAGTATGACTATAGAAAGGTTTACCTGTAACATCTTTCGTGTGCCTATAAGAGTTATCAGACATCACATGCTAATGTTGGAATAGTAAAAAGAGTAAATGACTAATAAACGATGCATTTACCTGAGACTGAAGTTATACGTGCACTTAAAAGTTCGAAGTGTTTTTAAAACCAGTCCTGTTTTGAGATCACAGGGTCTTAGGCAGCTTGATGTAATATTAGAAGTTATCATGCAATTCCGACATGTATACCTACACAAGTAAGCTCGCTTATCAGCTTTACCATACACACACTAATCACTAACGTCTATTAAGATAGCACAAGAGGACTGCAGGATTGGGTACCTCCTAGGACTGTAACCAATATGAACAAGCAGCCTTTCATCTGAATCAATCTCCAAAATAGGCGCAGCTTTAGCAGCTGCATTTACTGTCTGCAAAGTAGCATTAAAATCTTAAATCATTAGAAAATAAAACATAAGGACCGTGTATTAAGACCATGCGTTACCAAGCACTTTTTTTTTTAAAATAAAAAAGGCTTTCGCTAAACTTTACTGTATTAGTCCCTTAAGTTATTGCCTCTTTAAGTTTGTTATTTCTCAATTATGATCCCCACTGGGCACCGGCATTGCATAATTTGCATTAGCTCAAAATTCTCAAGAAAAAAGTAATGTACCTGGCAAAGCTCGATGGTAGAATTTTTGAAGGCGGAATCGGTAGCCCAAACATAAATGCCAACGACCTTGATACCTCCCAATAGCATTCTGGACACCTGGCGGGCATGTTCGGCGATCCAATCCTTGTCAATGACCAAGGAGATAGAATCGGACTGCTGAGACTTTGATTTGGAGGGAGGCTTTTTCTTGTCGTCTTTGGAGATAGAACAAGCTGCCTCTCCGGCGTCGTTTTGAGGGGTGGGGATGAAGTCGAATATGAAGCCTCGGTCTAGGGTGGGACTTAACTTGCCGATCAACAGTCCCACCTGCGAATTTTAACCACAATTAATTAAATCTCCAAATTTTAGAATTTCTAAAAGAAGAAGAAGAAGCGGACCTGTGCAGAGAGACCGGATTGAGAGAGGCGATCCTCGGCTGATATGAGTTGAGGTTTCTCTACGACGACGGTAGTAACCATTGTTATTGGCTCGCTCGATTGAATTCTTTTCACAATCAGAGTCGAGAGATTTTGGCGAATGTTGAAGGAGCTGTTGAGTTGAGGTTTAGGCTTGGACGAAGAACCGTCATTTGGGCTTAACGTTGGGTTTTGTTGGGCTCGTGTTGTGATATTCAGCCCTCGAGTGATGAACACTCGATTTGTTTCATTTAATTTTCCTCAAATCCCGCTCTCTTAGAGGTGTAAGTGAACAGTTATATAGCAATAATTAATAAATAAAAATTAAATAAAGTATAAAAATACCATAAATTTAATATCCTATAAAATATAAATTTATTATCATTTATAATTATTATATTAACTTTTAAATTTTAAAATTTTTTTATACATATTATGGATAAATAAATAATAAACAAAATTTAAATGAATGAATCGTATTTAATTAGTTTATGACATATTTATTAAACGAATTCTAAATGAATAAACAAATTAATGTCCTGATTCGATACGTTTAATCGAATTGAACGAATTCACCCATTTATTAAACGAATCAATTTTTTAAACCCAAACATTATTAATTCACATTAAATCAAATCGAATAAATGAATATTAACCCAAATTGCCACATATTAAATTCGATTCATTATAAATTCATTATAGGATAAATTAATAGTAAAGGAATCAAGATTCGATTCGATTCGTTTATTAATTTAACTAAACGAATTAAATGAATTAAATCGGATATTCATTTAATAAGCAACTCAAATCTAAATCTTGATATTTCAATTCGTTTAATAAACGAATCGAATCTGAATCGGTAGAATTTTAACCTAATTTATTTGTCATTCAATTTGATTATTTGTTTTGTCACATCAGAGCTAATATGTATCAAGCATCTTTTTGCTAGAACCAAATTTGGTATTATAAGTTATTTCTCTATTACTTTAAAATCAGTCTAGATTCACAAATAAACGAAGAACTTCCTTCAAATCCATTTCATTTGAGGGTTTCGTAGATGTTCAATTGCCAAGACAAAGCAGGCAGTGGAAAGTCGATGCAGCAAGCACAAGTGGTGCTGCGGAAACTTAAATTCCAGCAGTCGTGGTGTCTCTAATCTTTAATTAAACGATGTCGGTTGGAGTGGGATTGTTATGCCCACGACGCTCTGACCGTCCGTTACCGATACCGATTAGGCGATTAGCATCATGCATCCACATGCAGTTTCTTCTGAAAATTCCGAATGTCACGGCATCAGCCAGAGGTCGATCATTACTTAATTTTGTTAACGTTTGCTTTTATGTTTATAATTGCGCGCCCGCTCTGCTCCGTTGGCGTAACAATTAATTTATTTATATATTCTAATTTTAGGTCGTGTTTCATCACATGGAATGAATTACAGTGGGCTTGCTGTTGGAGTCATCTACGGCTGGGGTAAAGAAAATGATTTGCTGCGAGTTGTCGCTGCTGGGATCAATTAATTAATGAATTACCAAGTTGTTGACACATGCATTTTTCAGTAGATCAAATCTGGTGTTAAATAATGACTCCTATACCAGCTCAGAGACAGCCGGAAAAATCCCAAAATTCACTGTTGACCCACTTTCTTTGCGCTTTACAAGAGATTCTCTTCGACGCTTGCACTCTTTCACTCCCACTACCCACCGCATAAATTTTTGTATTATAGCTGTTTTCCTCCATATTTTTTTTTTTCCTCCGCAAGTTAAATTGTTGACCGGTACACTGGAGTGGAAGAGATAAATTATAACAAAATATATTTTTTCAATTTTATTTTAAACTATTAAATATTTACAATTAAATGATTAATAGAGGAGCAATGATATTTAAATTGAAAAATTTCACAGAACACTAACAAAAATAATAATACACTCATCTCGATGCATTTTGTTTATTGAATTAACACGTTAAATTAGACAAAAAAAAATACATATTACTATTACTTCATATAATTAAAAATTCTTTAATGCTTTGCTACATAAAACCAACTATCAACCACATTCCAACCTGATCTTTTTGCAAATTGCAAGCCAAAATGAAGATATCAATGATTGGTCAATCAACTTCTAGAGTTTAGATGATGAACAAAATAAATAATGTCCCATCAATCAATAATATAAAAAATAAAATAAAATTTATGATTATAAAAGTCGTCCTTGCACGTCTCGTCATCATTTTCCTTCGTAATCAATCCACCATGGAGGTCCCACGCGCCGCCCGCATACATTACCAGTTATAACACGAGGAGAAAAGTGCAGCAATTTCAATTCTCTTCTCCTTCTCTCGCAACTGGTACTACGTCGTTTCAACCCCAAAATGGATTTTCTCCGTCTCACAATTTCCCACGAACCCTAACCACCAAAACCCTCCCTCTACCCTCTCCCCTCTCCCCTCTCCCTCTCCATCTCCAGTTATCAACAATGGAAAACTATTCGTACTCTTCTTACCCTGATTCCGGCGACTCCTCGCCACGCTCCCGGGAAATTGACTGCGAGAACCAGTCATGGGACGAGCCACTCACCAACTACAAAGTCAAGTTCATGTGCAGTTATGGCGGCAAAATCCAGCCCCGACAACACGACAACCAACTCGCTTACGTCGGCGGCGACACCAAAATCCTAGCCGTTGAACGAAACATCAAGTTCAGTGCCATCATGGCCAAGCTCTCCGCTCTCTGCGTCGATGATAACATCTGCTTCAAGTACCAGCTCCCCGGAGAAGACCTTGACGCGCTCATCTCCGTCACCAACGACGAGGATCTCGAGCACATGATGTTGGAATACGACCGCTTGTACCGCGCGTCGGCTAAACCGGCGAGGTTGAGGCTGTTCCTGTTCGCATTGAATCCGAAATCGTCGGCTGCCGTGACGGAACCGAAGTCCGAGCGTCAGTGGTTTGTGGATGCGTTGAATTCCGTTCAGATCCAAACTCTAGAAGGTTCTTCGCCTTCGGCAGCAGCGGTGTCGGCCGCGAATCCAGACTTCTTGTTCGGATTTGATAAGCCGAAATTGGCTGAGACGGCGGCGGTTCCACTGGAGGTAGTGGGTAAGGATGTGACCGCGGGATCAGATTGTGGATCGGAGGATCGTCACGTGATTGCTGATCCCGTAATAGAGATTCAAAGGCAAGAATTGCAGAGATTGAACATTAGTGGTCTCGAGCAAGCTAACCAAATCCCTAGGGTAAGTTACGCCGGAGCCGGACAGAAAATGACGCCGCCTCCGCCAGGGGCAATTCCTATGCCGATGCAAATGCAGATTCCAGCAGCTTCTTATTTACCGGAACGGCAGGTGACAGCTGGCACTTATCAAACGGAGCAGCAGCCTGTTTATTACTTGCATGCTGCTGCTGGCACTGGTGGTTTGTATTCAGCTCCGTCAACGCGACCGCCAGCCAGTCAAGCGTATTACGGAGTGCAGAGGGTCGTACAGGAACAGCCTGTGTACAATTTAGTACCGGCGTCGGCACCAGCACCAGCACCCGCACCCGGTTCCATTCAGCAGCAGCAGGCTAAAATTGGGGGTTATAGTGAAGGGGTTGGGGTTGTGCAAGTGGGGTATGATGGCGCAGGAAGACAGGTGTACTACACGACAACAGCAGCCGCCGCAGCTCCACCAGCAGGTGGGATGATGGCACAATACCAGGCATTGAACCAGGAGGCTAAGGTTGTGGTAAATGCTAAGCCTCCTCAAACAAGTTCTGTTTGATTTCGGTAATCATATCATCATTATATTTGCTTTTGTTTTCATATTTATTTGTTGTTAAATAAGAAGAAAACAAACATTTTATATAGGTTGAATGTTCAATTGTTAATGTTATCTGTTGGTTTGACATTGTTGTGTAAATGCGAATTCTCGTTATTGAGACTGTAAATTGGATAATTATTTGATTAGTTTATTTGCAAATGGAGAATTTGAGAAGGTTTGTTCAGCAAAAATTCTCATGTGATTTTCTTGCCAAATCTCCAACGTCTTCTGAAATTCGGGGAGTTTGATGAATTTGCTGGGTGCATTGTTGCCTCTGTTTTTAACTTTATTTTATTTTTTATTTTTTAAAAAGAATAGCTGAAAGGGAGATGCCCTTGGGATGGCCATTGCTTGTTTCCTCTGGTGCCTTAGAGTATTTTTGTCAAGTGCACATGCTCAGGGCATCTACTTTGGGAATCTTGTATTTGTTGTTATTTTAGGAGGCAGTTACTCTTGCATGTGCTCCCTCTCTCAGGTTTTTTGACTTCTTGTAAACATCAATTGCTCTCTTATCTCATTGTAAACCTTTGCTCCATGCATCTCTAATTTTTCTTAGGAGATTTAACTGTTGGTTCAAATAAAATTTCTTCAAATTTGCCACACTATTGAAAGACGTGTTTAATATTTTCCTCAGCTGTTCAAGAATTCTCTGTAATGTTGGTGCCCATTTCAGGATAAGTGCATGGAATTCTGAGAGGAAATGTACTGAATGCAGTTTAAATAAATGAGTAAGAGATTTTTATGAAGAAAATAAATAAATGAATAAGAGATGAATGGTGTGAAACTTTTTGGAACATTCTTGTAAATTTACAATGCTGGTGCTGCTATATATATATATATATATATATATATATATAGTAGTTTTCTGGTCCGGGATTTTACTGTGCGGAGAAGTCTGGGAAAGTTTTAAAACCGTACGGTTTTAAAGCGATTATGAAATTAAAGCATTAAAACCGCATGGTTTTAAATCTTTCCTGCACTTTAAAATACTGTATTGGAAAATATATATATATATATAGTCATTTTTTAGTGAGGGCATCTTCATTTTATTAAAATAAGAATGCACACTAAAATACAAAAAAAAATATAGATTTTAATACATTGAAAATTATTATTATTATTATTATTTTGCTAGTATATTGAAATTTATGTTTTTTTGTTTGTTAGTAGTATTCGTATTTTGTTAAAATAAGGATGTTTCACTGAAGAATTGTATATTGTTAAAATAAGATGTTTTCACTGAAGAAATATATATATATATATATATATATGTATGTATTTCATCCAGCCTCAACTGCACAATCTAAGTGTAGGACAAATTCGTAGTTACTTGGAGCTTTACTAAAGAAGATAATTGAAGTGCAGGCTTAAAGCAAAACTCATAATGAAAGAGAGCAGAGAAAGTCATAGATAGTTCAACCATGATAATTTCACAATAATCTTCTGGATGCAGCGGCAGAATTATTGGGTGCTGTAGCTTATTTAGATAGTTACCTTACATTGTAAGGCTTAATACAGCATAATTTTCACAGATTTTGTGCTAGTGCTTCTCAGGCGGAGCAGTCACCCCTGCAATTGCTGCAACCAAAACACCCTCCACAAGGCCCACAAATTGCTCACTTAACAGTATTTCCCTAGTTGTAGCTACAAATTGCGCATTTGTCTTCATTCGTCGTCAACAGTCTTGTTGTTGCTGGTTGGTCTTACACTAGGGATTGCTCTTATTCCAATAGAGCCATTCGCTGTCTCCAAGTTTAGGTGCCTCACAACCAGAGCTGCATAACAGCAGGTCACATACTCTCCACAATGACTAGAACAACCACTCTTCAGATTTACGTGCTCATGATTACATACAAATCCTTCAGCTGCTGCATCTTCCACAGCCACTTCCTTTCTAAACGGTACAGCAGAAGAAAGTGAAAAAAAAGCCGCTAAAATTCCATGCCGCAATAGCCATTTTTGATTGATCTGTTCGTCTAGTATAGGAAATTTTCAAATGCAAGTTATCATCATGTTATTCCGAAAAGCTTTTGATTAACAGATGATGACAATAATAATAGTAAATTGCATACCTTAACAGAGCCAGACTTCAAGTTCAGCAATGTCACAGCTTTTCCACAAGGATTCTCCACGGAGAATTCAACAGCTGTCATGAAGTTCTGCTCAGATTGCTGCATCTCTCGGTATTCTACTTCATATTCTAATTTTCTACCAACAAAAACAATCACCTGAGCAAGAAGTACGATAGAAGTTGGTTACATCTATTGATAAAATATGAAAAAACGCCCGCACTTTGTGCCCGATGGAGTCATGTCGCTGTTTTCATTGGATTTTCTTTGAAGTCGAAACAACCAGTTTGAGTTCATCGAAGACCATCCTGTTCCATAGAACTCCGCCAGCACAAGTGGTTCAGCAGATTTGGTCATGCCAATCACTTGCCTCTACACTTGTCGAATCCTGAGATGAACAGCAAAGAATCAGAAGAGTGAGTGCCAAAATTCATTTGTTTACACTTCATGCAGTCCTCATGTAAGAATAACAAGCTAGTGGCATGATGCAAGCGCAAATGGGCATGGGTAAACAGAACCCAGTATTTCACAATACAGGCAAAAGAACATTTAGGGGCGTTAACTGAATTAGGCTGAATTCTCGACTCTGAGATCAGTATATTATCATCTAGGTATCCTCTTTGTGTGTTTGAGTTCTGTTTACCTCCTGCGGAGGTTGATGACCTCATTACCAGCCTCATCCTTAGAGGTCTTGGAGCCAGGCATAGCACATATGGTGCTGGAACTGGAGAAGTGAAAGAGAGTGCAATGCGCAGATTGATAGGTCTCAAACCCAGAAATCCAGAATTTGATATCAACTTAAACCATTTCTCTCTTGAGAGTGCACAGATTGGGTTCAAGAGGTCCGGAAGAGATATTGAGATAGGCCCCAATGATTTTTCTGGCCTCACTACAGAAAAAGGTGAAAGCGACTATGAAATGAGTTCAAAGACAAGCTCGCCAATTGGTTCACATTCGAAAACAGCAACTTTCTTCTCCCCGTCTCAGACATAACGCTTAGTTTTCTTCTGGTATTGAAGAGAAAGTCTGGTTGTTTCTTACTGCAGAAGAGGCTTCCCTTGTGCCCAGATGGTAAGTTTCTTACTGCACCTATCTCCACCATAATCTGTTGAATTCGGGGCCAAAGGGTAAGAACTTTTAGAAGTTAGAACCAAATACCTTTGGCAGATAGGTAAGCCAATAGAAGCACTTTGACTGGAAGTTTGTGCTTTTCAAGGATTGAATGTCTGAAAGTAATAGAAAAGATATTTAAGGCTACCTTCACAAGCATTCTTTGAGACAGCTGAATCATATTCTCATAGTCATTGGACAGGACCACCTTTCTGCTCACAGTATCCAGTCGGTTCATATTGGTCGTGGGAGGAGATGGAACATTGCCTCTATACTATGGGCCTGCCTTCAAGTACCTCAAACCAAATGTCTCTTCCCGCTACTTGATTTTTTCAGAAAACCCAACATCCAACTTATTAAACTTGGTTCTATCAGAATCTGTGTCATTGTGCTGTAACACTTTGTCTATTACTAGATCCTGGCAGTAACAAACAGGCAACAGTTGGTGAGAGTGCCAGATAAGGTCAATGTCATAAGTTGGAACACAGAAACGACGTATGGACCTCTCCTTTTTCCTCTTGTTGGCCGCAGCTCCTTCATAAAGGGATCATTATTCATGTAGGCTTTGGATACCTGCGCAGATATTGGTGCAAAACTCGGCCTGACAACCGTAAATAAAAGATAAGCAGATAAACTGCTTAAGGTAGCTAAAAATTTAAAAACGAAATTATTAAGACACAGTGATTTTAGAAACTTTAATCATGTCAAGTTGAATCCTTTAACCAAGTTATTGGGAACATCCAATTATAAGTAGATTTTTAAATAGAATACAACTGACTGATCGTTACCTGATAAAAGAATTAGTTCTGCCTTTTGACAGCTGCAAGTAGATCATAGATGGTGATTTCTAGAATTCCCGAGGTGTTTCCTGCAACAGTCTCTGAGAAGTACCGTGTACACATTTTGAGTTCATATGGTTCATTGCGGTACATTCTGTTCCCCATGTCTTCAGTTTGCTTCCTGCAAATACCCTGAACAGAAACAGTGGATACAACATTCTTAGTGGCAAGGATCTTTCCAAAAAAAGGTTTCTCAGAGTCAGCCCTGTAGCGCACCTGAAGAACCAATAAATGCAATAAAGTAATTCAACTGCAGCCAAGACTGAAAGTTTGAAACACATATACGCGTGCATATGTATGAGTTCTGTTCAGAAAACTACCGGATTGAGCCAAATCCCTTCACTTGTGAGTCCATTTGATATATCATTCACTGCCTTCATGTTCGTGAGAACATCCATAATAATCCTTCCCATTTTGTGATGGTCCAGCGTCGAGCTATGTAAAAGAAACCGCGGATTGACGTTCACAAATCGGCAATGATCGATCCTTCACATTAAGATTCTATATATAGAAATGCTCATCTAATAGTGTAAAAAGCTTAACATGTGCTATCATGGATATATTAATTAGTAATTGGGCCCTATAGCCTATAGAGGTAACGAACTCTCACCCTAACCATATTGATTTGAATTAATGAATGGACTCTTGCTCTTCTTTATCTGGATGTGGTTCTGTTAGCTCTGGCTATCAATTGCGAAAAATTGGCGCGTTAATTTAAATGAACAAATAATAATAAGAGAAAGCTACGATGATGAATGGAAAGACAATCTACTTTCTTTAAGTGATTTATTAAATAATCGCAAGCAAACTGCCTGAGGATTTTGAATAGTATTTGAAATTGAGAAGAATTGCAAAGACGGACCATTGAATGGTTGGAAAAAGTCTTGACCTGGTTAAAAAAAATCGAAATAGAAACAGATTAGTTTCGAGATAGAATGAGAAAAATTCAATTTGATTAATTCAACTTATAAGACTTTGGATCAATTAGAAAATTGTAAAAACAAAAAAGTGCAATTAATTAAGTCCGACAACGGGTATTGTCAGACTCAAAGCGAAATATATATGAACTATTAGGCTAAAAGTGTAATGGAGAACGTGAACTAGTGTCTTCAATAATACTTTGACACTTATTTCAACTGTTAAATTTCATGAAAATTCATTTGATCTTTACACAAAGAACATAAATATTTGACCCCTCATTTTTTCTTATCGGCCCCGTTAATAAATTTAAATATAATTATCTAGCCTTCTTATAAAATTACTAAAAAGGATAATGAATAAGTGAATGCTAACACTAGGGAAAACTAAAATAGCGAGGTAGGCTTCCAAGTACTTGACGTACGCTAGCGACGTAGTCTTCCAATTACTTGATGCATCCTCGATGCCAGCACCGTCAGCCTCAGCAATGGCGCGGATTAGATTTTCAGATTGAAGGTGTTCGACGGGAACTTGAAGCAAGCGCTGTCATAGATGCAGCGTAAGGTGCAATCGAGCGGAATTGAACGAATGATGAAGTGTGTGCAAAAGCACCACATCAAGAACTCAGAGAAAGTGTTTTGCCAAGCAAGAATCTCGAGTGCAAAATCAGATCCCAGTAACTTGCATGCAAACTCAAAACCACCCTCGTCAAGAAAGCTAGGGTTTATAAGAAAGAGTTTGGAGTCTATTGGGTGGTAGAAAAAGGGTTGTGTAAGCTTCTATGAAAGTAACAGTGGTTTTCCATTTCTTCTTGAATGAAAGGAAACGCGGCACTCTTTTTAACTCAGTTAACAAGCTTGGCAACCTTAACTAATTGAAACGTCATTTATTGTCTTTTGCTTTGCACGCTGCACCTGATAAGCGATTTAATGAGAATTTGAAATTTTATCAAAAGACCACTTTCTAGAGAAATTTCATCCATTGCTCATCATCTACCTCAACCTCCGGGCAGAACCATCCATTTCGTGCAGTGGCAATTTCATCACCATTAACAAGGCTAGACCGAATTCCAGATAAGTCAGCAATATAATGAAGAAAACACAAATCTCCTGCTTGGATTAGATTACTTTTGGAGTTTCAAATGATGAGAGTGAAAAAGAAAGTAAAAATGATAAATACGAGTATTAAGGGAATTAGATGGGATACATTTGAGAGAATGAGATTATTTTAAAATTTGTTATGGGGTTAATTGAGAAAAGGAGGCTATTGAAATAATTTCACGGTGTCAAATATTACAATTCTTCCACAAATTATGGAATTACGGGTAAATGATCTCATTTGTAAAGGTATGAAATTTAAGCTACAAAAGTCTCAATACAATGACGATAGACTCTTCTTTTCAAATGTGAAAACCAGTATCATTGGACGGCGAACGTCTACATTTGTAAACAAAAATATACTGCCTTTATGCTAAAGCATATAAATGATGTTGAATTTTTCAATAGCCTTCTTTTCTCATTTCTTCAACCTGCTTTGATGTAACAATTCAATTTGTAAACCATGACTTTTGGCATTTCATAAATTCACCTATTCGCCTTTCGCCACACAAAAAGGCCAAGAACAGGCATTTAGAAAAAAATATCACCTTTTTTTTTTTTTTTGGCAATACATTGGTTTTTTAAAATAATGCATATTTTATTAATATTGAACAAGATCAACATCATTCCTTTCAATTTGAAATATAGTAATATTGTATATGAGTTGAGTTACTTGAATATTATTATTTAAATTTTGTTTACTATTTTCTTTAAGTTTAAACCATTATAATTAGATAATCTAAATCTATGATATTAGAGTAAAACCGGTCAGAATTCTAGAGGTCTAGCGAGACAAATCCTTACAATGAGTATTGGTGAAAAATCAATGCTTGAGATTTTTATCCTACACTTATAACTAAATATTTATAAATACTATAAATCTCTCACAAGACTTATTTCCTCTAAGGATGGCCAATAGGCCATGTTTTACTGGGCCGGCCCATTAAAAAAGGGCTCATGATGGCCAATGGGCTGACATTGGATGATCCACTATGTGTTCGCGCCGTGTAGTGTCTTTTTTTTTTTGGTTTAGCTCATGGATGCCGTGCGTTGGGATGTACCTAAGAAAAAAGCATGCCAAAATTTTATATTTCCATTTTTTTAAAAAGAGACATGCCAAGTTGTTGGCCTGTTTTTTCCAAGTTCATGTATTTTTTTGGGGATCCATATGCCTTTAGCTAAATTCAATAAAATAAAAAATTTAAAACTCAAATTCATATTCAATAATAATAAACTAATAACAGCAAGAGAGTGCAATATTATTTACTGAGTTACAACTTACGGTATTAGATTTTTTTTTAATACTTAGCAGCAGCAACAACAACAATAAATTTTTCTTAAGAGTTAACTTAATTATTAACTTGGATTTATAGAAAATCATGGATCATAGTCCATAATAATATTAACATATACATTTTATAAAATTATGATATATATAATTTTATTTATTAAAATCATGATATCTTCTATTTCTTTAATAAATATAAATATTAAACAAATAGAATATTTTTTTAAAAACTAAGGATTAAATAAATTTAAAAAATTTATGCTAGTATAATATATTAAAAGACTCAATTCCATGCTATTTGTAAATCATAAAATTTTAAATTTATTTTAATTAAAAAATAAAATATACTTATTACGTGCTTTTTCAAATATTGTATTTTATCTCATCTGAACTGTACTTTTAAAATTCATGTATTTAAAATTCTTAATCCTATCTAGCTCTACCAAAATATGTTCGCATCATGCCGAACCATACTGCCACGTGCTACCCGGCCCCAAGGCGATCGCTACCCTTAGTACTCTAGTTCCCTCTACAAAATGAAAAGATCTTTGCAATAGAACTTTTTTATTTTTTTTTTTATTTTTAATACAAAAGTGGTAGAAGAGTTGAAATTAATCAAGTGGGAGTGGAGAGTGGGCCTGGATCCCCACTTACCTAACAAGTTGTAATTATTGGATGCCGGGTTGGCACAGATTACAAATAGACAATCACTTTATCTTCTCATCGATAAACCTTATTTGAAAAAGGAAGAAAAAATGGCAAAGTGCCGTTTTACATTCAGTTCTTTGCCCTAATAATTAAACGCCAGTTGCCACGATGCTTATCTTGATCCCAGAAAGCTGTCTTATCTTGAATTTTGACAAATTGAGGCAAAATTTACTGCGGAATCAGTGTTCAAGTCCATGGTGCATAATTACAGTGCAATCGAAGATCAGAACAACTATGTAATAGAATTGCAAAAATCTTCAGACAGAAAGGATAACATGGGAGGACTACACGTCGGATCAGAGGACAGGGGTGCCTGTTTTTAAGCTACTATAACAAAACACTGTGACAGCAATATAACGTAGATATGACGCAACATAGGCCGGTGTCTGTACAACTTTCTTTTTCTCAAATAAAAAAAAAGAAAAGAAAAAGAGAATGATCTGTCACCAATGAAATGAAGGAAAGCAAAAATCTGGGCAGTCAGCTCACACTAAACAGTTTGATTGGTCAACTAAATCACATCGATTGCGTCAAATAGCTAATGCCTTAAGGGTGTCTGATGTCTTATCCCACCTAACCTAATCCCTCCAAACCACGCCAAACAAAGGCTTCCTCAATTCAAATTCTCTCTTTTATTTTAGGATTTTCTTAAATTACAACCGTCACTGTAAATTACAATAGTTGAAACTGTAGCATAAATACGGTAAGTTATAATAACTGTAAGTATAGCAAGTACAGATTAAAAACATAACATACAATTTCCATAATCCCATTTACCTTAACATTCGGACCAAAAGAGGAGAAGATTGTCTGAAGAAAAAATTAATTAATTAAAAAAAACAAAAGAGAAAAGTATTCAGACCAACCATTCTAGCCCCTTTTCTTTTCTGCCGCTTTAAGCACCTGTCCTGTAATTGATAAATACATTATTCGTCTGATATAATCAATCAAATCAAATCAAATCAAATCGTGTATATATTTTACTAGTGATTTAATTTAAACATCGATAAAGGTAAAGCTTCCCATTTGCATTCGATTTGATATCTCGCACGCACACTGTGTCAAGACAAGAATGCTGAGATTGATTGAGTGAGTTTTGAATAAGAAGACGAACAAAGTTGTTAGCTGAGCTGCAGCTGCTGCAAATTAAGAAGAGAAAAGGATTAAAAAAAAAAAGAGGAGGAGAAAAGAAAGAAAAATGGTGGTTCGAAAAGTAGGGAAGTACGAGGTGGGGAGGACGATCGGAGAAGGAACATTCGCGAAGGTGAAGTTCGCGCAGAACACGGAGACAGGTGAAAGTGTTGCTATGAAAGTTCTTGATCGAAGTAATATTATCAAACACAAGATGGCCGATCAGGTTTCTCTTCTCTTCTTTCTCCCCTTTTTTCTTTATAATTTTCATGCATTATTTTTAAGATAATAAAAGTTTGCATTTTTTGCCTTGGTTTTGGTGCTAAATAGTGTTTCATTACCGAGTAAGTTAATTGTTAGATATAGCATTAATACTTAATAATAATAATAATACTTTGGTATTAACTAAAGGGCATCTCTGTGGAGCAAGCGAGTTGTTCGTTTTAGCAATGAATTTCGCAACTTTTTATCCAAGTTTTGGAGATTTTGGGATTAAATTGTAGATTTAGTACACAACAAAGAATTGGCCTTACTTAAGATGTCTTCTTTGCTAAAATTTAGATTTAGTTCTTGGTGGCCCGGTTGCAAAATTTTGAATTGGTTGAACTGTAAGAGTAAGACATTGGCTCAACTCCAGAGGACTTTCTATGCTTAAGCACACTACTTAGGGTTTCCAGGTTGTGATTGGTGGCCATTTGTCATAATCTTGACACTTATTATGAAAGAGCGAAAGCAAGTGTTACCTTTAATATGATTGAAATTAGGGTGATTAGGTTTTTCTATAATTTCAGTTTTTCATTTATTTGCAGCTTTCTTTCCAAGTTTGGCTTTCTCAAAATGAGTTGTCTTTTGTTTCACAGATCAAGAGAGAGATATCTATAATGAAGCTTGTCAGACATCCTTATGTTGTTCGTCTTCATGAGGCATGGGAGTTTTTAGATTTATTTTTCACGGCATTAGATTATTGGGGCAGGGAATTGTATTCTTGTATGCTGGTGCTGGCTGTGTTTCAAGTTCCCTTATGATGCTAAATTGTTTTGTTAGGTTCTTGCTAGTCGCACGAAGATTTATATAATATTGGAGTTCATTACAGGTGGTGAATTGTTTGATAAAATAGTGAGTATCCTGACTTGGAATGTAACAGCCCAAAACCTTAAATTCTTGACATCATTGTCACCCTCGCTTAACCACAATTATGCAGGTTCATCATGGACGTCTTAGTGAGGCTGAAGCTAGGAGATATTTCCAACAACTTATTGATGGTGTGGATTATTGCCACAGCAAGGGTGTTTACCACAGAGATTTGAAGGTATACTTACACTGGCATTTGGAGAGCTGTTGCATTTTTCTGTTTCACTTAATTCTTACATCTGTTTTCCTATCCATGTAGCCTGAAAATCTATTGCTAGATTCCCAAGGAAATTTGAAGATATCAGATTTTGGTCTAAGTGCATTGCCAGAACAAGTAAGAAGATTACTACAGTTATTGGAGTTTACAGCTGTTCCCGACTTACAGTGTAATTGAGAGAAATAATAAAAATTGCGTTTGTTTGCTTGGTGACTTATGCTGTTAGGGAGTTAGCTTACTTCGTACAACTTGTGGGACTCCAAACTATGTAGCACCTGAGGTAATTATGTGGATATTTGCTTCTTAGTTGAATGCAACTTGGCATGAATTGCTGACACTTATATTTATGGACATTTTTGTACCAATCTTTTCACTTTTTGTTGTAGGTACTCAGTCACAAGGGTTATAATGGTGCCCCAGCAGATTTATGGTCTTGTGGGGTTATTCTTTATGTTCTGATGGCCGGCTATCTTCCATTTGACGAGCTTGATCTCACCACGCTATACAGTAAGGCATGATCTTTTATTTTTTTATTTAATAGTTTTATGATTTTTTATTTCTTGAAGAGAAACGGAGAATGTTGTATCTATTAATCTGAAAAAGGTGCAAAAGGGGATCCATAAGTAGTTTTTTTACATTATGGTTATGGTACATATAAATAGCTTTTGTGGTTGCCTATCAAGTTCTTTCTCACAACATGCAGAATTCTTTTAACTTGTAGTTTGCTACATTGTTGCGAACCAGATGAATTCTCTTTAGTTGATATTTATCAACTTCTTAGTTTACATACTTTAAGCATTAATTTGGCTATTGAGTGAAGTATTATGTTGAAATGAGAAGGAATGTCAAAATTTTACCAAGTCTAAGTGTATGAATGTAATTATTATGCACACTTCCTTATTGTGGTGTTGATTTTATTATTTCTTATTCATGAGTCCAGGCACTAGATGGCCAATCACTACTTAGACAACTTCACTTATTCTGATGTTTGTTTTTTATCTAATTTGATGTCAACATCAATGTTAAATAACCATTGATTTTGATTGAATTATTTGATTCCTTTTGCAGGTTGAGAGAGCTGACTTTTCATGCCCAACTTGGTTTCCAGTGGGAGCAAAATCTTTGATACATAGGATTTTAGACCCAAATCCTGAAACTGTAAGTATCAGTTCTGTGAAGAGATTTTGCCTTCTCGTTTGTCTTTATTTTAATACAATTTGGCACTTGCAGTCAGGAATTGCAAAATCTTTGATTCTTAGAAAATGTTCCATAGAATTCATTGGTGTTAGTCTCATTTCGCTGCTTTTGTTTGTTGCTTCTTAATTCGTCTCTTTCCCTCTCGCTGGGCAGCGTATTACCACTGAAGAGATCAGGAATGATGAGTGGTTTAGGAAGGGTCATGTTCCAGTCAAACTCATTGACTATGAAGATGTGAACCTTGATGATGTAAATGCTGCTTTTGATGATCCAGAGGTTGGTAAGGCCTTCAAATGGTAACTTTTGTTTTTTAAATATCCAATAGAGCCTAAGTGTGTCTATTTTAACTAATGGAAGTGGTGCTTGGATCATGAACTTTCGTTCAAATGCACTATTGTGGTAATTTCCTGTATAATTTCTTGACATTCGTGGTTATATGGTTCATTGTAGGAAGGAGAGCCTAATAATGAGCAAAGTGGGACTGAGGACATCGGCCCTTTGAACCTCAATGCCTTCGACTTGATAATTTTATCTCAAGGCTTGAACCTTTCGACACTATTTGATCGTGGACAGGTTTGAATTTCACATGATTCTAATATTCTATTGATTTCTCTGTTTGGCTTATCCTACATTCGAGTAATCAAGATATAAGCTTTATGTCGACATTCTTCGCATTACCAAACCTGCTGTCCTCACTGCTAGGATTCTAATTGTTCAATTATTGATGAAGTGAAGCTATTTCTCATTAGAATGTTTTACTAGTTGACCCCTGTATTGAAATTTAAATTGCAGTTTCTCAGTATACTGTGGATCTATGACTCAAACATTCATCATTTTACGAAATAGCTCAGTATATTTTATTCTTCTGCTTCAGTCATGACACTGTATTTTTACCCTTGCTCATAGGAATCTGTAAAGCATCAGACACGCTTTGTTTCGCAGAAGCCAGCAAAAGTTGTTTTATCAAGTATGGAAGTCGTTGCACAATCAATGGGGTATAAGACGCATATTCGTAATTACAAGGTGGAATGACTAACCACTCGGAATTTTCTGTATAGTCCCATTTCTACAATATCATAACATCAACTAGTACTCTGTTTCTTCTTCATTATATCTGTACTTATTTTGAATTAAGAATGATCCTGGGCAGTATTTCTGAACTCTTATTCACCTAGATTTCATTAACTTGCAGATGAGAGTGGAAGGTCTTTCTCCAAATAAGACCGCTCATTTCTCAGTTATACTGGAAGTAGGTTTCCAGCTACCAACTCCGGACAAGATTTCAATTTCCCCAATATTTCTGTCTACTCAATTCTCACTTTCATTTTTAATTTATTTGGAGTGAAGGTATTTGAAGTGGCTCCCACATTTTTTATGGTTGACATTCAGAAAGCAGCTGGAGATGCTGTTGAATACCTCAAGGTCAGTTATCTGTATCATTATCATTGCCGTCTTATTGCATTGAGCCAGAAATTTATGTATCATTGCCGTCTTACTGCATGGAGCCAGAAATTTATGTATCAGATAGTCCAATATGATTCTGCTTGAGATAATGATGATTTATTCATGGTTTTTGGGTTTATTAATTTTGTTGAAAGGGATGAATTTCTGTGTCTTATGCAGTTTTACAAGAACTTTTGTAGCAATCTTGAGGATATCATCTGGAAGCCGCCTAGTGAATCAACTAAAGCAAAGATCACCAATTCAAAGAGTAAAAAGCATTGATTTCTCTGTCGCCTAAATTAGAGTTTGACGCACAAGTTGTTATCAGACATAAATTAGGGAAAAAGAAAGAAAACATAAAAGTATTATTGTTTTGTATGGTTAGTGTTTAACAACTGACAATAATACTTTATGAGATTTAGATGAATATATATCTGTAACTAGAAAGAAAATTAGTCAATTATGAAATCATAGTTCTTGTGGCTGTGTGATTGTTGTTTTGTTTCTTTTTTTTTTTTTTCCAGTTTTCAGGACGTTGTCAAACATAAACTAGTGAAAGAATCTTGCAATATATTATTCCCACAGTAAACTAAGAACATTCAATTTCAGAGATTAACACCAAAATCCCCACATGTACAACGTCCATTGACAAATTTGTGAAGCCGCTTGCTGTCTCTAACGATTATTTCTCTAGCTGTAAGTGATGTGATGATCTTGATAAAATTATGGCAATCCTTGCACATAGTGGTACGCTTAATAACCAGAATTGGTGAAACAGTTGGTGTGTTTAGTAACCCAAACGCAATGGCCAACTGTTCACTGTGATAAACTGAAGCGCTCTCCCCATCGGTAAGATCAAAGCTTTCTTGTTGCTTGTATCCGAAGCCCTTGGCTTTTTCAAGCAGTCCATCTAATACCTTGAACATCTCTGCACTCTGAGGATGCAACCCATCATTGGGTTGAAATGAATAAACCTTGTCTTTTATTCTTATCCAGCTCCAATCATGTGTTTCACTAAGTTTCTCTTCTCTCATTAAATTCTTCACAACAATAACATCTTCCCACCTCCCTGCTGAAACGAAGATATCCAACAACATGGCATAACTCTCAGGATCTTTTGGTTTGAGTTTCAGCAACTGTTCGGCAGCATAAAATCCTAATTCCAGGTTTCCTTGTCTCCTGCATCCTGCAATCAAGACTGACCATATAACCTCGTTGGGTTCGAAATCCATTTTCTTGATAAAATCAAAAGCTTCCTCTATACAGCCTAACCTCACAAACATATCAATCAGGCACATGAAATGGTCCATCACAGGCTTGATTTTGTATTCCTTTTGCATCATTTCAAAGTAACCAAGTGCTTCATGGACCATTCCAGCACTGCTACAAGCTGCTAAAACACCTACAAAAGTAACCTGGTTTGGCCTAACACCAGCAAGTAGCATATCCTCAAAGAGCTGCAGTGCTTGCTGACTCTGGCCATGATTTGCAAACCCGGTAATCATTGATGTCCACGATATCAATGTTCTTGTCGACATTTCCACAAAACCTCTGCTTGCTCTCTCAATTCTTCCACATTTTTTATACATGTTAACTAGTGCAGTTCCCACAACCACATCTGACAAAAACCCGGTTTTCAGAGTCAGAGCGTGAATCTGTTCTCCTTGTTCTAAGGCCACCAATCCACTGCATACAGTTAAGATACTTGAGAAAGTGTATAGATCAGGTTTCATTCCTGAGCTGTTTAATTTCGAAAAAATGTTTAATGCCTCAGTTCCACTATTGTGAGCTGATAGGTCATCCTTAACAAGATCCATCATCTGGGCATGGCCTGCAATCATTGCATTCCATGTAACCAAGTTGACATGACTCATGCCATCAAAAAGTTTCTGTGCCTCATCAAACAATCCACATTTCAGGTACAAATACATAATAGAATTTCTTACACGAAGATTTGATGCGTAGCCTAGTTTAATGCCCAGAGAATGAACCTGTGCTCCTACGTGTATTGACAGCATTGTAATGCACACGCTCGAGATGCTAGTTAATGTGAATTCATTAGGCTGAATACCTTCAGAAAGCATCTTGGCAAAAAATCTTAATCCCTTTACAGCTTCACCATTTTCACCACAAGCACCTATAACTGTAGTCCATGACATCACATTCTTTTCTCTAATCCTGTTGAAGGCTTTAATTGCTGAATTCAAGCTGCCACATGTTGAATATAAGCTACATAGTGAGTTTCCAACACTTGTGTCGTCTTCAGTCTGGTACTTGACAAGGTAAGCATGGATTTGTTTCCCCAATCTAATGGACTCCAGTGAAGAACACGCAGTTAAAGCAGTTCCTAGAGTAACATTCGTAGGGTAATTGCCAGCTTCCAACATATCTAGAAACACATGAATAGCAAGCTCTGGTTGTGAATTTTGAACATAACCCGAAATCAAGGATGTCCAAGAAACAACATTTATTCTAGGCAGATTGTCAAAAACTTTCCGAGCTTCTTCCATATTCCCACATTTCCCATAAACATTGACGAGGAATGTCATAACAAAGAAGTCTTGATGGGATCCTGTCTTTACGATGTGAGCATGAATAATTTTAGCATTTGAAAGTGATTTCCTATTTATGCATTCTTGTAAAAGAGAAACATAAGTAGATGTTTGAACTTTTGCGCCTTCAGTTAGCACAGACAGAGCTTCTTGAAAGCCTAGAGACCTAAGTGGTTCTGAATTGCCATTCAGTTGGATGATTGTGCTCCCACTTCTCTGATATGAAACGGTGTGATTCTGTGATTTAAGATTCGGCTTGGCGTCAGTGCTTGCAGAAAAAAATAACAAGGCTCTAATTAAAATTTCTTAATAAATTAAGATGATGAAAACAAAGAACTAGGCACATAAATAATTGAAATATAGGGTCACTCAGCCTCTGATACCAAAGATGCACCCCTTCATTTCTTCAGATTGAAGCAAGCAAAAGCACTTCCGGAAAACTAATCGGCTAATTATTCTAGTTTCAATTTGTTAATCATAAGCTATAGTCTTCTAAAGGTTTCTGAAGAATTGATGCTCAACCTTCAGTGAGCAGAATTAAAATTGGAAAAAGAAAATGAAGAGTGCAGTGGAAAACAAAAGGTACCTTATCCTTTAGGGTGGCAAAAGAGCTGCTGGGTTGTTGTCTGGATTTTGTTTCAAGAGTGCAAGCGGCGGCGGCAGCCCAAGGCACAGAAGCCATAAAGGGAAAGGGAAGTAAATGAAGACGAACAAGTGCTTATGGAAAAATTACATTTTGGGAAAGAAGCATATTCTCATCTCTTTTCTGCTTGAATAAGAAACTAAGGAGGGAAGGAATGGACCAAAGTCAGTTATCGGTTAACCCATTTTCATCTTCTGCGGCAACAATTTAACGTAAATTATATTTTGCTCCCCAACTTTTCACTTTATTGGACTTTTTCCCTTGTAGTTTCAAATAGTTTAACATTGGGCCTTATTTATTGAATAAATACTGAAGTTGCCTTCTTAAAAAAAAAAAAAATACTTAAACCTATCTTTTCCCTATCAAAGTGGCGAACAGAAAAAAGGTTATAGGCAGGCTTTGAAAAAGCAGGTGTAAATAAGATTCCTTCAATGCTTGGAAGAGTATGACATATGAATGAGAAAGTAAATAGGATAAATATCGATTCATATAAATTAAATCTTTTAATCGAGAATTGGTCTAAATAAAGAATTTTAATTGAATTAGTTGATTTTTCTCGCTAACAAGATTTTCAAGTCTACTAGTCTGGTAAGATGCCTTTGCTGCATACATCACTGCACTTCCACAATTCCCTTTGGCCCTATCGTAGTCCAGCTTGGTAGTTTCCACCGTTTGTCCAGGATTGAGTTCTGAGATTTGACGGCGGACTTAAAAAGCCACTTAGAGATACTTTACGCCCAATCATGAGGGTTCAAGTCCCTCTATCCCCACCCCAAAAAAAGTCTATTACCAAAATTGCATTATACATCCAGAATAGTCCTAAGAAGACATGATCTCAAGTGGATACTTGATATGTCCCCCCTCTTCCAGGCCCATCACAAGAGAAACAATGTAATACAGCATCAATAATGATTCATTCCTAACTAGATGAATTTGCTCATAGAACAAAAAAATCAAGAGCCCTGGACTTGAACCTCCACGCTCTTGAGCACGAGATTTTGAGTCTCGCGTGTCTACCATTTCACCACCAAGTATGGGATTCATAGTAGGCGAGAAAATAACCCATTTGATCGAGTATGTTGCCAATAAATTTTTACCTATTCTTCTAGTGTGTGCTTATGGGGGAGCACGCATGCAAGAAGAAAGTTTGAGCTTGATGCAAATGGTTAAAATATCTTCGGGTGATCTATTCTTTTTTATAAAATGTTAAAAGATCCTTAAATTAAAAGTAGTTCAAAAGAAAAAGAATTTCACAATTGAATTATGAAGTAGTGCCAAAACTGAAATATGAATAATCTTTTATCAAATTTGGGAAAATGACTAATTACAATATTGTTTGATACAAAGCTCTCATCCCACTCTTGTAAAACCTCACTATTAAGCTCTATGTTTTTGTTCTTAACTTCTAATTTATAATGTATTATGTATATCAACGTAATTTCAACACTCAGTGAATGGCTTTGTGTGTTAAACAGCTCTGCGTTGAAAACATACCTTAAATTAATGTGTTCATCTTTTGATAACAAATCACAAGCAACTAAAATTTGTGTTCTCTTTTTACTTTGATGTGTTCATTCACCTCGCTATTCTTTAAAAAAATCATGGCCACAATGAGAGAGACTTGTTCATGCATTGCTGTGAAACAATTTAAAATTTATTCCCACACACTTGCACATTCGGTATAAACATCAATGTTTATTATACATTGCAAAAGGGACCAGGTAACAACGTTGCAACGAAACAATTTAGAAATTATTCAGATGATCCAAACATCACTGTTTATACTTTGCAAAAGGCCAGCTGACGAAATTCAAGTTACATATGTGACGAAGATTCTGATTTCCTCTGTGGATCTCATAGATGCAAGTCCAGCGTGCACTAATCTTCGACAATTTTTTTCATCTTAAAATCTCAATGCGTTCGAGGCTGACACTGGTTCGCCATCTGACAATAAATTCATCTGCACAACCCTGTTTGAAAGATGATCATGATCCAGTTAAGACCAATAGTCCTAAATATAAAGATACCCATCTGCCCTTTTGACTAAAATTTATTCTTTCTGACAAAGTTCCAATTGATTGTGGTAAACATTTGAAAAGTATCCAAGGTTTCTCTGTACAGCAGTGAATTAACGTCAACAAATTGCAAAATAATTGATTTCCTAATTGCTGCTCCAAGACACCAAACAAACTTTGCATAAGCTGGCATTATTGATACAGACGGAAACCACCTACTCAGAACAGATTTTATGTGCTTCATGAAACAAATATATGACATACCTTGCTGCATAAATATCACTAAACATCCTTCAGTTCTTGTATTTCATTGTTTCTTTCTCAAAACCAACAGTAGGAAATTGTTTCGCATACTCCTCGACTTCGTGTCGGAGCTTTGAAATGTCAGATTGAATGCTTTCATCTGACTTCAAAGTTGCTACAAAATCCTTCAACTTTGTTCCTGGAATAATAAATAATACACAAGATGGTTAGTAAAACCAACATAGATGATGAAGATGATTACACCCAATGGAAGATGGCAGTGTAAAGAACCTTTAGTATCACTCTTGATCTTTAATGCCAACTTCACAGCTGCATCGAAGAACTCAGCTACCTTTTCAAAATCTTCCTCGACAAACCCCCTAGATGTGAGGGCTGGGGTTCCTGGAGCACCAGAGAAAAAAATGATGCTGAAAATGAGGTACTTTTTCAAAAATCTGCAGATGATAGAGGGTTAAAATGGGAAGACATACCCATGCGGATGCCACCAGGAACCATAGCAGACACATCACCAGGAACAGTGTTTTTGTTGGCTGCAATATGAACTGATTCCAAAACCTTTTCAACTCTTGATCCGTCAATACCCTAGGAAACAAAATAATGGAATGAATGAACCGATTCCTTTTCTGATGCTATAATATTGTTTGCAGTACATCCTGTAGAAATTGAGTGAGCACCAAGGTCTATATGTCAAGGGGGTTCTAATTTCACCAGATATAAGATTTCTCGTACCTTGTTTCTCAAGTTCACCAAGACTAGATGGTTCTCAGTTCCACCAGATACCAGATCATAACCTCTCTGTAGCAAACTCTGCAAACGGAGTGGATTTAGATATGTATTTACTAGAACTTAAATTGCTCTGGTATATATGATTATGGGATATACCATCTACTCGTCCAAATTAACAAAGGAATACGAACTGCGTATGGACAAAGTATCCAATAATAGAAAAACACATTCAGTATACCTGTGCGAACTTTGAAGAATTGCTGAGAACTTGCTCCTGGTAGGCCTTGTATTCAGGCGTCTTGACCTGGAATCACATGACAATCAAAGAACTGAATTAACAGAGACTACGCTAAAATGTTTAGAATTGCTTGATCTGCCATTCTAAAAAGCATAAAATAATATGCATGGATTTAGACCGCATTCATGGTGTTTTCTTTTGGCTAAATACATATGATTAAAGCAAATAAATATAAACCTGCTTAAGTGCAACAGCTAATCCTGATATGGTGTGATTGTGTGGACCACCTTGAAGTCCAGGGAAAACTGCCTGATTAATTTTGTCTTCATAGTCATACATCACCTGCGGGAAACAAGTGACAAATTAAATAATTTATTCTAAGTGGTTTTGCAAGGGAACTTTTGTTCTGAATATCAACATTACCTACTAGTAAAAAGCAAAAATCTTGCATGCATGAAACAGTTAAAAAAAAAAAGGTTCAATTGAATCAACAGCATTTTCTTGTTCCTTTCTTGCTTTCTAAAGCTCGTGTCGTTCTTTTTGTCTCACCATTCTTTTTTGGGTTGAAAAAAGGAACTTACTTCTTGTCCTTGTTTATTAATCTCTTTAACCCCCTTCTTGAAGAAGATCATGGCACCACGTGGACCACGGAGTGACTTGTGTGTTGTGGTTGTCACAACATCTGCATATTCAAATGGAGATGGAATAACACCAGCAGCAACCAACCCACTAATGTGTGCCATATCAGCCAACATAACAGCTTTCTGCTTGTCACAGACCTGCCAAATTCATCATTTTAAAATCTATAATTGCCAAACACCATAAAATTTTACACATGCATGTTATCACAAATGTGTCACTGAAACAAAGGCAAGTTTACCTTGCGAATACGAGCATAATCATAGAGGCGAGCATAAGCACTTGCACCCGCAACTATGAGTTTTGGTCTGAAAAGTACAGCATTTTTCTCCAACTGCAGAATTCAAACTCACATAAGCCAGAACTTAATAAACAAAACCTGAGCCACACTTTCCAAGAAAAAATTTGAAAGAAAACTGAAAGAACCAGAAGAGCTACTTCACCCATTACCCAAGTAAAAAAAAAAAAAAAAGAAAAAGAAAGAAACAAGAGATGGAACTGTGACTACCCATATGTTTAATTCTAAAAAAGAAAGATTTACTCTTGTTATAGAGCAAATCCAGTAACTTCCTGATATGGTGACGTGTTTTCATCATCAGCTATGAAGGAGCTACAGATGATACACAGTCACCACACACTGCATAGTTGTGAGCAGATTTTATTTTTACAATCCCAAGAACTATGGAATTGACAATACTCTCACTGATACATCTGATTTCTGAGAATGAACCTTAGCACCCATAATGTGAGTTCGGTGACCTAGATGAACTTAACAGTATCCAGAATTTTTTTCCTTCTTTTTTTTTCAATTAGGAAGACTTTCAGAAATGCGCCTACCTGTTCGTAATCAATATATCCTGTGCTCTCATCCAACCTGTATGGCATTGTCTCAAAGAATATGGAAACAGCAGATATCTTCTTGGTATCAGTCTACGCAAGAAATAAAAACTTGTCAAGAATTATTACAAGCACAAACTCTGTAGGCTTTGGAATAATAGAGAACTAAAACCACACTCAGTGGCCAAAATTATGAGCACCTGATAACCATGTGAAAGATGTCCACCATGAGGTAGATCAAGGGCCACAATTCTCTCATGAGGTTTCAGTAATGCAGTGTAAACTTGAAAGTTAGCAGGAGATCCAGATAATGACTGCACATTAACTGCAAGGGGGAAAAGTAAAAATTGTACCCATATCCTTAAACAAAATCAATCTATTTATCATATCAGTAATAATTGAATTTGAATCTTCAAAGACAAAATGCAACTTTTTTAGCCAACATCCAAGTAAACTTTTAAATTAAAACGATAAGCAATAACCACTGGAATGCATAAAATATCTAATTCGGAAATCTTATTCGTGATTCATTTACCTCCCCATTTTGCAGGATCCAATTGAAAAGCTTCTAATGCACGCTTCTGACATAATGATTCGGCCATGTCAATGTACCTAATTTGATAGGAATCATAAACGAAAATGTAAACATAAAAATAATTAAAACAAAGAAAACAGAAAAAAGTGAAGGAGGGTGGTGCGTATACTCGTTTCCTCCATAATATCTAGCGCCAGGATAGCCTTCGCTGTATTTGTTGGTCATGACAGACCCAACAGCTTGCATCACCGAGACTGATGTAAAATTCTCTGAAGGTATAAGTTCAAGTCCCTACAGATTAAAAAATTTCTTTTAAGTACAGGATCATCATCATATCAGCAAAACTACAGCATAAGTAAGTTTTATATTAATTGCATAGTGCGTGTATACTATTACAACATACAATATACCTTCCATTGCCTAGCTTTCTCAAGTTCAATGATGTCAGCTATTTCGGGATCGATTTCCTCAAGTGGAGCATTGAGTTGATTGATCCACTGAAACCAATTGATATTGAATTAAAGGGCAAAAAGCAAACGGGATATATCACAATCATGTCATGAGTAAGCTGGTGTTAATAAAAGCTTACAGGAGCAGGAGCTTTCTCATTGTTCAGTGCTTGGTCGGGTAAAGAAGACTGCAAAGACAGATCAAAATTAAAATGGAAAGTAAAAGATTATACAAACGATCAATAGTGAGTATGGAGTATATGAAAAAGACCATGTAAACGCAATAGTGGGAACCGCGGTTAAGGTGAGGTTTAATTGGGTTCGTGACGGAGGAAGAGAGTCGGCGAAGAGCCATTGAAGTTGCCATTTCTCTCCCTCGCTCTCTCTGTTCCCTGTGATTTGTTTTAGCAAAGTGACTGCTGAGTGGTGACGACCTCTGTCTGTGAGACAGAGTTGGTGGTGTGGGTGGGTGGGTTGGTTGGTTGGTGGAGATGCTGATGGTTGCTTTATTAAGACAATTGCGGGTTTTGTAAATCGAGGTCTAATTTTTTCGCTCTTGGCAAACGTCACATGCTCTGGAGTCTTGAAAGTTTAAACGACCGCGCGGAGAGCAGACTTTTACTGACTCTTGACCCTCTCTTCGGCCGAAAGAGGCCCAGAGGCTCATCAAGGCTTGCTCTGTACTGATGCCACTACTAAAAAGGCCCCACCGAATTTCCATGAGTTACTATATGAATATGATCGAGTAAATTTTCGCTGTTGCTACTTCAAAAATCTATCTCGTACAACAAAGTTAAAATTGTAGGAGGACTTTGTGCAGGCCTGTCTCCACACAAACTTTTTCTAATTTCTTAATGGTAATTCTATTGGGTTCTTATACGGTAATTTTAATCCTTGCACCAAATAAACGATTTTATATGATTACTCTCTTATTGGAAATAAGCCATTTTAAACAGCGTGCAAAGCCGACACTGTCTCCAAACTCGGCGAATATTACACATCTTTCACCTATATTTGTTGCGAGATTATTTTGTTGTCCATTCCATGATCTCCCTTTTCAGCCCCAATTGCAATCATACATTGTGGAAGTCAGTGGAGTAATTCAATGTGTATTGATGGTTCTTTTTCCATAAATTCATCCAAAAGAACCATCAATACACATTGAATTACTCCACTGACTTCCACAATGTATGATTGCAATTGGGGCTGCAAGTTGGATCTCGTTTTTTTTTTTTTTTTTTGATTATGAGTAATGGTATCTAAATATCTCAAATTACATTCAAAATTTTAAACAACACGTGTCGTTATATGAATCGATGAATAATCACTTATTTTAAATTTAAATATAATTTAAAAGTAGATTTTTAAATAACTAATTATTTGAAAATCCACCACGCACCCTTCTTTTTAAAAAAAAAAAAAATTGCAAGAAGATAGAACATTCCAAATATCATTTCTTTAATTGCTTTTTTTTTTCCTTTCTAAAACTAAAAGACAGGAAGTAACCAATTAGATATATATATATATATATATAGATATATATATATATATATATATACCTGTCTACATTCACACTTAGTACTCCACACAGAAAGCAACGAGCAAGCAAAATAATACATCTTTCTCCTTGAATTTGATCATTCTATCTCAATGGGAACCGTAGAGACGGAGGGGCCACCAAGGAAAGAACTAACAGTGGCAACAGAGGATCCCACAATGGAAGAAGAGGAGATGTCTCCAATAGAACAAGTTCGGCTAACAGTGCCCAACACAGACGACCCATCACTCCCAGTATGGACTTTCCGCATGTGGTTTCTCGGTCTCTTCTCCTGCGCTCTTCTATCTTTCCTCAACCAGTTCTTCTCTTATCGCCAGGAGCCTCTGATTATCACCCAAATCACCATCCAGGTAGCAACTCTCCCCATCGGACGGTTCATGGCCGCCCTTCTTCCCCCGGCTAAGTTTCGTATCCCGGGCTTCGGGTCCAGACAGTTTTCTCTTAACCCCGGTCCCTTTAACATGAAAGAGCATGTTTTGATCACCATATTTGCAAATGCCGGAAGCGCTTTTGGGAATGGCTCAGCTTATGCTGTTGGTATTGTGAATATTATCAAGGCATTTTATATAAAGAACATCTCTTTCTACTCAGCTTGGATTCTTATAATCACTACCCAGGTATCAGCTTCAGCATCACCTTTCTTCTACACTTTAATTTTCATCATTAAATTACTTAATCATTAGAATTCCCTCTATATATGTATGCATGTATGTATGTTTGTATGTATATGTATATGTATATGTATATGTATATGTATATTTATATTGGTGTTATTTCTCAGGTTTTGGGGTACGGGTGGGCGGGACTACTGAGGAAGTACGTGGTGGAGCCGGCACATATGTGGTGGCCGAGTACCCTGGTTCAAATCTCCCTGTTCCGGTATGCTTCAGTTTCTATTATTATTACTATTATTACTTTCAGCGTTCTTCTTTATCTTTTTTTATGATGAATAAAAACAAGTAGTTTATAGTTATTTTTAATTTGTTTAACATAAATGCATAGTTTTCATAATTAAGTAATATTATATTTCGAGACCCATTACAGCTGTATCCCCAATGAAGTTCAATATTCAAGAATTTTCCCTAGGCTTTTAATTTGTCTTCTACAATACATGCGAACAGTACATACCGGCCGTGAGCTGGGAGTCTGCTGGGTTAAATTCATGCATGGCTATTGGCTACCAGTCGGGTCCCAAGTGAGAATCTCGTTCGTGAACGATAAACAATAAATCCATATAAATCAACATCATTGAATTTGTTTGAGATGAGCTAAATTAATATAACGTTGTATCAAGGATTTATCAAAAGATTAAAGATTAAATATTAATCGGCAGATACTGATTTTTTAAGAGCAACATCATCCCACAACGTACTCACATGATTTCAAACTTTCATAAATTAAGGGGGGGGGGGGGGGGGGGGGGGAATGAAGAAGAGGACAGGCAATCATTTTTATTTGTTTTTATTATTTATATATAAACTTGCCATTCCAAATTTAAAATTCAAGACGAGTTATAAAAAGATTTTTGCAACATTGTAAACTATTTTATAAGGTTGTGAAACAATAAAATAGATAGTTTATATTGTTGTAAGTATCCGTCCTAATTTTTTTTTTTTTTATAAAAAATTGGGATTCTTAGATTTAAAAAATTTCAAATCAAGAATTTCTAACCGTATTAAAGTCATAAATAAGATAAAATATAAAAAATTATAAATTTTAATACACTATAGGACAAAATACATGACTTTAATATGGTCAAAGATAATTTTAATAACTTAAAGGTTCTCTTATTAGATAGTGATTATATATATATATATATAGAGAGAGAGAGAGAGAGAGAGAGAGAGAGAGAGAGAGAGAGAGAGAGAGTTCTTCTCCAATAAGAATAGTGAGGATAGTGTATTTTTGTCACTAAGCAACATTCTCATGCATTAAAGATAAACTATATATATATATAAGGTAGTTTTCTAGTCAGGGATCCCTGACTTTATTAAAGTCAAGGATAAGCTAAAAGAAAAAAAAAAACACAGACTCCAATACATTATTTTTTTGTCTTTTAGTTTATTCGTGACTTTATTAAAATAAGAGATCCCTAATTAAAAAATTACTATATATATATATATATATTATCATGTTCTATTTTTTAAGAAGTAAATTTAAAATTTTATAATATTGTAAACTATTGGAAAATTCATGTTTTAAAAAATGTGGGCACCACTCTAAAGGAGTGTGTGCGTGTAAACTTTGATTTATAATAAGTCCTTATTTTTACAATTTTCAAAGCATTAGCCGATAGCACGACCAATTTATTTCAATCGTTGCCCTTATTCTATGTAGAAACATTTAGATGGTGGATTCCAAAATGCCACGTTATAAATAAACTCCATTTTCAAATTGTTTTCAATACACGAACACACAATGGCATCCACTGTTGGCGTCCATACTATCATGTGCTGACTTACACAGAACATTGTTCTATATGTGTGCGTGTGATGCTATAAATATCTACATATGTACATCCTCCATAGAAGCATGCTGGCAGAGCTCTTGTTCATTGCCTGAATTGCATCTTGTTAAGATCTTGTTGCGTTCACGTGGAAGAACTTGCATGATTCGCCTTATGATTTGTTCATCGAACTTTCAGCACATTGCACGAGAAGGAAGACAATGTTGGCGGCAAGCGCCATCTCTCACGAGTAAAATTCTTTGTGATAGCACTAGTTTGTAGCTTCTGCTGGCACCTGTTCCCGGGCTACTTCTTCCAAACCTTGCAAAGCATCTCGTGGGTCTGCTGGGCTTTCCCAAATTCAGTTACAGCCCACCAAATCGGGTCGGGCCTAAGCGGACTCGGGGTCGGGGCATTAACTCTGGACTGGACGGCAGTTGCCTCTTTCTTGTTCAGCCCTTTAATATGTCCCTTCTTCGCCATCGCAAATGTCTTCGTAGGATATGCCTTTATTATTTACGTAGTGATTCCCGTTGCCTATTGGGGGCTAAACTTGTACAACGCTAAAACTTTTCCAATATTTTCATCACATTTGTACACCGCACAAGGTCCCGAGTATAACATCACATTGATCGTCAATGACAAGTTTGAGTTGGATTTGCCATCGTATCAGCAGCATGGAAGAATCCATATGAGCACCTTCTTTGCTCTAACCTACGGATTCGGCTTCGCCACTATTGCAGCTACACTTACTCATGTGGCCTTATTCTATGGAAGGTAATTAACTTAACTGTCTCTAAATCCATGCATTAGTCTCTAAATCCATGCATTAATCATTCACATAAATGCTTCTGATTATTCTTCAAAATGTAACAGCATTTTTGCATGCATAATGTTATTTATAGGGAGATTTTAGATCGATACCGAGCTTCTTCTGCGGGAAAGCAGGATGTTCACACAAGATTAATGAAGACCTACAAGGACATACCTTCATGGTGGTTTCAAATGCTTCTCGTTGGGACAATTGCAGCCTCTCTTGCACTCTGCATTGTCCTGAAAAAGGAGGTTCAGATGCCATGGTGGGGGCTAATATTCGCTGCTGGCCTAGCTTTCATATTCACTCTTCCCGTCAGCATCATCACTGCCACCACAAATCAAGTAAGTTATAGTTAAAGACTGAAAATTCGAAACATTTTAATTTCCCGGCCCCTACAGTTATTTCTTGTCCGACAATAATCAATAATCACGATTTTCCTTCTGTACAGACACCGGGATTGAATATCATCACGGAATACATAATGGGAGTAATATTGCCAGGGGAACCAATAGCCAATGTTTGCTTTAAGACCTATGGATATATGAGCATGGCTCAGGCAATTTCCTTTCTTAGTGATTTCAAATTAGGGCATTACATGAAGATCCCTCCAAGATCAATGTTCCTAGTTCAGGTAATTAATTCATAATAATCAAATCCTCTTCTCTGTTTTCCACAATCCAATAGCTGGCATGAAATTAATACAAGCTTGCATTTAATCAGTTCATTGGAACCATCATAGCGGGAACAATCAACCTCAGCGTAGCATGGTGGCTTTTAAACTCGGTCGAACACATATGTCAACCGGGTCTGCTTCCGAAGAACAGTCCTTGGACATGCCCAAATGATCGCGTATTCTTCGATGCATCTGTCATATGGGGTCTAGTTGGACCAAAGCGAATCTTCGGTTCTCAAGGAAACTACGGGGCCCTCAATTGGTTCTTCCTAGGAGGATTGTTGGGGCCATGTGCGGTGTGGCTTTTACACAAGAAATTTCCAAATCAATCATGGATACCGCTGATCAATCTACCAGTCCTCCTCGGGGCAACAGCTTACATGCCGCCGGCCACAGCTTTGAACTACAACGCCTGGATTTTGGTCGGAACAATATTCAACTTTTTCGTGTTCAGGTATCGTAAGAAATGGTGGCAGAGGTATAATTACATTCTGTCAGCTGCTTTAGACGCTGGCACGGCGTTCATGACAGTTCTGCTCTACGTCTCGCTGGGCTTGGAGGGCGTAAACTTGCACTGGTGGGGATCCAACCCTGATATTGACCCAGAGCATTGTGATCTCGCAACTTGCCCAACAGCAAAGGGCGTAGCAGTTGATGGGTGCCCAATGTTCGCTTAATATGCTTGTAGTTAATATAATTATCCTACTTCCTAGCACTCAAAACTATGTTGGTTTGGCATTTTTGTAATATAAACCATAAACTATTTTTAAAATTATGAAAAATCATTGAACGCTTGTACAAGTGTCACGCATTACATGCAACAGCCTTTGGGACATGTTTTGGGATATCTTGTTAATAATATTATTATTATTATTTTAATTATATATACATCTGTGTGTGGCAATTGCTAAGTATTACATACAACTTACAACAACCCAAATAATTGTCTAATACAAAAAAATAATTAAGTAAGAGATCATAAGCAACTACATCTGAATTTGTTGTAAGTTACATTATATATAATTTAACAAAACTCATACATATACTGATATACATATACATATTCATACAGACATATTTTCAATATTTTTTTGTTTGCTACTGTATTATGATTTAGTGACATCCTCATTTTGTTAAAATAAGATGCCTCACTAGATAATAATTATATATATATATATATATATATATATATTTTTTTTTTTTCAATCAAGAATTTCTGACTTTATTAAATTAAAAATCTCTAATTAAAAAACTCTATATATATATATATATATATATATATATATATATATATATATATATTCTTCTTTTTCATATAATTTCTATATATATATATATATATATTCTTCTTTTTCATATAATTCCCATTGTCAGAAATTCAATTGTAATTAGCGTTTAGTTCTCCACGTATTACGTAACAAAATACCCCAATTTTGCTCTTCACTATCTACTACACATTCATAAATCATAATCAACTCACTCCAAAACGGCGGAGCTAGATTACTGACTCTCACCGACGATGGACTTTCGAGATGTAGAAGCGCCGCCGTCGAAACGCAAAGATCATGAACTGGACGACGAAAGCGACGACGTATCTCCCATCGAAGAAGTCCGTCTAACGGTGTCAAACGAAGACGACCCGACGCTGCCCGTGTACACATTCCGTATGTGGTTCTTAGGCGTAGTCTCGTGCGTCCTCCTCTCTTTCCTCAACACGTTCTTCGCCTACCGTACGGAGCCTCTGCTCGTCACCATGATCTCCGTACAGGTGGCAACTCTCCCCATCGGACGGTTCATGGCGAAGCTGCTTCCGGAAAAGAAGTTCAGAATCCCTGGATTCGGAGGGAAGGAGTTTTCGTTAAATCCGGGGCCGTTTAACATGAAAGAGCACGTGCTCATCTCGATCTTTGCCAATGCTGGGGCTGGGTTCGGCAGCGGAGCCGCTTACGCTATCAGTATTGTGGACATTATAAAGGCCTTTTATCGTCGTAATATCAGTTTCTTGGCTGCTTGGATTCTTGTCATTACCACTCAGGTTATTTATTCAACTTTTTCTTTTTAATGTTGCTAAATTTAGACGTAATCATGTACTCAATTTTTTTTTTCCCGTAAAATATAAAAAATTGAAATGACTAATTTCTTGTGAGTAGGTTTTGGGGTACGGTTGGGCAGGAATACTGAGGAAGTTCGTCGTAGACCCGGCGGAGATGTGGTGGCCCAGTAGTCTGGTTCAGGTTTCTCTTTTCAGGTAATTATTGCTGTTCTTTTTATAAAAAAAAACAAAATAAAATTTTAGTGCAAAACGATGTGTTTTGTTTACCTTAATTAGTTGCATGTATTAAATTACGCGCGAAAACATTGAATGCTTGAAAATGTGAAAGCTAGCTAGTTCATAGCTAATAATAATAATAATAATAATGCTAGATCTCAAAATATTGCCCTTTAATTAAATCTTTCCTTTGTTAAGAAATATTTAAATTTAGCTACAGTTCAGGCTACAGTGTCTTTTTCTGAATATACTTATTATTTAGATAAAGATCTTTGCCAGATCATTTTAAACCAAGTTTTGTCACATGTGAGCGGTTGAGGATATTTATAACTGCATTTATGTTAAGAGTTAAGACGATTTTCGTAAGTTTTTCTTTAATAATTAGCTCTAAATTGGAGGTAGGTAATTTATAATTAGCAGTATGTTTGGAGTTGTTACGTATATTTTCCGTCAATCTGTCTGTAATTAATTTTTTCTAATCCAAAGAGAATTTTCTAAAAGTAAATATAAATGCTTTTTCAAAATAGTTTTAAGCGATTTTTTTCAAAAGAAAAATTATAAAAACGTTTTTGTTGTTTTCATACTTACTTTATACGAATTAGAGAGGAAAAAAACAAAAACACATTTAATTATTTAAAAATACTGTTGCTAACGTCAAATGCACTTTCAAAGCTACCAGAAAAATAATACATATTATACTTTCGACATAGAACTATGAACCTGTATAAATATACCCTGACAATTTTATTCTTATTGTTGAAATTGAAAGAAGAATTTAATGAAAAAATCCCATGTTTATTTTGATTTACAATTGAACAGGGCTCTGCATGAGAAAGACAAGAATCGAATGTCACGGGGGAAATTTTTCTTGATTGCACTTATATGCAGCTTCTCCTGGTATATATTCCCAGGTTACCTTTTCCCCACTTTGACTACAATTTCTTGGGTCTGCTGGGCATTTCCAAGTTCGGTAACAGCCCACCAGCTAGGCTCAGGCATGAAAGGACTCGGTCTTGGTGCCTTTGCCCTTGACTGGTCAGTCATTGCCTCCTATCTCGGCAGCCCTCTTATCACTCCATTCTTTGCAATTGTCAATGTCCTTGTTGGCTATATCGCTGTGATGTACATTTTGACACCGATAGCTTACTGGGGTTTCAATCTCTATGATGCCAAAATGTTCCCAATCTTCTCTTCACACTTATTCAATTCAAAAGGACAGATATATAACATATCAGCAATTGTCAATGAAAATTTCGAACTGGACATTCCAATGTACGAGCAGCAGGGCCCCATGCACCTAAGCACATTCTTTGCCGTTACATATGGCATTGGTTTCGCTGCCATTATATCTACTCTCACCCATGTGGCCTTGTTTAATGGGAGGTAAGCAAATCACAAAGACTAGAATTGAGTGCTTTAGATTACATTGGAGCAATTGTTATATTACATGAATGGTTGTTCTAACAGGGAGATATATGAACAAATCCGAGCCTCTACAAGGGGAAAGCAAGATATCCACACTAGGTTAATGAAGAAGTATAAGGACATACCAAATTGGTGGTTTCATTTGATGCTTGTTGGATCGCTGATACTCTCTCTTGTGCTATGCATTTTCATGAAAGATGAGGTCCAAATGCCATGGTGGGGACTCCTCTTTGCAGCCGCCCTTGCATTAATTTTTACCCTTCCAGTCAGCATCATAACTGCCACAACCAATCAGGTGAAAGCATTCAACTTTAGCTTGTGCGAACTTTTGCCCTTAGCTTAAAACTCTGTTCTGCATGATAATTAAGTAATCAAAAGCTATCCTTCTTGTACGTATAGTCGAATAAAAAAGGGGTTTAGATTAATACTAACATTTTTTTTTGTCATTTTTGTTAACTCATTATTTGTTACTTTTGTTGCAGACGCCAGGATTAAACATTATCACAGAGTACATCATGGGTGTTATATATCCGGGTAGGCCAATAGCTAATGTCTGCTTCAAGACATATGGGTACATCAGCATGAGCCAGGCGGTTTCTTTCCTCAGTGATTTCAAGCTTGGCCATTACATGAAGATTCCAACGAGAGCCATGTTCGTCGTTCAGGTTTGTACTAATTTAACCAGAAATTTCACTACAATATGCAAAAAAAGGTGCTCGTGATAGTAATTAGTTTCTCGTTAGGGTTATGTTTTCAATTGGAATGTGTGATGTCTAAACTCCTTCTGGCTTTTTGTTGTCCATAAAGTTCATAGGGACTATAATTGCCGGAACAGTCAATCTTGGGGTGGCTTGGTGGCTGCTAACAACCATAGAGAACATATGTCAAGATCAACTCCTCCCTCCAAATAGTCCTTGGACATGTCCTGGTGACCGCGTATTCTATGATGCATCTGTCATCTGGGGTTTGATTGGACCAAAACGTATCTTTGGAAGAATGGGAATCTACTCAGCTCTCAACTGGTTCTTCCTTTTAGGCGCGTTGGGACCTTTCGTGGTGTGGCTGCTGCACAAAGCATTTCCCAAGCATAAATGGATTACATTGATTAATCTTCCAGTACTCTTGGGAGCAACAGCCCAAATGCCACCAGCTACGACTGTGAACTTCAATTGCTGGATTGTGTTTGGGACAATATTCAATTACTTTATATTCAAGTATCGAAAGACTTGGTGGCAAAGATACAATTATGTTGTATCAGCAGCCTTAGATGCTGGATTGGCTTTCATGGGAGTTCTTTTGTACTTCACACTTACCATGGAGAACAGAAGTATAAACTGGTGGGGATCAGCTGGTGAACATTGTGATCTGGCTTCCTGCCCAACTACTAAAGGTGTAGTTGTTGAAGGGTGTCCTGTTTATTAAATGTCCTTCCGCTCAAGATTAAGCTACTTTAGTTGGTATTATTAGCTTCATGAAGCATCATTAGAGAAATTAAAAAAAAAAACATTCGTAAATCATCAAGCTTCTCTAGCTCTCAAGTCCATTCTTTTAAGCTCTTAAGTTATGTGGATGTCTGTGATTAATCATGATTCTCATAAACTTAATCATCTTTGGTTATTTTTTCTGTTTGTATATATTGCGGAACTGCATAACAAGATTAATACTTCTTATAAGTTAAATCTATAAAGGTTGAAGGAAAGAACTATGCAGCTTGAACGAAAAACATTTCAAGATGTTGAAGAAAAATTCACAAGTGAAATGCAAAACTTTTTAAAAGTGTGTGTATAGTTTTATATTTACATATATATATATATATGTATATATATATTGGAAGATATATCTAAAACGTATGTTACAACTCTCAGAAGAGACGCACCAGAAAGGAAGATAACATCATAAAAGAAATTTCGAAGTTGATGAAGATGGAGCAGCATATCTAGAAGAGAAGCCACGAGACAGAGAGTCAACATCACCCTCATCCCAACAGCCTTCGTCAAAGTTCTGAGCATAGCTCAAAGGATCATACTTAAACCCACCTGCTGGTTTTCGATTCTTGGCCCTGAAAGCTGCTCTTATATTAAAACAACCACTTCCCTGCTGTGCATGCCTTCTTGTATCTCTCCAAATTCTTGGCTTCCTCCATGGAAGCTTCAGCTTGAGCCGACCCCAGCACGATAGCAGCCCTGTTGCCTCATCATCTGTATTCTTAGGAGAAGAAGAAGAAGAAGTTCTCTCCATCATTGTTCTGAGTTTGAGATGAGAACAACTATTCGTTTTGCCAACTTGTTGGGGTATGCCTCTTCTCTCCTTTTGTTGAGGATTTTGAATGTGTGGTAGAGAGAAGATGGCATATATAAGTCGATATGGAATAACAAGTCCCATTTTGTTTTCAAGGAGAAACGGAAGATGAGTGAAGAAATAATTTGTCATTTGCTCGCCGCATAGCGAATCTCCGCCTGTACAATTACAATGCATGATAAATGTATTAAATATTATTTGCACCACTCCACAGTGGACACACGTCGAATAATACAAGAATCTCTGTGGAGGACAAATAATATGTGTAGCTGTTACATCCAAAAGGAAACTGGATTTATGAAAAATGTCAGTAAGCTGAGCTAGCTCAGTATAAATATATTAACTCATGTTGGGTTTAAATATAAGAAGTCGGCTTCATCTTTAATCTTTATTTTGAGAAAACAACAGAAAACCGCAAGCTTAAAATGATAGATACCAAATTTTTACTACTAAACTATCAATTGCTAGACGAAACATGCTCGTTAAAGATAATGATTTTAACTTGGGATGTAATTCTTAAACTCCCAAAGGGCTTATCATTATACAAAGATAGATTCTTTAAAATTTTCACATACGAAGATGAAAAGAAAAGATTGAAAAACCTGTAACACCACTGGACGGCAAGGCCATTGTGAAACAAAATGGCAAAAAATACATATACGCATCCAAGTCAGCTTGAGTTTGTTAACTAATGTCATTCCATCGAAGTCCTCCCCGAGCAAAACACTGATACTGTGACACTGTTTTTACATTTCTCCCTTCAGATATTTCCAGATTCAAGCAAATGAAAGAGCACGTGCAATTGATGTTATAGAATTACTGGAAGCTTATGGAAAGAATATCCATGGGCTGCATTATTGATGCCAATTAGAAACTGTGCAATTGTGTTAACGTGCTTATTATTCCAAGCTCATTCATTCATATAGAGCTAGAGTTCCGTCTTTGATCATCCATTTGGCTGACACCTGTAATTCATCCTACACTTGGTTTTCATTGCACATAAATAAACACAAGAAGAAACCGTGCCACAACAGAACTAAACTTATTGCTTTATGACTAGCTCAAGACAAAGGCTCTATATAACAACAGCATCTGCTTTGGTTTAGCACATATAGCATATTTGATTTTTATCAGTAGTGAAAATGCCAGCAGCAAGAAGCAACAAATTATTTCCGCAAAGAGCATTTTAAGACATGAACAAGCTACTTTAAAGCTTGCAGAGCAATGCCAATTCAAAGTGTGAAAGCTTAAATAAGGATAGACAAGACAGCATCTGAATGGTCATGAGAGGTAGAAAGTACAATCCCAAGATTAAAAAAAAAAAAATGAGGTAAAGGCTACATGGACTATCTACCAAAATTGACCTTGAATTCACTCTTTATGAAGAGGAAGCTAATATTAGAAAATTTATAAGCTCTCTTACGGTCATGTAAATTGCCAGCACTTAGCTGAAGATATTCAAGGACACAAATTACCAGTTACCAGTCATCACAGAACAGAAAATGGCATGGGCCAGCAGGCTACATTTTGACTGCCACCTGTTCTGCTGAGCTTTTCTTCACAACTCCTCTGGAGCACAACTGATTTAATAGATCCAGAGCCTCCTTAGCTAAACCTTCATAAGCTATGCCTTCAATGAGAATGGTGTATGTAGCTTCAGTGGGCTTACAACCCCTCGTTACCATGTCTGCCAAGATGTCAATAGCACGATAGGTCTGCCGAGCCTTACAAAGTCCTAACATGATAGAATTGTAGGTGATAACATTAGGCCGTACACCCAATCTTTCCAAGTCATGGAAAAGCTTAATTGCTTCATCAACCTTGCCTTCTCTACTGAGTCCACCAACAAGTGAAGAATAGGTAATGGTATCAGGCTTGAGACCTTTTCTGCGCATCTCCTCCAAAAGCTTCATCGCTTGCTCCGTCTTCCCCACCTTTGAGAGGCCATCAATCACAGTATTGTAAGTGATCAAAACTGGAGAACAATGCTTGTTACTGAGCTGATTAAGTATCTCAACTGCTACATCAACCTTCCCATCTTTGCATAATGCAGTGAGCAGAGTATTGTAGGTTACAATATCAGGGTAACAACCCCTGGAGACCATAATCTCCAAATATTCAATTGCTCTGTCCATTTTCTTCTCTTTGCAGAAACCATGAAGCACTGGGTTGTAACTTAAGGAATTGGGAGTACACCCATGCTTAGGCATTTTTTCCAGAATGTTGATTGCTCGACCCAATAAACCCTTTCGACACAAGAAATTAATCAAGATGTTGAAAGTGACAACACTAGGGGAGCAACCTTTGCGAACCATTTGAGCTAATAGTCTCTCAGCATCCATCCACCTCCCAGTGCTACACATGCTACGCAAAATAATATTATGTGTAATCACATTCGGTTGGCATCCATAAGATGGCATGTCATTTAAGAACTTGATTGCTTCATCCAACCTTCCTTCCTTACAAATTCCATTGACAAGAACATTATAAGTAACCACATCAGGATTACATCCTTTTTCGCTCATCTCGTCTAAGAGCTTCATTGCCTGACCAACCCCACTTTCTTTGCAAGTTGCTTCTATCAATATGGTGTATGTAATTACATCCGGATAACACTCCTTTTCCAATTGTTTGTGAAGAACTTCCATGGCAAGATTTAATTTCCCACTGTCACACAAAGTTCGCAAAATAGTGTTATATGTAACAACATCTGGTGCAACATTCATTCGCTCCAAAAGCTGTAAAGCATTATCAATCTCCCCCAATCTGCAATACCCACTAATCAAAACATTGTAAGTTATAACATCAGGAACTGCTCCAGAATCTTCTACAATCTCCATAACCCTTGTCGCTTTCCTAGTTTTACCAACTTTACAAAACCCACGAATTAAACTTGTGCAAGGGATTATATCAGGAATATCACCACGATAAACCATACCCTCAAGAAACTTAAACCCCTCTTCAAGCTCCCCATTTATAACCAATCGACGAAGATGATTATTACTCTCCAAATCCTCAAAATTTAGCGACGAATTCTCCATGCCGGAAGAAATATGACCATTGTTCAAATGTCCTTGTACAAATGCTTCGCCATGTTTCATTTTACCATTAAAACTAAGTGTTTCAACTTTGGAAATGGCAAAAACCCGGTTCAGCCTTTGCTTTTGGGACCCTTTAGGCTTTTGACAATCTAAACTGTCGGCAGATTGAACAAAAAATGAAACTTTGCAGCCCACATGAACTTTCCTAATAGCCCTAGGCCTAGCTCTATCCCCAGCCCCAGCAGTGAAAGGGCCATTATTTCTACAGCTTTCTCGAGTGAAATGTTGAAATGAGCAAAACCCTTCATGGGCATGGTTTGCTGGTACTATAATATCCATATTTTCAGCTTCAAACGTATACTAATGATAAAAAGTTCATGCTTCAACAATAAAAGGGTTTTAGTGAGGGTTTTGTAACAGAAAAGCGATAATTTATCAAAGAGGTTAAAGAAAGGAATATATAGAGAGAAAGCTTACTCTGAGACTCTTGTTAAGAAGTGGAAGATAGAGAAGCTACAGGGAGAAGAGTGCCACTGCCGCCAAGGCCTTGTCGCTTATCCTGTTTGTGTTTTCTCTGGTTCTATAACTATTGCTAATTGTGCGGTGGAAGCCTAGCATTCCATGAAGTGCAACAACAGGTCAGCAAAGTAATACGCCTGATTAGATTAATTGGACCGGTTTATTTTGTGGGCTGGATTGATTGGCGGACGAAACCCATTTGACCAAACTCTGGTCTATGTGGGCCGGAAGCTCAATTTACAAGTCAGCACATATGAGATTGTACATTCAATAAATTCTAATGTTGCTTTTATTTCTTTATTTTCCCCAAAAAAAAAATTACATCTTTCATTACATCATAATATATTATCATAAAAATTAAAAATTTCAAAATTTAATGATGAATTTATTTAATTAATGGTTTAATAATTAGTTTGGTGGGTTTAAATGACTACACTCCTCTATAAAATACAAAATGTAAAAATTAAATTTTTTTAAGTGTAAATAAATAGTCCGATCCTCTATACTCTTATCGAAGTAGCCTACTTACTATTTTTCCCTTACCTTGATAACAAAAAAAATAAACATTCTAATTTCTAAACATAACTGTTTATAAATAATCTATCACTTAAAAAATAATGATGGAAAACAATTCAGCAATAAATTCATGAGTCGAAAGGAGAGGAAAGTGACTTTAGACCAATATTTTCATTTTTTTTTTTTTTGTTCTTAGGTAGGTAATTGTGGGTTGATACGCAGAATGTTGCAAAATTACCCGACAGTAAACTTGACTGGCGCCAACCGGACGACAAGTGTGTTAGGCTCTAGAAGCAAAAGTAGGTAGCTATATTACGTACTTCATATGTATTAACGAGATTCAATGTATAATCTTTGAAACTTGTTGCCACAAAATCTATCTCAAAGCTTCTTAAAAATCATAAAGCTTGCCTCTTTGATCGAAACACTTCGACACGTGCATGCTAGATCTATTATGCTTCGTCTAATCCTTGTATTTTATTTGATTTGGGTTGCCATCTACAAACCGGTGGGGTTTGTTAGGTGTTTAATTTGTTGTCGTTTTTGGAGATGTTCTAGGAGAATTGCTGTTAGCCAAGATATTTTATTAGATTTGGGTTGCCAATTCCGTGTGGACTCTCTATAAACTTTTTGCCTCTTTAAGTGTGTATTCTCTAATCTCTGCTTCAACAAAATGTTATATTTTCTTTACAGTATCTGTAAAAAAATTATTTTACAGCACTAACAAAAGGTCTGTCCTTCTTATTGTTCAAACGAAAAGAGTTTTTGAAGAAAATAATTTTTGAAAACAAGTTTTTGTTTCTGACAATAGTTTTAAAAATTTAACAAAAGTTTTTGTTGATTTTCTGAAAAATTCTTTTTAAACATGATCACTATTGGCCCATTTTTGCTTGTTAAAAAAGCATTTTCAGTGTGAGAAAGGAGTTTTGAAGTTTTTTTCTAAGCATGATTTCAAAACTAGTTTAATAAACTTTAAAAGGCCAATTTTTGCGAATGCAATTACTTATATAAAAAATTTCTTAAGGATTTACTATATATAGGTGGGAAACTGACAACATATATTATGGTAGTTAATTGAATGGGAACTATAAGCCACGTAAAAGTTATCCTTTTCTCTTTGACGAAACTCTTTTTTTCTCTTCTGCGGTATTAGAGCACCTCTTTAGTTTTTATTTTAAGTATTTTTATATGAGTAATTACGAGCCTCCTTCATTTTAGTTCATGATATATTTTCATGATTGATAACTTTGATGATAATCTTGATAATTTTTATAAAGATCCATTTGCTATTTTAGAAAAAGATTTTGATGTTACAAAAAAAACCCTTGTATATAAATATTAAAATATGCTTTAAAAATTGTAGAACTTGAATTAGCAAAAATTAGTGCAGAACATTCAATTTTAGATAATCCAATAGAAGAAAGATTAGGAAATACAAAACTTCCAGTAAATTACACATCTCCATTAGCCCTTGAAATAGAAAGAATAATAAGTGTTAGACATTACGCTCTCTCAAAATTTACTATATTAGAATTCAGAAGATTAAATTTACATAATTACAAAGAGAATTAAAATTATTAGACTATTATGAGAGTTCAGGTTTAAAAATTAGAAATCAGATAGAAGACTTTGGAAATTCATAAATTATAGTGTATGAATTTTCAGAGATTAGATTATTTACATTTATAAATTAGTAATCATAGGAAAGCAAAATTAAATTGGATAGAAAGAATTAAAGTTAGTTGTAATATATTAGACTATTATGAGAATTTAGCTTTAAAAATTAGAAATCAGATAGAAGACTTTGGAAATTCATAAATTACAGTGTATGAATTTTCAGAGATTAGATTATTTAGATATAGAAATTAGTAATCATAGGGAAGCAAAATTAAATTGGACAGAAAGAATTAAAGTTAGTTGTAACATAGAATATTTAGAAAATCAATTTAAACATATTCCGCATACTAACAATAGTCAACAAAACTTTACAGTAGATTTATTAATTAATTTATGACAACACCCGGAAGTCAATTTAGAAAAGCTCAAGGAATTTGTACTATGACTAGGAAAATTATTTGAAACTAGCAATATAAATACATGGGGAAGAAATTTTGGACTATATTAAAGGATTATTATCTGAATTTAATAGTCAGATTAAAAGATTTCCTAGCAAAAGAGAAATGGTAGAATTAATACAACTATTAGACAAAAGAACGCCTAAACGTGCTGAATTAGAAATAAAAATCTTGTAGAAACTTAAAAAGCTGAAATAGAAAAATTAAATATATACATAGAGATTTGCAAATACAATTAGATTCGACAAAATCAATAGTAAGTGAATGAATTTTGAAAAATAATTAATACAATCATCAGAAGAATTGAAAAGAGAATCACCAAATATTAATCTGGTAGATTATGGTTTTAAGGAATTTAATCAAGATAGTAATAATATCCAACAAGCACTAGCCAATACTATTATTAAATTATTAATCAAAGTTTGCAATAAATTCGAGGACTTGGAATCTAGACTTATTAAATTAGAAAGAAGTTTTTAAACCTTTAGAAGAAGTAAAAATGCTGAATCACACTTAAAGCTCAATAACTGACTGGATAACTTAGATAAAGAATTAGACATATTAATAAAGAGAGTTGAAAAATTAAATTTAAATAGCCCAATTTTAGTACCTAGAAAAGTAGATATAAAAGATATTTTAGGAGATAAAATAATATTAAAAAGTAACGAAACTAATAAGAAATAGCAGCATAGATGTTACTATAGCAGAAAAAATTAGAAGATTATTGTCATTTTTAAGTAAAGGTGAAGAAATTATAGAAAGGACAAAAGATATAATAAATGAAGAAAAACTAGGTAAATTATTAAAAAAAAGGTTTTAATCAAACCGATTTATTTCTCCATTATATTTCTCTCACTCTATCTTTAATTGATTACCAAAATTTTATTAAGACGTGTCTTAATTAACCTTATTCAATTATTGCATCTCTAGTGATAATTTCCTAATTGCAATTTAGCTACCAAACAAGTAATAACATCAATCCTTGTCCGTAATATCACAATTTCTCTGAACCCAAAATACTCACTAAGACGCACGTATGGTCATTTAGATAACTGGTGGCAAAGATACGCGGTTGATGTTATATGATAATATCGAGGGTATATCACCTGTTATCCTATCGTCGAATAAAATCTCCACACGTGTCATAGGATTTGATCTAATTGGCTTGATAATTGCTTTGTTATCTTATCTGCTAAACCTTGTTATCTCGAAACTCTCACTCACGTGATCGCAATAGTTTAACCACCATCTTTTCATAATTTCCCCTAAGCATAAAATTAGTGAATCATTCTGTTGAAAAAGATTCTCTCTCACTTTACAATCATCCCACAAAATATCTTCGTTACAACTGCCATGTGTCACAAAGCTGAAGCCAACGCTCAAAAATATCTTCGTCCTTTGCGTAATAATTTAATCGAGAGAATTATAAAGTACGGGCTGACCAAAAGCCGAAAATTGACACGTGTCCGTGACAGGTAGGCCACCTTTCTTTGCACTTTTCTTTTGTGTTTTCACTTTATTTTATTTATTTTTCAATTAAATAGGAGTACTTTCTTTCCGCGACACCTCCAAAGACTGATTAGAAAAATGAACCTATAACAGTTGAGATTTACAAGAACTAAACGCGAGGTTAGGACATTGGATACGTGTTCGCTCTCGATTTGGAAAAAAGACACGTAGGAAGGCCTAATATTTGAGTGGCTGCAGGTGATTCTGCGTGGTCAAATAGTGGACAGCTACGTGTCCCAGTAGGTTCGTCCAATTTTCTTTTAACGTTTGGCGCCGTTAGTTTTCGAAACTGGACTACCTCGCGGTGCTTGATTGCTCCAAACTTGATCGCTTGGCTTAAGCCGCTCGGCTCTCTGAGCCATATAGGGTTACATTAACGAGCAGAGAAACAATTATTACTTAACTAAACGATTTGATTTCACTAATTTTTTTTTTCAGAATTATTTTCACTTTGATTGGGTTAAGAAGAAAGAAAACAAATTTATAATTGCACATTTATCTTCAATTAAAAAAAGGAAAAAATTATCAATTTCTGATTGATATCATTTTTAGAAAGTAGTCATATTATAATTTTTTAATGAAGTTAAAAATACTAAAAAAAAAGCATATTAACTTACAAAATGCCTACCAAACATCAAGTAAAAGAACATAATTTTTGTCCAATTGTATATTTTACATATCATTTAACACTAACCTAAAAATATGAATTCAACTATTAATTCATTTCTTAGAAATTGAATTATTATATTTAATAAATTTCAAAAAAATTCATGCAGTTCATTTCATAGGATAAATATTTAACACTAATTTAAAAATATCAAATCAACTACTAATTCAAAAATATCAAATCAACTACTAATTCATTTCTTAGAAATTGAATTATTTAATTCAGTGAACTAAGAAAAAAAACTTACAATTCATTTCATAAGATAAATATTTTATAGTTAAATATTTTGTTATAACTTGTTGATTTATTTATTATTGCATGAAGAAAATAATTTTAAATGCAAAAATTTTGTTTATCATATGTTTTATACAAAAAAAAAATTTGAGAAGGATTGTGGGTGCTTTATATGTTTTTGTATGTATATTTTTTAAAAAAATTTAATCCAAAAAATTAGAGAAAAAACAGGAAATGAGTAGTTCACAAAGCCGGAAGCTCGAGTCCAGTGCAACTGTCCAAGACCCGCTGGACCAACTCAAATTATTTAAATTACTGTTTGATATGCTGAAACAGCAGCTGTCCCAAAAATTCAGAAAGTGATTTAGGAGAATCCGAAACCCTAGGTATTCAACTGCAAAATAAAAAAAAAAATCCAAAATCAAAATTACACCGATTGATTACGTGTGAAGATCAGGTGGGGGCATCTCCAGTGTTTTATATATACTCTTTCGCAGATATTTTTCGTGGCCTTCTCTCTCTCTCTCTCTCGCTCATCTCCAGCCCCCTCTATTTCCCTAGCTCTCGAGTAACAATTTCATTGTCTCCTTTGAAGAAGCAGATCTATTGTTATGTAGTTTAACGTTTCATTGATTCTTTCAGCTCCCTTTCTTCGTAAATTTTGATCTCGGCGTTCATCATAGATTTGCATTTTTTTTGATTTTACGTCTGTATTTTGGAATCTTTGAGCTCACTTTATCGCTTAATGCCGGTCCCTTTGATTTAATTTGTTGCTCGAATCTCTTACGAGTCTTCATTTTGAGGTAATTTTCCGTATTTAAAAAGTTTCCGTACATTTTTCATTGGAACAAAATGTGTTTCTTCTGCAATTTGCTTTGTATTTGTTTGGTTGCTGAGAAACCTTCCAGGAAAATGTAGGGGCAAAGGAATCTGATAACTTATTAGTCATTTGAAACCAATTTCAAACTCTTAACGGTCAGTGGATTAATAATTACTGGTTCTTAACTGATATTTCGCAAAATCAAGCGCAGTGTCATGGTTTATAGCTTATGTCGTTGGATTTATTGCACTTCTTTTGTTATCATTTTGCAGTGTTTACTTTCTTCAACTGATTTTTGTTATATCTTAGATACTTGTTAGACGAAGAGTGGAGTTTGATGGGAGGAAGATGTGCATTTGGCTTCAGGTGAGACATGATTCTTCCTTTTGTTCAAGTTTCTTTCCTACTTGCTTTTGTTTGTTTTGTATAGTGCTTAGTGCAATTTACTTTATAGCTTGTTGGAAATTCTTTGAAAACTTTTATTGAATGCACTCATTGTTGTTCCACGGGGATGCGAATGTATGTCAGATTGAACACGTTTTTGCCACAGTATTTAACTTTTCGTTGGCTGATATTGCATCAGATTTGTACCACTACCATATTATATTGCTTTATTGCTGGAATATCATCATAGTTGTTCCGTCTGAGTTTCATAAGTTAATTCATGGTTCATTCAACAAGCATACCACTAAAAATCACATAAAATATTGTGATGAACATCATGTTTGTCTGGATATAATTAATCTGTGAACAATTAAATAAGTTGTTTTTCAGGGAAGTTATTAACTTCAGCATTTGTGGTTCATCATTAAGTATTTAATTCAAAATTACCATGTTTCCTTATTTTTTAACAATAGAAGAAAGTGTGGAATAAATTTTTTGCGGTACTTCTATGGTGGGCACCACACATTATTTGTGCTATATTTTGAATATACAAATAGTATTCACCTATCGTATATGTAAAGTAATAATCTAGTGGGTACCTTACAGTGGGCACCTTATAGTGAATGATACTGTCACATGGCTTCTTCCGGTTAATCCACATCTTCAACACTAGTCTTAAAGAGTTACGAAATTGTACCACATATTTAGGTGCTCACTATGTGTAGGCGCTAAATGCTCATCAGATCATTTTCACACACACACAGACGTGTATATAGATGGTGAGTTGTTAGAGAATGGAACAAGTTGTAATGAATAAGACAATGATGCTTGTTCTTGTTGTTTAGTCTCTGTCTACACATTCTTTATGCAACTGTTAAAGCTTACTATACAAAATATTATTTTTCAAATATAATTAGATCAATTGTGCAAGCTACCTTGGGTGTAAAATTACAAGATTTTCAAACAATATGTGTTAGGAAGCAAATGAAAGGTTTGATTATGCTTGGTATGTGTGCCATGGTGGAAATGCTATGATGATGAAATGGTACTTTTCATAATGGTTTAGCTCTCATGTTGGAAACAATATAGATAGGAGATTATAAAACAATTTGTTCGTGATCTGAAGAGACATTTTGGTTTAGATCAATTTGTTGCAATGAGTTTTAGACGTTATGTGTGGTTGGCTTAGAGTTTGGCCATAAGATGACATTTTGGTGAGAGAGAAGGAAAAGTGAAAAATATAAACCGCTCTCCTAATAACCTTTTGTAGAGATGCATGATTTGGGAATGAGATAAAGTTTAAAATTGAACCTTTTATTTATGAAATTTGAGAAGGATCGTTTATGAAAATTGATATGACATTTTCGTCTACAGTAGCTTCCTGGAACATTGAAAAACATTGTATGAGAGGGAAATATTTTATGTCAATGGTATATCCTTGTTAGGTTTCTCAGATATAATACGGTGCTAGAGTGAACTCTTAACCTGATGGTGTAGAATACTGAGTGTCACAAGATATAAGGCTTGATTGGAAGATTTTCACATCCCTTATCACTATTGTACTGAAGATGAGCGTCGACAAATACATTACGTTTTGGATCAAAGAAGCTTGTCGAAGTATAAGGGTAAAACATGCGTGCCTGAAGAAGAAGAGGAGAACATTTTCTCGGTTGAAGTTTTGTCATTACACATTTGTATTTTCACTTTTGGTGACATATTTTACATAAAAAGCATTTGCTCTTAACTGTGGATGCTTCCTTGGTGCTGCAATCATACAATAACAATAATATCCACCATAAGCCATTAATCAGTTGCATCCAATGGGAAAATCCACCAAGAACGCTGAGGTGTTTTTCAACATTTGGGTCCTTCACATAACTCTCAAGTCTCACTGTTCTCTTTTCTTAATCCACATGTTTGGGTAATTAAGAATTCGATGCACTATTCATATACGTACCCTCTTACAGAGTTGAAATTGAAATTGAGATGGTAGTCACATTTTTATATTTGCACTTTTACACAACAAGGCGATGTGTGGAGTATCGGAGTATGGGTGCAAGTTCATGCATAAGATCAACATTGCTAGTGTGAACTCCTGGGCTTGTATATAAGACTAAGGTTGACTTGAATAAACACAAGGCCTTTTAGGTGCATTGGCTTAATTCTTAGTCGAAGCTTTCTCTGCCTGATGCCTGTTGGGTTGAAGAGCTTGAAATTAAAATTGTAAAGGTAGTCTATTGAAAGTTGATAATACCATGCATGGTAGGAGCCGATCATTAAATGAGTCATGTTTTTTAGGATTTTTGTTTACTTGATTGGAATTTTCGTGTCAATGGAGAAGCCATCTTGATTGTAGTGTCATATACAAGTCCAGTCTTGTAAACATTTATGATAGGGAATGGTAAAACGAAATAATTTATGTTGGACGCATTGGGAGTGAGAAGTTTCAAATTTTAAGAAGGATATACATAGAAATGAAATTCAATTTTAGTAGATCTATTCACTTTATCAATAATCGACCAGATCCCATATCTGATGTGGGTGGTAGAGCATTGAGAGGTTTAAAAATGTCACTTTATTAACTGATATGAAATGTGTTAGAGCATTAACTTAAAAATGTCGAGGTTGTTGATGGATGTTTACTTGTAATAGTTTGTGTAATGTTGCCATGAAGGATATAATATTAGTAGAGTGATGTTATGAAGGATATAATATTTAAGTGGGAGACTAGAATAGTTTTCAATTATTTTGAAGAAATATGCAATATGCAAGTAATTTTGTATTGGACTAAAGTTCACATTCCTTGTAAGAGATTAGCAACTAATTTCCTTTTTTAACATAAGGTGTGGAAGTGTTTTTTTTTTTTTTTTTAAGAACTGCTAAAAAATTTTTGAGGTGAAGTCGTGTGAAGCTTTAGCAATAATAAGTCAACAATTACTCTTTTTCTGGTGTGTATAGAAAGATGGGCCTTCCAAAAAGTTTGCTTATTAATAGGACTTCATAACAAAAATTAAGTTAAATTTATTTAGTAATTGTTGTATGAGCCGGTTTGGTTGAAACAGATAAAACACTTTTCTTGAAAAAGAAGTTGAAGTGCATTTGTGGATGCCAAATGTTATCAATAATATATGTTTAAGATGATAGGTAAAAGCTCAATAATGGTATTAAAGTTTAAGCATAGGTAAGAGCTCAATAATAACATATGTGCCAGTTTAGTTGAAATAGATAAAACACTTTTCTTGAAAAAGAAGTTGAAGTGCGTTTGTGGATGCCAAATGTTATCAATAATATAAGGTTAAGTTGATAGATAAGAGCTAAATAATGGTATTAAAGCATAAACATAGGTAAGAGCTTTAAGTTGATAGGTAAGAGCTGAATAATGGTATTAAAGCATAAACATAGGTAAGAGCTTTAAGTTGATAGGTAAGAGCTTGTTAACGATATTAAGGCTTAAACATAGGTAAGAGCCCAATAATAACATATGCCCCAGTTTGGTTGGAATAGATAAAACACTTTTCTAGAAAAAGAAGTTGAAGTGCGTTTGTGGATGCCAAATGTTATCGATAATATAAGTTTAAGTTGATAGGTAAGCGCTCACTAATGGTATTAAAGCTTAAACATATATTTTCCTGTCACTGTAGTCAATAGGTTTGTCATGTCACAAGTATAAGCTCAATAACAATGAAAATACATCACAAACTCAAATTGTTTCAATCTATTTAATATAGTAGGGTGATTTAATGCAAATTCCTTGATTAAATTGCCTGTAATATTATCTTAAATTACCATTAAGCCAAAAAATTGTAGTGGAAAAGGCTGTATTAAAGTATTCAATTTTCAGTGGTGGTGAGAATTGTTAACATTCCTAATTTAGTTTACAAGTGATGATCAACATTAATGTCATTGGCATGGGCATTGCCACTGTTAGCATTGTGGCAACTTTGATTTCAACATTACTACTTTCAGTTCGTCTTGCCAAGCTCATTATCAATGCCGGTTATACCATCTCTATTACCACAATAGCCAAAGTATAGTAACTGCACTATGTTAGCTCAATCTATGTGATTTAGTTTAGCTTTAGTTAGTGATCATATGATTAAGTTGAAGCTATAGAATAAAAACCTTTCTAAACTTATTTGATGCATTATTTACGCAATGGTTCATTAAGCTTCTCATACCTCCCTAGTTGATAGTTTTAAGTATGTGGGTTGGATGTCTTGATATATGGTGCCTGCGTTTATGTGGTTATATCTTTCTAGTTTAATTATTTTTCAGTACATCTGTGGCCCATTTTAATGTCAATTTTTAGCCCAGTGCTATAAGTAAGTTCTAATATCTCATATGATTTAAGCATGTGGGTTGGATGTCTTGATATGCAGTACCTTCTTTTTGTGGTGTTAGAAATCTGTGGCCCATTTTACATATACCATAATGACGTAAGTTTTCATATCCAAGATAGTTACTGATTAAAGAACATGACATGATTCTTAATATACGAAGCAGAAAGCTTAATCTATAAGATAAAAGAGATTAAGCAGATAAATTTTCTATTAGATTAAATTAAAGTGGGAGTGTGGTGCAAATGCAGATCCCTTTACCTTGCATTTTGGTATAATGAGAATTAAGCTGCTTTGTCAGAAGGTAAAGTCCATCAGAGCAGATCTCTTTACCTTGCATTTTGGTATAATGAGAAGTAAGTTGCTTTGTCAGAAGGTAAAGTCCATGAGAATAACTGAAAGGTCTTGGTGCAGCAGCATATCATTGTCCTTGATTTTTGGAAAAATAGGAAGTAACCTGCTTATGCCTTGGAATAAATAAGGAATATGGTAAGGTAAAAGTAAATGAGAGACACTGCATGATATCTTGTGATGGTTAAAATCAACTACCTCTGTGCTTCAACTAACTCTGTGCTTAATGTGTAATATGATTTTAGTTAACTTTATCTATCTCCCAATATAGCTTCGTTAAAGTTTACCATACTTTGCCTGTCTATCCTCGAACATAATTCTAGTTTGATTTTTGATTCATTTTGCAGAGTTAGAGTTTGTTAATTATTTAGCATTAATGTAATCATCATTTTGAGAATGGTGCTGCTGGCAAGTCATCAAGATATAATTATTCAATACAAAGCTGTGTATATGGGCTACACATGCATTAAACTGAGTACATTTTGTTACTAGGTATTGGCAATGGAATTGAAATAAAGCATACAAAAAGTTGCATAAAAGAATTGCGACAGGCTGATTGATGTATGATAACTCATTGTAAGGCTCTATTAGCTCTCTTCCATTTCTTTTCCCAAACTAAGATTAAGGATTTCCATTTCTCTTAACATTTGTTTTCCTCCTCTATTATGCCTTTTATTTTTTAGTTTAATCTAACACATGCTATGTTAATTTTGTGATGATCGGACTCAAATTTTAATGAATTCAAGTCAAATCAACCTGCTCCCATGAGTAAAATATTCGGATTTTTGAGTGTTTTTTAATTGTTTGAATATTTTCCAATCTTCTATAATGACAAATGGTCTAACTTATCTCAGCCAAGTCTTATTCAAATTAAGTGAGTTTCGTTCTTGCTATCTATCAAAATTTTTTACATGTATTGTGTTGTTGCAACCCTCCTCCTTTATCCGGGCTTGGGACCGGCTGTTTATGCAACCATGCAAGGGTTAGATACACAGGCGGAGTTATTGCAGCATAAATTGAAATTTTGCATTTCTAGTTTGGGCCTTTCGTAACCAAATTGTGTATGTTTTTTTGGTTGTTTTGCTAGAAATTTTATTTTGGATGCTCTTAAAGTTTTCTTCCTTCATAAATTAATTCTTAAACTTCTTGCAGAAGTTACATTTTTTTTTTCATTTTCTTTTTTAATATATTATATCTTTGTTGTCATCTTTGTTGTTGATAGGTGAGCTACATCTGAATGTTAAATATGCATCATGAACTTCTCCAGCACACTATATGAATCATTTCATCTGCTTGTAGGCAATGAATCCAAATAAAGTGGTGATCTGAAGATAGACCATAATATTAGTCTTTACTCTTGACTTCATCAACAACTTTAACTTTATTAACTTTTGTGCTACAAAATGAAAATTTTAACATTTTTTAAAATTATATTATTTAAAAAATTAACACTCTTTAATGTGTGGGTAATCTCAGAGGGTTTACAATCATCTTGACATCATTCTGGCTTATTATGCAAGTATTCCGGGTTGAAACATATCCTTTATTTATTGCTGTGTTAGAGTTTTAGAACTTTATTTTTTCCTTTTTTTTTTATCCCTTAATTTAGAGATGAATTACATTCTACATTACCTTTGCTGCTTCCTAAAAGAACATCTTTTTCTTCTTCTCTTGAAACCTTCATTAGTGAACTATATGTGTCAGCTTTTAACCATGAACATGCTTTGTCCCAGTAATACATGCTAATTTGTGTAACATGCTCTGTGTAACATGCTCTATGAGTTGAAATAGACCAGCACTAGCAGAGTCTTATGTTTGTTTCACACTACAGTTTTCTGTGTCTGTACACTAGGCGGAGGGAGGGCAGACCACTTTTTTATTTTTGTGCCTTAATACTACTCTATTTTAATATAACATGCAAGTAAGGTTTTTACATATTTTTCTTCCTTCCTTTCTATTTGCAATTTTTCATTTTCTGGAATCTATAGTTTGTCTATCCATTTAGTTGTGCACATATCCTTTTTTACTTTTATTTTGAAAGAAAAGTATATGATGGGTTATTTATTTCTTTTATTTTAATAATTTTCTTATCTGTTTAAATGCAGTTCTGGCAAATGTGGATAGGTCTTATTATGGCAACACGTGCTGAGAGGTAAGTTTTTGTTGCTGTTCATCTGTATTAAAAGGGAGGCAAAATAAAGAATGATAGACTACACACTGTTAGGTCTGTAATCTTAGTTAATTGAATTTGGTTGAGCTCCCAAACAGCAAAGCCTGAGAGTTTGTATCTCTATATATTTGTCTAATTAACTGTTTGGTGCTACCTTTTTATTAGAGCAGACCAATAAGTACGTTTAATCTTTTTATTTTACTTTAATTAAATAAAAAAAAATGTATGCTTCGTTTCGCTTGCCCATTTCAAGGACGAAAAGTCCTAAAATAAATGCATGGTGCAATTTCATTTTTCTTTATTACACTTAAAATCTTATGTTTACATTAATAGCTGGTTTCCTTCACCATCACACACGTGCTGAAGTTAATTTTTTTGTTAATAATATGAAACCAAAGTCTTTTAAACTGAAAGGTCTGTGGTTTACATACCACATCTCACTAATAGAAGCATAACCCTCCCAACATTGACTCAAGTCAATTATCTGCTTGCTCACCTTATTGAATATTCTTCACTAAGGCAGTTGCAGTCTGCTGTATTTACCAAGGAAACACTTCCGATTAAAACCATGGCAGCATCAGAATTCAAACTAAAAGTACCAGTTTGCAGGAAACTGTACCCCAACTTTGTTGCTCTCGCCGGAGTCTCGTGCTGTGGCTGGCTAAGTTGGAGACGAACAGGTATGTGCAAGTCCTCTCCAATCCCTGTATTGTTTGTGTGAAGTGGATTTCTGTTTGATCCATTCAAATCCCTTGTTCCATAAACCTGGGATGTGAAACTTTTCTGTTGAGGATGGCTTTATAACATCCATCAGTTTGTCAAAGTTTAATAATTGAATCATACTAGTCTTTTAAGGTTGATTGAAGTTCGTGTTAGTTATTTAAACCTGTACCTTCTTATATAATTCCATGTTTTCTTGACGAATTAGGTTTACCTTCTTATAGAGTTCCACATTTTCTTGGTGAATGAGGTTCCCCTGCAACAAGGTCAATGAATTAGTAACTCGAATCTTTTAAACCAAAAAGATTAGCTACTTGAATTGAAATTATATGATGGTAAATCAGTGGCCACTGATTCTGGGATTCACCTTTCGGTTTAAGTCTTGTATTTCGTCCATTAAAATTTGGTCCTGTACAATAGAAAATGTAAGTAACATTTATCTGCTATATGCATATTAATTGGAAAGTTTACCAAGCACTGCATGGCGACATAAAAAGATATTTAAACCTTTTTCATTCGAACACCCCGAAGACTCATTTCCAATTGATTCTCCAAATTCTGCAAGTCTTTTACACTCAAACCAGAAAGTTCTTCGCCCATCATTTGCCTGTTTGGACATGTAGCATAGGTCCTTTGAATTTGTATCTTTGATATTCTAAAACATGTTTATAGGTTATGTTAATGAGATGCAATTGATTGCTTCACACAATATACATTGTGGTCTTCGAGCATTTTTGGTGTCAACAAATGCTAAGCTTTCAGCTGTACTATTTCAGTTTTTCTAGCTATTCCTTTGACTTTTAAGGTGGCCCTTCTATCAAAAGCATATACCTGGTAAGTTCTTCATTCTCTTCTTTGCTAATTTTGTGGCTAGGGCTGGTCAATTTGTTGCTGTTGGATCATGTCATATAAAATCTAAATCCAATTATAGTACAACTATCATTTTATATATCATAACATATTCTAGCTCAATGTGCCAAATTCACCCTGGAGAATATAAATTTGGAACTGTTCAAGTTTACTGCCCTGAGTGAACCTAAATGATAATGCTTTCAGGGCAATCTTAGAGGCTTCATACCCTGAGGGTTGAAAGCTGAAACTAGATGTTCTAAAAGTGAATTGTCCACAAGTCTATATTAAAAATTTTTCTAGTTTGCTTTGATAATCTGTGACTCATGGTTGTCATGTAAAGTTCTTAAAATGGGACATTAAGTTGATATTACAAGATTCTTCATTCTGACGTTTTAAAAGTTTTCTCCAGTCTAGAGTAAAAGAATAAAAGTGTGTGTTATATAAATATAAAATACCAGTGAAGTATATTTTCCTGAAATATAATATTTTATAAATAAAAGAAATTTTGGGCAGTTGAAATATGAAATTTAAGAGTTGATATCTTAAAATTTATTAAATGTTAAAGCAAAAATATATTATAAATTTTCGTTTGTGTGTATTAATGAATAATATAGAACATTTGAAAAGAGGTATTTTTGTCCTGCAATAATATCCCCATTCCATTCCATAAAGATTCCATGTTTCAACCAAACATTGGAAACCTTTACCTTCATTCCATTCCATTCCCCTTTCATTTCCAATATTCAAACATCACATAAGTATAACAACACAAGAAACTTGGGAAATTGCACATTATGCAACTTGGGTTGGGAGTTGATTCATTAAATTGAAGAAGAAGATTTTTTAGAGTCATTGTCATTTCTTGCTTAAGATAGGAATATTGGTTTGGTTGTGATATTGGTTGGGTTGCTGTGTTACGGTACAATAGGCTGCTTTTGCAACTGCAACAGGTAGTTTCACGCAAACAGACATGCATATATTTACAAATATATTGAACATGCCCATTGAAGAATAAAAGATCATCTTAAGTGTTATCATTTTAGTTAAGCATAATATAAACAACACTGCAATGACACGTGTCAGTAAGTACTAATGCAATGCAAGGAAAATGACAGAAAAAAGTAATGGTATTATGATAGATGCTGGTTGAAAATGTTGTTGTACATAACTTATTTGGGTGGAAAAGGTTATGTTTTTGAAAAATGAAGTCAGAAATGTAAACATAGGTGTCATGTCTATGAACATTCAACCATTAACATGATTATCATTAATTGACCTCAAGGTCAAATAAATTTTGCTTTAATAAAATATAAGAATCTTACCGATGATTTTCTTGCAAATTTTGCAACTGTTGTCTCAATGCAGCTGCCTCCTGTTGCCAGAACTAGCATGTATATACACAATAAATCAGATTCTAAGACATATTTAGGCTCCGTTTGGTACAGTTTTTTAAGTAGAGCATATTTAAGTAGAGTTTTTGCCTAAAAATTTTAGTTGTTTGGTTGTCAATAAGTGCTTTCATTAAAAATTTATGAAATTATTTTAATAGGAAATTTTTTTGAAGTTATGAAAATAATAAAATAAGATTCTCAAATGAGTAGAGGATATTTTAGATATTTTAACATTTAAAAAGAACTTTTCAACTTTTACTTCCAAATGCCTAAAATTTGAGTTTTTGCTAGTAGAGGTAAAATAGCTTATTTAAGCTTTAAAAGCTCTACTAAAAAAAAAAAACAACAATAAAAATCATGATAAGAGCTTATGGATTAAATAAGCACTTATGGCCATTAGATAAGTCATACCAAATAGGTACTTAGTGATCCTTCACATTTAGTGATTCTCCACCGAAAAAAAAAAAAAACACATTTAGTGATCAATTTCTCAATTTGACTACTGTTTCACATTTGACTACTGTTTGGTAACATATCTGGTGACACATGCCTCAAGTTTTCCTTGAAGGTAAAATTACAAATCAAATTTAAGAGTTAAAGAATACCTTGACTTCAGAGGCAGGATTGCCTAGTTGATGATGTTCCTCTTTTGATTTGTTGTATCGCTCAATCACTGATTTCATGCTGGTGTAAGAAACATATATCAGACATGTGCTTTTGCCGTTTCTTACTAGGTAGAGAAACAAAATATGACATCAGAAATTGCCACAAAAAACAATGTGTGGAAAATATGAACATGCTCTATTTAACTGTATTATGCATCTGAGTCTCTGCCTTTTTCCTTTCTCCAGGTGTAATTTTTGCCGTTCAAGGCTCAAGAAGTTTAAGATTACATCACTTAAAGCTACCAGTTGAAGACATTTGTCAAGGGACTTAAATCTGCAAATGTGTGTAATGATTCAAGCCCAGACCAAAAGATAAGTTTCCATTTATTTTGCTTTACTTGCATGATACAAACTTCGGTCTCAATAAGTTTGAAAAGTGGTGTCTTTTCCGTTTGAATTGTTTACCAACTGAAATTAGAAATGCTCCACAGCTGGGCAATTGAATGTAATATGGGAACTATACTAATTGCATTTTTATACATTGCTGCAACTTTTATTCTCTTTATTTCCTCCCTCTCCTTCTTCTAGTAGAACCCTTAACCCTGAAAACTTAAGGAAGCTAGTGTAAATAGCTGAAATTCTTCACTATTTCAGGGGTTCATTTCTTTAGTACAGAGGATTCAAAAACCCAGTTTGCAACCTTTCACTTACAAGCTGGATCATAGTGCCAGGCCAACAGAAGTTACTGATGTTACAAAACTAAGTACTACATCTTTGCCGATGGGGCTGGCTATTTTAAACTAGGCCTGGATTGTCATAGCATACTTGTGGTTCAAATTATTGTGATAGAAGGGGAATTGCAACTACTTACACCTCCTAGAAGTGGTCAGTATCTATCATCAGTTTCACCTATTTAATATTTCTAGAGAACAAGAAAGTGCTAATACCACCTCATCAGTTTTAGTTACATATAAGTTGTTTTGATTGAAAAAAAATAACAAATTTGCATATCTGCTGTCATCTCAACTTCTTTGGGTATGATTATCATATCTCACTCTGTCAGCTATAGTTGCATGCAAGTAGATTTGATTGAGAGCAAATAACATATTGTTTATCATATCAATCATCTTTTTTCTTTTTCTTTCTTCTTCTTCCCCTTTTTCTATTCTTGGCCGCTGCTATCTTGAACTTTTCACATTCTGTTTTTGCTTCATCCATGTATACACTCTTGTTTCATTAGTGAAAGAGGATGCACTTACGAACCAATTCTACAGTGATAGTCCTTTTAAAGGTTTCATGAGTCCAAAGGGGGGGGAAAAACAGCTAGAAAGTTTGCATCTTATAGTATGTTTCCTATCAAATCAACCTACGTGGTCCAATTATGCTCTTACAAGTAATTATTCAATCTATCAAGTATATTGTCCTTGAAAATCCTTTCTCATGTAAAGTAGTGAACCTAATCTTGCTTGTATTTGTGACATGAGGCAAATTCAAATAAAAGGGCTACTTGACGAAGCCCTCACTTATATAGCTATTTGAGGTTGACTTGTGATTTACTTGAATAGAACTTTGCAAGGGATCGTGTAAATAGATCCATCTTGAACTTTGTGTTATAGGCTTTGGCTTTGGAACTTTTTGATAGAATTCTCTCCCCAATTGTTCAACTCTAAAGTCATAGATTTGAATTTAGTCAAACATTGTGAAGAGGTTTAATCGATGGCTGCTCTTGCATCTCTGTCAACTATTACTTGAGCAATCAGAAAGAAAACTAGAAACTTAAGCCCCGTTTGGGCCAATTGTGCTGTGGCAGCCTAGCTGCTTTGGCTGCCACTGCACAGCAATTCCAAAAACATTAATATTATAAAGATTCTTTAAATCTTTTTGGGGCTGTCACAGCAAAGCAGTTCCAAATGAGGCTTTTATGCTAAGTTTACTTCTTACCTTTTTCTTCATGGGTGAGTCTTAGCCTATGTGTGTGTTGTTTTTCATATATATATATATATAGAGAGAGAGAGAGAGAGAGAGAGAGAAATTTAAATAAACAAACTGACCTCAGACCTAGTGTGAGCAAGATTTCAACCCTAAACATCTTGGACCATCTAGAGAGTTGACTAGTTGAATCAACTAACATTTACCTAGTGTGGCTAATATTGCGCAAGAGGAGCGCATGAATTTACAATAGAAAAGTGTATATGCCGTGCCCTATAAAAGCATTTCTTCATAATACTTTAGCCACTTCTAATAACCATTTTCAACACCATGGTATGAAAACAAACTTAAGGTGTTGAAATAAACTCGGAAAAGCTCTTGCCTTCACTGTCCATTGTGAAGTCTACTTCAGCTTAAATGATTAGAAACTTAACCATGTGCTTGAACTAGAGGTGATAATTTGAGTTGTTAATGTCTCAAACTAGAGATGACAATTTGAGTTGTTAATGTCTCAATCACCCATTTAGTTAATTGTGTCGAGATTGGGTAAAGTAGGTGTTGGTCTTGTTATCCATTTAATATGTTTCGATACATTAGCGTGTATTTTATGAAATTACTAGTAATCCTTAATGAAATATGAATTGATTTTTGTCCAAATATAATTAAATCGTGGTTTCATCATATCATAGGCTGAGTCAACATGACATTATAATTATAGTCACTACTAATGGCATAAACATGTTTCCGTGGCTCCTAGGTTTTCAATCGTCTTTCTTAAGCTAGTCACTTAGAGTTTAAATTCTGGGGAAATAGGGTTGAAAAATTGATTTAGCCTTTGCCCGACCCTTTGTAAAACAGCAAACATGATTCCATGTCAAAATCCGAATTCAATACAGTTATTAAGCTAGTGATGAAGAGTGATATAGATATGACATAATTATTAATTGCATCATCTTGTGTTAACTTGAACTTGCTAACTTCATATCGTGATTGCGACAGTAAATTGGTGCATATCACGAATTAACATTTGAAACCTCATCCAATGCTTTCATGTATTTTTACCATTTTAAAGATGTCTAAAGCGAACTAATTCATTTGCTTAACTGTTTGATTAGTTTATTTGCATTCTTGTTTGTGAGAGAACATTCCTGTTGCTAATTTCCTAATAGCTTTTGGTTATTGTTGTATTTATTTATCTCTAAACGAGAGTTCATTTGGTCAGCCTTTTGTTGTGGAAGCAATGAAGACGGCAAGAGCTCAAGGATTTAAATCCTAGAAGATGTGTTTAATTTTAGGGTGAGAAAGAGAACACTACATGGTTACGACAAAAAAAACTTAGTATCCACTCCGAAATTTTAGTAGAAAAGTTAATTATTACAATACCGCTCTTACTATTTTCATTGATATTGGGCAGATATCTTCCTTTTGCTTTCTAACTTTTATTACATCACATCTCACATTGCTACTGTAGTCAAGGCACGAGCCTAGGTCACATTGCTATTATAGCCAGGTGCTAGCCTCGGCTATATTATGCTAGTGTCTAAGTAGATGTTCTTTGAGTGACCAGTTTACATGGAGCCCAAAAGCAAATCTATAGGGTAAAGGACGAGGTTGTAAAGTTCAAAGTAGAGAACATTAACTTTCTTTCCTTTTTTTTAATAATTATATTAAACTATTGATATTACATTTTGGGTTTACCCGAGTGTTAATCCACACAATTACAACATACTCTGAGATTTACCGAGCATAGCTAAAAAATCAACTTCGAAAAATGATGAGATTTACCCTGTGTTTTTATTTATTATATACACAGGAGGAAATGAGACCTCTATAGGACTTGAACCCTTCCTCATGAGGGGGTAATGGTGTTTTACCTCCAGGTCAACAATATCTACTTACTTGGGCTTTAATAGTTACTTAAGGTATCAGAGGTAGAGCTAGCTTGTGAACTCAATCGTGTGGATTGAAGAGTCTTTCAAGAATGTGAGACTCTGCAAGATTGTAGATTGCCACATCTCTTGTCACTAGTAAAGACAAGCGGAAACGAGTATATAAGCCTGGAATTGGCCCACGTGTAGGGACTAGGGTGTACTGGTAAGGAAGCTCGTGTAAAGCTTGGAAAACAAATACTAGTAAAGGGGTGTTCAGGTAAGGAAGCTTGTGTCAAGCTTGGAAAACAAATACTAGTAAATAACCCTTGGCTAAGGAAAGCTTGTTTAGCTGTGTAAAAGCTCAAAACAAATATGCAAGGGCGAAGAACACGTGTGTGGTTGTTGGGATCAGATAATCAATTCATGGCATCCATCAATAGGAATGTAAGCAAAACTTGCATACTCTAGAATTAGGGGTCACATATTCAATGATGTCAATAAAATCTTCTCATGGACCAAATTTTGTTTTTGATCTAAGAAAGTGAACATGTAATAGGGACATTTTGGTTAACATTTATTGTTATTCGATTAAAAAGTAGATTGATTTTATTGGTTTAGCTTTTTGTGAGACTGACACCCTACGGGAGAGATTCTTGCGAATGCGGAAGATGACTTCCTCATGTTCTTGAATTAATAATGTCTTTGTAATTTAGCTGAATTTCAACGGAAATCATTGGACCATGCCAACTTATCTGCATTAATATCAACACAAGTGTTGCATCCAACAAATTCAAGTTTTGTGTGGTTGTGAAATTGTTTTGAATTGTTGGGTGCAACTTTTCCATCTGATGTAGCCTTGGCCTTAAAATGTGTTCAAGAAGCAATGTTTGTGTTCTGTTTGAAGTCAAATTTGTTAACACCATTTTTTCGTCAGAGTTAATTGTTTTGGCACAAGCTGCTACCCTGAAGGCAAATTTTTTATTAGTTCCTAGCCATGTAACTCACCAACCTTTCTGCAAGATCACAAATCTCAAAATAATAATTTTGGAATGTTTTGGCAAAACCTTTCTCCACTTGACTTAACCAGGATGAGAATGACAAAAAATAAATAAAATAACTTTAATGTTTTTTCTAATTATAGCTTAATGATGATCTAGGGTTTATTGGAAGTTTAAATTCACATTTATGGTGCAGCATAGAGGCCTACCAACTATGTTTAGAAATTTGCACCAATTAAAGGCGAGACTTCTATCTCCCACACAGTTAGATATATCTACTCTCACTAATGTTAGGGGACATGCGCTTACCTAAGGGTTGGCACAGCCTGGGTTTGGAATGCTTGAGCTGAAACCGAACCTAAACCAATGATGTTGGGTTGAGAATTTTTTAACACGTGGCCAATTGAGTATATGCGAAAACTGAATCGAACCAAACCAAACCAAAAATTTTGGTTGGATTTGACTGAGCTGGTCGGTTTAGGCTTGGTTGAAAAAACATTGCGGACAACAATTTTTTAAACAATTTGGACTATTTTTTGAATGCTTTCAAGTTATTGTTAGTTCATTTTTAGGTACATATTTCAAGTCTACTAATAATTTAAGATTTACTAAATAAATATCGGTAATTAAAATAATATGTGGCATTTTTTTTGGGTTTGATCGGTTTGACATTTGTCAAACTGTTTTCAACTAGAGATTCATTGGGTTGTGATTTTGCAATTTGTATGCCAAACCCAACTTGTTACATACTGACTTAAATCTAGTCGACATGGTCGGGTTGGCTCGGTTTGACCAGTTTCAGTTTGAAATGGCGACCCCTATATCTATCTCTATCTACATTTTGTGAAAGAACTCGAACTGGTATCCTCAACCAACCCACCATTAGGCTAATCAAATCACAACCTGTTTCAGCCCTTTCTTATTATTGATTAATGGTTAAAACAATTATCAAGGGCTAAATATTAGGGACCCTTAAGTTTTGGGTTGAACACAATTATACTAATGGTGCGTTTACCAATCAGTAATCGGAATAGAGTGAAATCGGAATGGACTGGAATTGGAATGAGGAATGGGAATAGAATAAATTGTTTACTTTAACTGTAGGAATTGGAATCGGAATCGGAATGAAGTGTTGCCATTGATTTTTTTACTTTATCTTAGAATCAGAATAGATTGATACATGTTATTAAACTGATATTAGTTGATTATTGTCATTATTTATTTATTTATTATTATTATTAACTATTATTATTATTATTATTATCATCATCATCATTATTTATTTCTTCTTCTTCAAGAAGAAGAAGAAGAAGAAGAAGAATGGAATTCTAGTAATCATGGAACTCTAGTAATCATTCCCAATTTTAGATGGGGTTCACCACTTTAATTCCCATTCCAGATCTCGTTTAAGTAAGTAAACACATCATTCATTCACATTATTTGATTTCCATTCTTATTCCCATTAAGTAAATACACTAAGAGGCTTTAGAGTCCTTTTTTTTGATTACATGAGACTATTGCTCAGATTACAACTCATATTAAATGAAACTATAATTTGGCTGCTAATATGGAATAATTGGCTAATTAATTCGGGAAAAGGGGATGCTACCTGACAACTAACCTCTAAAATTTTATATTTAATTCTTCTTCTTCTTTTGAAAGTGGAGGTAATTCATTCGATGAGACAAAACTCATTTAGAGGAAAATCAAATAAAAGTTTATTTAAGGTAATCATTCAACATTGTTCAAATTGATTTTGTATGCATAATAAATTAGTATTCAAACCGTGGAAGTTTTAATCTTTCAATAAATTTTAGAATGAGAAACATTACTTTATATTTGGACGGCCAATTTATATGTAATTTTGAACTGAATATTCAAATTTAACAGTAGAATATAATTGCTCTTAAACATTGTTAAATAATAAGTTTTAATTGTTAAGCTGTCTTCTAAAATGTTAAATTTGAATTTTTAAAATGGTTTTCATTCAAGACTAGAATTTTCTCTTAATGTCTTGTACCCAAAGCAAATTCATTACTTGATTTTCATTCACTTGTGATACAAGAGCATCCTTATTTTCCCAGTTTAGTATTTAAATTTAGAATTTGTCACCTAATTATAACTCTTATTAAATCATTTTTGTTAAGAAATGAAAAAGAATCATTTTGTAAAGGAAAAAAAAAAAAAACATGTTCTTCTTCTCATAATTGTTTCCAATTCATGAGTTGAATTTAAGGGCCAAAGAAACGAGGGGAAAAAGAAAAATAGTAGAAACATAAAATGATTTGAAGAACGTAATAGATCTTCAACAGTTAATTAATGACAATAAAGTGCAAATAGAATGAGCAAGGTAACAAATCTTGATATACATTAATTAACAATAGATGGAATAATGCAAGACTGAGGTCGTTAATTAGAATCCTAATGGAGACTCCAAGACATTTTTGCATCATCATTAAAAACTAAAATTCTCAGTGGTTAGAGGTAGAACATCCAATCCTCAAGAAACTATGTTAACTAAATCTTCTTCGGTAGGCCCGCCGGATAAAACGATATGGGAGAGTGTGCTACTGATGGATTCACACGGGACATGGAAAAGCAGCTCATACTATTAAGAATGCATTCAATTAATTAATTTATTAATTAATTTCTAAAAAGCATCAGTAACAGTAACAAATTTTTAAAAGATGAGACAACAGGGTTAAAAAAATACATAAAATAAAGTCAAGTTGTATCCTTTCCGTAAAATAAAAAAACAAAACAAAACAAAAGTGATCAAGTTGTATGTGTTCAAGCAACTGTCAGTTTCAGCATCAAAAACCTAAAATATAAGAAAAGATCATTGGTTTTTGTAACTATAAAAATCAAAGGGTAGTTCATGAAGGAGCTGGCGCACGCATGCATGCATATATGTTTGGTTTTGATACCTTTACTATTATTAGTTATCATCAGCCAATTATATATCCTATCTCTTTGCAATCATAATAAAACGTGTACTACTCTAAGAATCAAAACCTAACGTACGGTTATGGGATGTTAATCTCCATCATCAGAGAAAGAAAGTTGATTAAGTTCATCAACTTTGAGTACTGTGCGAGCTACTAAACCGAGAAGTAAAAACTAGTTCAGAAAAACTAAAGTATTAAAGTCGTGTGTCAAAATATTGAGATTGAAAATACAATAAAACCAGTTTCACAGTACACGAAGAGACTAAAGAAATTAACGTGGTTCATCTGAAATTGGGTAATGTCCACGATTGGAGATTTCTACTATGGAATATTAATTATAACATGTGTAGAATCACCACACCTTTTAACACAACAGTTGCTAAGCATTGTTAACATTATACCCTACTAGTACTGGTCTTCTACACTTGGTTAACTCAGGTGTTTACGTCACTCTTTTCATACATATAACTAGTTTTAGCTTTCCTTGGTAAGCTTAACACGTGTGATATGGTTCACAAAAGAATTATAGCCTCTTTATGATGTTGGTGTGTTATGTGCAGGTCAACAGCTGAAATGTTGATCACTTGTTTCTTCACCATATTGTGGCGTTAAAATCTATGGTTCAAGTTGCTTGTGGCCGCTGATATTTACCGAGTGATCTTGAGCTATTTTCTTTTATGCTCATAGAATGTTTTTTTGAATTTATGATGTCATGGTAGTTTTGTTTGGGTGATATGGTTTGACAGGAATATAAGGAACTTTGACGATGCTAAAGATCACAATAATCTTAAAAGTATCGCCAAAAGACTCTTCAGATAGGGACAAGTTAATGTTATTTTAATTAAATCTTTTCCTTCATTAAATTTAACTACCCTCCATTTTTTCTTAACAAATTTAATTACCCTCCATTTTATCCCTCCTACTATTTTAATCAAATTTGTATTTCAAAGTAATTTTGTGTTGATTTTAATGTCGTTATTATTATTGTTATTATAATATTTTAAATATGTTTGTCCATTTTTTATTTAATGCATGCTAATTGAAAAAATAACTAGTTTAATTTGTTAAAGTTACTTGAAGACATACAACAATTTGAAGAAAGAATATTTTGCAATGAGAAGTGTATGAGTTTAATGATATTTAACAGGGTGAAAAAATACCATTAAATAGCTGTTAATTTTTTTCAAAGGAAAACTATACATCAATTATAGTTGTTTTCTTTAAGCGATGGCAGAAATTCCCAAGAAAACGGGGAACCTTAGGGATTTTTTCTATTTGGAGAGAATATAAGGGTGATTCTATACATAATTTCTTATTTGATGAAGGGATTGAGAAAATTTTTTACTTAGCTTCTTATTCGGGGAAGGGATAGGGATGACATGGAATCCCCATCCCCATTTCCCCATTTTTAATTTTTAATTTTATTTTTATTTTTAAATATTATTAGTGAGTAAATAATAAAATTTAAATTATAAAATATTAAATATTGGTATAAATAAAAAAAATCAGAATATTTATATTATTAAAGTTTTGGCCCCCGTTGACTAGTTGTAGTTTTAAATTTATATTCAGAACATTAAAAAGGCCGGACAGGATCTTGGAGGCCCAAAAATTTTTTAATTATAATATTTATTAAATACTTTAGACTTTTATCTAATAAAACAAAATTTATATCAAAATCGTAAATCCTAATTTCTAATATAATTAAATTTTTTATTTAATTGTAAATCACCTTAACTCTACTTTTATTTAAATTTTGTATTTTAATATAATTAAATTAAAATTAAAAAACTAAAAAAGTATTAGTTATTTGGGGATTGGGGACCCTCAGAGATCCCCTGTTATTATTTGGGGAGGGGATGAAAATTCCCTGAAGAAATTCTGACAAAGATGGGGAGGGGATGAAAACACATGCAGAATATCATAGATGAGTAAGGGGATGTCGGTTCCCTCACCTCCCCTCCTCATTGCCATCCCTATTTCTCTTTCCAATAAAAATAATAAAGTATTAATGGAAGAGAGAGAAATCTACCGACAATATTGAAGAGTGAGAAACATAGCTTATTTAAAGAATCCTAATTAAAGTATCTTTTGGAGTTGTTCAATATTGATGTGGCTCTTCAAATAAAAAGTAAAATCTTATTTGAAAAGTCTTTTACTAATGCTCTTAATAGCTAGCATCAAAAAATTAAAAAACACATTGTTAAAGGTAAAAAGTTATTTTTTCAGAGATAAATTAACTAATTCTAATTTGCAATGATATCAGATAGTCAATTTGTATGTGAAAAGATCACATTTATCCTTCAACAATATGTCTTCTACATGGGATTAGGATCGTCTCTTTGTTTTCTTTTCTCCTAATTAACTATCCATGTCTTTTAAGCATCCAGTGATAGGTGGCATTAATCAAATTGTGTGGCTCAGAGACATATTTATTTTATTTTTAGTCAACTAAGCATTAATTTAGATTGTTTGAAAATAATTACTTCACAAAGTACAAATTTCCACAATAGTTAACAAAAAAGAGGATTTTGTTCATATTCAAATTATGAAACAATAACTGACAAAAATAGATTGGGCGAACCCGAAAAAAAAAACAAAGAAAAAAGATTGTAGTTGCAAACCAGCAGACCATGGAAATCGGAAGAAAAAGCAAGTTGGCAGGCTTATAGCTAATTTTCAACTTTTTTTGTGCATGTTTGGGATTGTAGTTGTTCTCAAATAATCTTTACAGTAAACCTCAATAAATTAATAGTTTCAAGACCTTTGGAAAATCTATTAATCTAGTAAATATTGATTTATCCAAATTTTGTATTTTCTATATTTTATTTGAATATTAGTTAGTTGCCTTACATTGATAGTTTTTATTTTTATTATAATCTTAAATTTTATTATAAAATATGTCTCATGCAAAGAAGCACTCAAAGTGATACTGGTATAGATTAATTTTTTATTGCAAAATGACAATACTAACAAGAATTTCCTTTTTCATTACAAAAATTTAGATATGAGGTCGCAGTAAAAACTTATTTCAAGAAGCAACACTAAGAAACAAAAGTCACATAGACATATCATATGGATTTAGTGTTAGTCACATAGACATATCATATGGATTTAGTTTTAAATTAAGCAATTAATAGTTTGCATAGTAAGTTGATCCTATAAGAAAATAGGATTTTTTTTTTTATAAAAAAAATCCTATTATCTTATAAATTTATTAAATTATTAATTTATCACATTGGCACTAAGTCGGGACTGGTAAAAACTATTCTTTAATCAATATTATCAAACTTATTAGATAATAAATTTTCAAAGTTCTACTATACTTTTTCATAAATCGAGGGCAATCTCGCAAGATAGAAGACAAAATCAGTTGACGAAGGATTTGACTCCTCCATATGTTAATTAGAAATTAGAAAATTCTAACTTTAATCTTAAGTGAGCTGGTCACAAGCTAGTTAATTGGGTTGATGTGTATAAATGAAACCATTTGACGGGACAAAAGATTACTCACCAGTTAGGGGCTGTTTGTTGGTTCAAACAATTTTCAAGTGGTATAAGAGGTCTTGAGTGTAAGTTAAAGTACATAAGCTGATGACAATTGATAAGGTCATCGAAGTTGATACAATAAGTTTTAGGTTTGAATCTCATTAAATCTAGACTGAAGTAATTATATATATCTACACACATATATACATATATATATATATAGAGTACCGAATATAAAGCACGGTTGTTTCATCTTGGTGCCAATTTCACTGTTTATATCATAAATTTGACTCCTCTGGTATTGCTAATTCTTCATCATCCATAATGTTCATTTACAACACCTTTCAATTCTTCATGTTGTTACTAATTAACAAATACATTCTCAAACCACCATCTTTATGCTTGGATTCTCAGCCAATATGTAAATATCTTGATTTCCTTCGCCTTTCTTTTAAAACTCGAATTCTAGATTCATCCTTCTAAGATCGTAGTCACACTAGGCTTAAACGTCCTCGGCAGTTATCTTTTTAGCATTTTGCAAGATGTCATACAAGTATGAAAATTTTCTTTCTTCAGTAACCATTGCAAGCACCAAAACACGTTCCCCTATTAACTTTAAAGGGCACTAAGCTAGATCATAATGATGCTCACAAATAATGAATCAAAACTTTCACCCAATGAGCACGCAGTTCAATTTTGAGACTTCCCCATGAGCACAAAGTTCAATGATGTGATTTCTTTTTACCTCCAAAATTATGATACAAAATTTCCCCTTTTCTTTTCAGAAGAATAAAGTTCCAACTTGTTTAACCTTAGACGTGCTATTCCAAGACATCAAGATTTTCATACGCACCAAACTTATTTTCTGTAAAGCCTCACGCAGTAAAATTCCAAGATATCTTTCTTCTTTTTCCTTTTTCCTTCCATTGTAATTATCCTATACACCGCTCACTGTTGGGATTACAAGTATTAACTCCCTCCTCCTAAATTTGCAATCCCTCAGTTCAGAAATCTATGTAGACGGTTTCAATTAGGTTGAAAGCTAGTATGAACATTGACCTTGCTATCAAACATATAATTGATAGGAAACTTCTGAGCTTCTGTTTACCACACTACTGCAACAGTTCAAATAGGCTGTGCTGCTTAATTAATTTGCTATCTAAGCTCAGCAAAAGAAGATTTAATTTCAGCTACTTCATACTCTGCAATGTTGCATTGTATCTAGAAGGATACAAGGAATGCCTATTGTGTAACAAAAATTCTCACAACTAAAGCGCTCTATAACAAATGGCCAAATACTTACGGCCTATAACCACAATAATTTCATGCTCAAAACTAGATCACTATCTAACATTTTAATCCTCGTATGATCCCAAAAGTAATACATAATTCTAGAATCTTCACTGAAAGTGTGTGTGTGTGTGTGTGTGTGTGTGTGTGTAGACACTACTCAAGGCACTAAGATAATATCCTTTCCAATGTGGCATTATGCATATATAGTAATAGAACCGCTGAGCAAAGTAAGACATAAAATTGTTGCAGATCGATCGCATGCTATAATGCTAAAATAATATATTTAAGCCATTAATTATCAAAACAAAATAGGATCCCATCGCATCGCATCAGCTCAATAAAAACTCAAAATAAATAGCGAAGAAAGAATCATGATATTGAGATCTTAAATAAACATACGTAATCATAAACGAACGAATGAATGAATGAATGACCTGGTGCTGGCGAAATCGTAGAGTTTGCCGGTGCTGGAGAAGATCATGACTCCAACTTCGGCGTCGCACAGGATCGCTAACTCCTTCGCCTTCTTCAACAATCCGTTCCTTCGCTTCGAAAAAGTCACCTGCCTGCTCGTTGAATTATCAATCCTCCTTATCATTATTTTCCCTCTTCCCATCCTTATAAATTAAAATTCAAAATTTTATTATAAATCACGACTCCAATACCAAATTTACAATCCAATCAAAGTTCAAAACAAATGATTTTATTAAGAAAATTACAAAAAAAAGAAGTTATAAATAGAGACTTACTTGGCAAGAAAGTGCGGAGCTGAGAGTAGAGACAAAAGAAAATCGCGAGCTTTGTTTTCTCTTTTTTGTTTGTTTTTTTTTTTTTTTTCAGAGACGTTGTATTGGTGCTCTTAGGTTGTGAATCATTTTACATCATCAGCGGAAGCAACTTAGTTTAGCTCTATATAAGGAAAGTGTATAACGGTAGCTGGTTTTGGCGTATAAAACCACTAGTGGTTTTTACCCGTTAACGACACGTGGACCAATGAACAGCTGAGAGAATTTTAAAAAATTAGTTTGTTTTTTAATGAAGCGCCGTCCACCGTATAGATCGTTGACGCGTGGGTATACGGATTCGTAGACCGTAGTTACTATTTTGGGAATTTCATTTTCCTTCTCTCCTAGGAAAATGGGATTTTGGTTGCCCCTCAAAAATTGGGGAATGGCCGTTGCGTCCCCCGAAGCGTAGAAAACTAAAAAGGGTTTTTGAGTTTTGGGCTAAAGTGACAGGTGGATATCATTTTCAAAGAGGAAGCACACACTTCACCTGATTTTCACCGAATTCTGTGTTAGATTACTTGAAGATTGGCATCACAAGATTTCTTTTGTTATTTAATTAATATATATATCTATCTATCTATTTATCCAACCATTAATTTTTGAGTAAACTGTAAAAAGATAAATTTCAAATTATACCACTCATGAATTAACTCTTTTAAAATTGTATCTACTTTTTAACTGTTTTTTTTTTTGCTAACTAAAGACATCAACACTAAATAATTACTGTTTGAATTAATAAAAAATAAAATAAAATAAAAATGACATAAGGCCCTTGAAATTTTTTTTTAAAAAAAAACTATGTCTTCTCAATTTCATCTCCACAAAATTAGAACCACATTAAATCCTAACTGAAATACCCATAATTTGTCCCGTGATTTCAATTGGTTGGCACGGCCGCATGGGCCAAGGGTTTGGCTCTGATGGCCACACGACCAGGGGTTCAGTCTCCTTGGCTGCGCGGGCCATGGATTTGGTTGCCTTCGCCGCATGTGGCCATGGGGTTTGGTTGAGCCGCTAAGGGTAGGTTGCGCGGCTAAGGGTTGGGTGTCCATGAACGGCCATGGGTGGGGTTTGGTTGCCTTTGAGTTCTCAGAATTTTCTTGACTATAGTACGGAATTGTAATTGATAATTGTTTACAGTATTCAAATGTTGAATTTTGACTTCAAAATTAATTGGGTTATGATAAAACTTGCTTAGATTTTAATTTTACTTTAGTTTTATTTAAGTGTAGTTGATTTGAAATTATTTATTAACGAAAAATTTTTGGAGAGAGAATGTTACATTTTTACCGCATTTATTTGTAGAAGAAAGTGAGTGTTATTAGATGAGAATAAACGAACAGTAAGAACGTGAGTTTTATTAGATGAAGATGAATGAACAATGAACAGTAACAAATGAATCTTGAGAATTTTGAATTTTTGAAATTAAATTATGTTAAAGTACATTTTTGTGATAACGGTCATTTTATCTAAAAATAAATATATAAGATCAAAAAAATAGAAAGGTTTGAATTCTTTAGTTGATTGACTATTTGAAATTGTAAAGATACTGCTTTACCCTTTTAATCATTAAAATTAATAGAGAGATAACACGTTTTTAAGCTAACTTGAGGTTTTTAAAAGTAAAAGAATAATTTAAAAATAGTCAATTCACAAGCGAGGCAATCCAAAATTTACCAAATGAATATAATATTACAAAATACAAATATTGCACCCTTTTTTAAAATAATATATATCAAGAACAATTATTTTCAGAGTAAAAATATATCTATGCATTTGAGGGTACACAAAATGCATGCTAAGTGATACCATATCTAAAAGTGATATTTTATTGATAGGTGTTATAAGATAATAGTATATTAATTATGAATAATAAATGTAGTTAGTCAATTAATGACAACAACAACATCATTTAGGATATAAATTTTTACCTTAACTATATGAATGCGATATTATTATTAACACTATGATATATGTGCGATTAAGTATTTTATGCACTTTATGTGTGAGTATCGAGCAATTTAGTTGGTAAATTTTATTAGAAAGAGATTTAGTTTTAAATTCCATTTACCTAAAGTAAGAGAGTGAAAAAAATGTTTCATATATATATATATGAGTCATTCTCTATTGTAAACATCCTCACCTTATGAAAATAAGAATATACACTAAAATATAAATATATATATATATATATATATATATATATATATATATTTTAATATATTAATAAATAAAAAATAGTCTCTAATATATTGAAATTTTTATTTTTTATATTATAGTGACATCTTTACTTTAATGAAGTAAAAATGATCTAGGTCGAAAATAATTATATATATATATATATATATATATATATATAGGGAGAGAGAGAGAGAGAGAGAGAGAAATGATTAGTAGACAAACTTCAATGACCGAAACGATAAACATTTAGAAACTGTTAAGTTACAGATGCTGTAACTTATAGCTTCTTCAAATTATGTGAACAGTAACTATAAGTAGTAGGATCCACATAAATTTTGAAACAACTATAAGTTACTGTAACGGTAACTTATTAATAAAATCCTAAACATTATGACAAAATGGTAATAGTCTCAGTTGCTTTTATTAATTAAAATATTTATGAAAAAAAAAGGTTAGAATGTGTTTACCCGTAAAATAGGTGTTTGTGAGCAATTTCTATTGGGAATTTCGGTCTCAAAATCAGCACTCGTATATTTCATGGGTAAAGTGGAATAAAAAAGAATATTGTAATTTAGTTGAAGTCAAATCAATGCCCCAAAAAAGAAAGCAGGTTAGGAATGCGAATTCGCCTGAATGGGCTACATGATGGGCAATCAGAGATTATTATTTTCGGTCATTATTGTCGCTGACTGGCTGTCATTTCGTTGCCTTGATGTTTCCTGCGACCATGACATCCTCGTCATTTAGTGAAATTGTCAAGGACCTATTTGGCATTTTAACTAAAAAGGAGGCTACATGCGTCACAAGCGATGAAGCCTCACGCGTACGACAGAACCACGTGAAACCGGAACACACCACGTGGAATCAGAACTCAGAAGTGGAAAGCGCAGCTCTTTTATGTTTTCCATTTTTCGAGTTTTTATAAGGTTTCCGAATTAGGAAATTTGAGAGCGCTCCGAAAACATCCCACAACTTTGGTGCTGCGAAATCACCATATCTCCAATCTCTTTTTGGCCATAACAAGTTGATAAATCTTCTCTCAACGTCAATGTTATTGCTGTTATTGCGTCTGGTTCTGATTTCTGACAAAAATAATAGCAAGTTCCAAGTTGGGAACCGTCAACAATCAAAAACTCATCTGAAAACCCACCAAAGATGCAATATATTACTATGTCCATTTCTATAATGGTACGCTTTTTTATTCTGGGTGTAGTTTAATGTTATTTTAGTCCAAGTTGCCAACAGAATATTCTATATCTTTTGTTACACCCACAGACTCGCATAAAGAATATACGACGTATGCAAATAAGCAAGATGGTTTGATTCTATGACGTGGAAATTTCTTTTGCTTAAGCATCGATAAATAGAAAAATATACTTGTAATCAATCGAATTGGCTAGTGGAAAAACTTAGTTTAATCATTCATAGGTAATAGTTGAATTTATGATACATACTTTTGTAACTGTTTGGACCTCTCTTTCTCTTCGGGATGTTGTGTATATGCTTCGACTGATGCTTATGAGAAATTACGGTATCACTATTGTTAATCGTGAAGAGAAGCGTAACACAAAAATTTTAAAGACATCACCCATCTTAACACTATTTTGTTTTAGAGTTTTGCAGTAATTAATGCTGCTAATCACACCCTTTTGGTATTAATAAATTGGGGTAAATCCTCCCTGAAAAGTTGATGAAGAACTATAATAGTGCTTTTTTTTGGTGATATATTTTGAGAGTATAAATTGGAGCAAATTCTCATTTAGTTTCTATGTTTTAACTTAAGTAACCGCTTAGTCTCTATATTTTGAAAAATACCTCAATATACCTTTATTATTAAATATGTTACACTCTTATCCTTAATTTTTTTTTTCTTTTACAATAAACCTTTGCAATAATATTTTTTACATTAATTTTTTAATCTATAAAAAATTTAATTAGCAAATTAACTAATTTTTAGCGAATTAAGAAATAAATATCAATATGAAATAAGTAGTATTTTTCATACCATTGCAACAATCTTTCTATTATTATTTATAAATTAATTAATATCAGTTAATTTAAAGCAATGTTTAATATCCTTGCAAAAATCTTACTAATAATTTTTTGTAAAAAAATTAATTTACCAAATTAATCCTAAAAGAAAAATAATAACAACTAATTTATTTTACTTCTAAGGCCAATTTGATGAATTTACATTTTTTTCAATTAATATCTCCAAGAATATTGTTGTAAAAGCAAAGAAAAAGTAAGAGTAAATAAATTAATGCCAGTTAATTATTAATTATAAATAAATTAATATATACCAGTTAAAAAGCAATGTTTAATATCATTTCAACAATCTAACTAATAATTTTTTGTTAAAAAATTAATTTATCAAATTAATCCTAAACGTAAAATGATAACAACTAATTTATTTTAACGTAAAATGATAACAACTAATTTATTTTACTTTTAAGGCTAATTTGATAAATTTAAATTTTTTCTTTATATTAATATCTCCAGGAGTATTGTTACAAAAGCAATGCAAAAGTAAGGGTAAGATTGTAATGTAATTGCCAGCAATGGTGTCTTTAAGTATTTTTCAAAGGGTGGGCTATTTGAGCTCATTAAGATACTCTTTACACCTATTTACTCATTACACCTATTATAGGACTATAAAATTTTAAATTTTACTCTATGTAACTACTTAAATGCCAAAATTACCCTTATAAACTAAAATTAAAGAAATTTCTAAACAATTTCTTTCCTCTTCTCTTGCTCTCTCTAGTCTTTGGACGATTACATCTCCCTTCCTCAATCAAATCACAATTCAACATGCTACTTTTAAGAATAACATTACCAGTTTGTTAAAGCAAAGAGAATAAAATATGAAAAAAAAAAATGCTTCCAAATGCTGTAATATATATGGAGAAATTGTTTTAATAATCATCATCTACATTACACTTGTGGTTAGAATTCTAGTTTTTGTAGCTAGAATCTTATAATGATCATTGATGTTGAATAAAATTAGGGTTTTAGGGTAGAACAATTGTTAATCTAGGAGGCGTAAAATTATTTATTTTTTAATATACAATATCTTGTCCTTTACAGTAAATTACTTAAATGGGTTTTATGGTAATAAAAATTATTAATAAATTGGTGTAGACAGTATTTTAGTAGGTTTAAATAACCTCATTCTTTTTTAAAATATAAGGACTAGATAAACATTTACCTGTATAAATTGTTACAATGTTCCTAAGAAAAAAAAAAGAGTGGTATTTTGTGGAAAATAATTTACTTCATGATGAATTTATAAGAAATTGATGCACGTTTTGGATCAAGTTCTTTGGTTTTGAAAGGGCCTGAAAACACTTTAAAAGCTCTTCAAAGAGATTCCATGCGGCTTTAAATAATATGGTACATGGAAAAAGCATAAGGATTTTCAATGAAATTTATCCTATATTCATGTAGAAACTTTATGTTTTGGCCATCTCAAATTTACATGTTGCGTTACGACCTTTTTATGTTTGTTATTTGTCTATTGTAGTTCCATCGAAGTAAATATTGGTTCTAAAACTTTTGTGTGCAATAAGAAATGAAATTTAATTTTTCAATTATTTAGAGGTAGTTGCAGTTCGTTCTAGCTCCAAATATTTGACTAACTTAATTCCCGCTTATGAAACATGGGGTTTCTTAGTTTGCAATTCAGTATAGTTCCAATTCAGGTCCGTTTGGTAATAATGTTGGAAGTTGTAGCTTGAAAGCTATAGTAATAAAGTGTTTGATAAATACTTGTATTTTTTCAGTTTTAAGTCAAGGTAATTTTATCCAACAATTGTCAGATAGAAAATAAGTTTATAGAACTTTTATTAGTTTTATCAAAAATATTGTTAAAATCAAAATTTTTTTTTGTCACCTCAATACTAAAAGGACCCTAAGTTCAAGTTCATGACATTGACTTTTGTTTATCTGATTATGGAAAACGACAATATGCTGATCAATTTGTATTAAGCTTAAAATAGTATAACAAAAAATGTTGTATATAACAGTATCTATATTATGTTTCTTTTTTAACGATTATTTTCTTAATTTCTACCATTAGTGTCACCGAAAATTCTCGAGTTTCCAGCATAGAAAAAATGTTATTAAACCATCATGTTTCTTTCAAAAGCTTATCAGAAAAGCTTTCAAGGCAGGTTTGTAAGAAAGCCTTGGAAAGGAATTTTACACGGGTCTCGATCAATTATATGCTATTTGGATATATTACTGCAACTACTTTTCCTTTATCTTCTGAAAAGAACATCGACTCCTTGATTGATCTTGGGCGATGGCAACAACATATTCGCAAAATGGTTTCAATTTTACTTTAAAAATTTAGTTGTGGACAAGAAATTTCATTGAATGATAAATACTAATTCTCACCCTCTATTACTGCTAGAACTATGCCCAATGGACGAAAGCTACTTCAATTTATCCATACGGAACTAATTATATACTCTAGTAACAATACAATTGAGTTTTTTTTGGTTCCGGTTACTATTATATAATTTGTAAGTTCAATTATTATGATTTTATTCACTTAATATATTTTAAAATATCACTTAAATATATATACTCTATTCGATGTTAGTCTTAATAGAATTAGTTTCTAGCTATAATTGACCCATGTAAATCCGTGACAAAGGTTGATCCAATTTCCAATTGAACGGGTTGTGAGCAAATGTTATTAGGTTACAGGTTGTGCTAAATTAATGGATTTAGATCCAGTGGTGAGCTGACTTCTATTTAACTCTTCATAGTCTTCTGCCACATGTGCATGTATAGTAATATACTGTTAAGATTTAAGTAATTTTATATTTTTATTCAATAACTACTAATTGTTTCTTTTTAAAAAGTTAGTAAAAAGATCAGCTCAGTACTAAATTTAAATCCCAAATTAATATCAGATTTAGGATTTTAAAGGATTTCTACAAATTAAAAGAAGAAAAAAATCAAAATTATTGAAGATTTGCACAATACACAATTTCTAGGATTCTCATAAACATAGATTCAACCGGATAAGTTTAAAAATCATATAATATTGGGTATTTATATAAATGCTCAAGGTTGATGCCTGGTTGCTTGTATATTTCTTTTTAAGGATGTCATTATTTTACTAATAAAATTATTTTATAATTATATTTTCTCATGTAATGTTTCTATTTTTATTATTTTACCATTAAACCGTTAAACATAACAATATCTTAACATATTTATTTCACTCCCAAATTTTGTAAGTACAATATAATCTTCTAAGTTTATAAAAATAAAAAAAAATTATATACAAAGAGAAAATGCTTTTATCAAATATTTATATATCTAAAATAATCATATGATAAAATTGTAATACTATAACACTTTTAGCTCAATATCTAAAATTCTCAAAATATTATTGTGGCATATGGAGTTAATAGTTTGACAGTAAAATGACGAGAACAAAAACATTAAAAAAAAAGTTCATAAGATAATAATATCCACAGTTTCTAATCCGAAACCTCGTTCATTAAAACCCGCCAGGCGCCAGCACATGGCCAAGAGATTTGATCCACTGACACGCACGTGAAGGCAGCACCTGCCATTAGCCAATCGAGGATTTAGCTCCCACGCATGCACGCCTTCATCGAACTTAGCCCTACGGCCAACAAACCCCGTAACACGCAAAAGCAAATATCTAATTATCCTACATTCCTACTCTACGGTTTAGTGGCTCTGTTAGTCGTTAAATTTGATGACCGAGCTCAGACTCCATGGGCTGAAACCACGTGATCAATAATGCGTGGGCCAATAAGATTTTTGCTCTTGGAAATTGAATGTCAAGTTAGTCAACTAACGGATATGCGGGAATCTTTGACATGTCTCCAACGTGAAAGTATACTGGACAAGTGTCAATCATCAGGCACATGATATAAGTACTTCAATCAAGAGAGGAAAGCGATTCCAGTACTTTTTATAATCATTGTCACTCAGAAACTTCCTCGTCGCGGCTTTTAATGTCTATGGTTTATACAAGTTAATACAAAGAGATGCAAATAAAGTTATTGGTAAAATGGTAAATATCCTTTATAGGAAGGAGTTTTTGGATTTGGCTTTGGCTTTTCGATTTCGTAAAGAATAACGGAAAGCACGTTCCGTTTGATGTGACGCCACTTTATAAATTGCATTTTTCTTTGAAAATTGGTGGATAGGCCGAACTACTTTGACCCTCACGCGAAGCAATCGAACTTTTAGATGAGATAAGACCAATAGCCGCCGGCAATCGTGCATGCATTTTAAGTGTGTTTTTTTTTTTTTTGAAATGTGGATTTTAAGTGCTTGACAAAAAGTAAGAATGTTGAGTGCCCTGTTCCGGTAAGTGACATTGCTTGACCCGTACAAAAAGCCAACAATAATATTAACGATAAGTTTACTTTTACAATACGAATTCCGAAGAGAGAAGGAAAAAGAAAAGGATAAAAGCTAGTAGATAGCTAGTAGATAGATCGAGCGAGCTAATAAATTGAAAATAAGAGCATGAAATAAAGTTTATACAAATTAAAGGATGATATAGGCAGCGTGCTTAATGCTACGTTGGGTTGCGATCACGAATTTTGTCCAATTAAAATACGGATATATACATATTTAAAAAAATAAAAGTGAAAACAACGGCGAGTTTATGATCACATTTTCGCTAGTCATAATGTTTGACCAATGACAAAATTTTAAGATAATTGTAACCTTGTTATCAAACAGAATCATTCATTGAGATCATACTGTAACAAAACTCCTTGGAATGATACTTCTTGGTTAATGGTTAAGGATCATAATTCGTATGTTATATTATGACTTCTTTTTAAAACAAAAAAAAAAAATGAATAACTAAAGGTAGGGAATGGACAAAGGTCAAATTGATTTTTGGGCTCATACTTGTTCTAGGATTCGTGAGTAGGAAAAAAAACTGTTTGAAAATGACTCGACTAGTCAAGCCCTAAGATAATTCACAAAATAAAAGATAATTCCGTTTAAATTCTTGTTGTTAATTCCCTGATATATGCATGTACTCCACTAATGAGAATTGCCAGATCAAATTTTAGTAGGCTTACCTTGTTTAATTAAACAAATTAATGTGTAAGATAATGTGCATAAAAATAAAGCACACAAAAGGATATTTACATGATTTAGGGTCCAAATGCCTACGTCCATAGAGTCACGATCAGATATCAAGTAATTCACTAGGTTCAAGAGATTACAAACTATTAGAACTATATACAATATGAGAATCTCCCTCAGTGATTGCCACCACATTGTTATAATCTTAGATATCAATAGGATTTTTACATGTTTCGGGGTCTGAATCCTTACGTCTACGAAGCCATACTCATATATCAAGTAATTCATTAGGTTCAAGAGATTACAAAGTATTCGACCTTACATAATATGAGACTTTCTATCAGTGATTGCTGAGAACTTGTTACAACCTCACCAAGTGAACACTTCGCGTGCACCACATGTCTTTTGTTTCCTTTCCTAGCAAGACTTTTAAGTCAACGCTATGTTACTTCTCCATGGAATCCCTCTATTGCGAATAGATGATCCTTCTTTTGAAAAAAACCAGAGAAAATGTCTCCCAAATCAAAGAATGATCCTAAGGTTGTAGCCTTTGATATAAAATCCCTCCACTACTCCAACGATCTTCACTCCCACAAAGATCGAATCAACAAACCACCAAATAATCAAAACCACCAAAGACGCATAAAGTATGAACACAGACATAGCCTCTTCTTACATCGAAGTTTGACAGATAAACTTATAAAGAGAAGATGAGAAGCCAATGGCATCACTCTAGAAGGGTTAACAAAGATACTCTTAAATACTCTCTTCTTTGTATTCTGGCTTTTACCAAAATATGTGAATGATTTCCTTTTATATATTGTTGGGTGAAATAAAGCTAGCAAAATTTAACACGATCTGATTACCCGCACGAACACGATATGAATAAATGGGTATGGATCATCAAATTCGACACGATTATTAAATGGGTCGGGTTTGGGTTGACATGATTTTTTTCTGTGTCGGGGTTAGGGTTAAAGTTCTTAACTCATTTACTCGAACAATGACACGATTATATTTTCTATTTTAAATTAATTTTTAGATTTTTTCTATTAAAACTCAAATATTAAACATGATTATCTCTTTTTAATTTTTTTTAAAGACAGACATATACATAATGTTTTATTCATAAAGTTTTATATAAATTTAGAACTTTAATAGTGTAAGTGTATAAAATATTGATACACATATATATCTGATGATATCGATATATAATATTATTTACATATATATAATTTAAACTTTAAATAGTATAAATGTGTAACAGATTGAGGGGTGTGTGTGTAATATTTATTAAATATACAGATATTAAACGGGTTATTGGGTAGCTCGTTTATTTTTCGTGTCTGGTTTGGGTCTCAATATTTGACAAGATTATTAAATAAGTCGTGTTTGAGTCGATCCAAATTAGACACGATACAAAGCTGACACAACACGAACACGACCTAATGACCTATTTTGCCAGCTCTAGGATGAATCACTTGTAATGAAGAGTCCAATCTTCTTAAATCGTCATCCTTTAAGAGTAAGAAACTCTTCATGATAACATAGGGTTATTATCTCTTCAATATCTCATTATAATCTTTCATAAATTAAGTCAACTCTGTCTCACTCTTAACGATCATGCCAATCTTCAATCATTATGGCTTAAGATTTTGCTTGCTTGATATCGATAGAAAATTGCCATGTAGAGATTGCTTTATCTTTAATTACTTTGATCTTGTGGTCTCCACACGAACTAACACCCAAGTCTTGTATCAGCATAGCGTGAATTTCATCATATATTCTTGCCTTGTGCGTTTCTTTCATACTAAAATATCTCTATACACTCTCATGTGAATGCCACATATATATAATACGTAAAATAATAATTTACCTCGATCTACTATTGTTCTAGGGTAATGCGATAATACTTGACATAATCTAAGTTACATGGGTGTTATAATATTAAAGACTTGATGGTGCATGTCCAATGAGGATACCAACTTACAAATAAATGCGTTGGTGTTGTTATAGAAATACCATCATGTATACAATAAGTTCTTAACAAGAATGATCTAATATTGTGTTTATCTGATGGAGTAGAAGTGAGGAGTGTGAATTCATTCTACTTCAGTATTTACTTGTTTATTTAAGGAGGAGAGTGGGAGTCCTATTCCGTGGTCCCACTCATTTTGGAGTGTGGAGTGAGATTCCCACTACCACAGGAGATCTCTTTATTTTTTACCATTTCTTTATTAAATATAATATAACTATATTTATTATAATAAAATAATATTACATTTACTTAAAAATAATAATAATATTATTTATATTTATTTAAATAATATTATTATATTATTTAGTTATATTACATTTATTAAAAATAATAATATTAAACTTATTTAAATATAATATTATTATATTTAATTAAAAATAATAATTTATTTAATCTAAGTTAAAATTATTTAAAAATAATATTATTATATCCATAGAGAATCAATAATATTACTATATATTTATTTAATTTTAATAGTATTATATTTATTTAATGTTAATAATTAATATTAATAAATAGCTTATTCTAAGAAAATATTAATTATGTACTATATTATTAATAATAATGTATCATGTTCTGCTCTTGTCAATAATTTTTAATTTACATAATTAAAATTAAAATTAATAAAAAAATTATGATTTACATAATTAAGAATATTAATAATTATTATTAATTTATAGAATTAAAATTAATAATAAAATAAACAGTTTATTTTACAAATATATTTTTTAGTAATTTTGTAATTAAAAATTATTATTCTTTGAATAAGGATAAAACTGTAATTTGAAATAATTAACTCCCAATCCAAGATAAAGTAAACATATAAATGAAATCATAATTCATATTCTATACTCTTATTATAATATAAGTAAACAATCTATTTCTACTCTCAATTCAAAGATTTTCACTCATGAGGATTGTCAATCCAATCAATGAAAGGAAGTAAATGCCACCTAAATTCTGAAAGTTTTCATAAATCGGAAATGACACTAATTGTTTTCGGATTTGAGAGGATTAATAATTATGCGGATGCATGGAAAATCGAATCCCTTGCGATCTCTCTTTTTATCCCATATCCCTTTCATCATACCAAGCTTCTTTAAGCCAGCCTAAATTGAATGATTAGTTCGGCAACATATTTAATTAAGAAATATATTTCTTTAATCTTTCAAAAGGCATAATTATTTTGACGGCCGGTTTCTGTGTTAACAAGAAGAATATCCAAGTAATTACTGACTTGGAAATGTATTTGTATGAGAGAGTGGAAAGGAATATCATAATTCATTGTGTCTTTCTTTAATTTTAGTTGAAAGGAGTGTTTGTGCTCCCCACCATTACATATTACATTATTTGTGGAGTGATAAATTGCTGGGGGCCCTAAAAGAAGGTTTGCTTCACATAGGGTGTCTATGAATGAGATAGATTAATTCTTAAATGTTCATGCACAAATACAATGCAGTGCACTTCGACTATTAATGTTAGGTGGCATTACTTCAGTTAGGAAATTATTTTAATATGTCCACATTTTTATGTTCCAATTGGACGTTAGGGTAGGAACTAGGGTTGCATTCATGCAAGACAAAGCTAGGGATATATGAAGTATATTGAGTATATGGATTTTGTTAAGTTGCAGCAGCTGTAAGTTACAGCTGCTGTAAATTTGAGTGAACAGCATCCACGTGTGGTTACTATTCACTCAACTTAGAGGCTCCCTGAGTATATTTGTTAATTGTGAGTTGCGACAGGAAAAGAGACACATGATTCTTGTTATTATTTTTATCTTCTATAATTATATATAATTAATTAAAAAAATATTAAACCTAACTAATATAATAAATGGTAAAAAATAAGCTGGCCAATCAAGCAATCGGATATTGTTAGGTTGAAATGGATACAACCTAGCTGGCTGAAACTTTCCAAAATAGTATTTTAAAAATATTTTCTTTCCACAAACAAAAAATTCGATAAAGTTAAAGAAGAAACCACCAAAAGTGAAAATAAATTAAGAATGATGTGAAAAGATGGGTACATTTGAATATACACATCTCAGATAAAGATATGGTTTATGAAGAGTGAAGCTGTGATTTAAGTCCAAGAAAGCACATTATAAAAGCAGAAAAAAATAAAAATAAAAAAGTTTTAATTGTTTGTAAGACTGCAGCAGCTACAGTCTGTGCAAGTGAGAATTTTTAGGCCGGGCACTTTGAAATAGAAGCGTGTAAGTTTACGTATGATCCGGCTCGACGGCCTGTTCTTCAGTTGGGCTTATCACAGCTCAGGGGAGACCAATATCTTGTTGGGCCTCCGTTGCTCCCAAATAGTCCACTTTTGGGACTCGTATGATTTCCTTTAATATTAGTTTTGTTTAATATTAGTTTTGCCCCTCTCTTGTTGGAATTAGCCTCTAATACCCTCGATCTTGGTTAAGTCAAGGTTATTATAAGTTGACTACTACATTTTTGTTTCCCCATTATACAATAAACTCATTTCAAGAACCATGTGAACTTGTATTATTATACTACTAAAGGTTTTAAAAGTAGAACCACATTTTTTTGTTAGTTTAACTGGCAATGTGTTGTTGTTGGAGAATTTTAATTGTCCGATGATAATAGCATCAATCACTAAAATTTTAAACCATAGTTTAGATTAAAAAAAAATTAAGTTAATATTCTCTCTACGATATATATTTTGAAAGAGTAATACTAGATATTTTTAAAAAATTATTTTAAATGATGTGGGACGTAATATGTGGGTAATTTTCAGTTTCATCCCTTGAGGTTTGGGGTCCCTTCACTTAGATAGAATGTATAAAGGTATCTCCACTTTGCACCCCTGCCGTTAGTGTAAAGTTAGTATGTATTCAGTATGTACGGGCATTTAGGTAATTGCATGATAAATTGATTAAATATTAAAAATATTTTGAATTTTTGCACTTTGGAAATTGAAACTTGTCTGAAACATTGTTATGTCCACTGGGTAATAACAGAAGCATGTTAGTGTTCAACGGATTTTACACCAATAAAAAACAATGATTCGTTTAAGGGTAATTTGTTTAATCCACTGGGTAATAACAGAAGCATGTTAGTGTTCAACGGATTTTACACCAAATCAAAAACAATGATTCGTTTAAGGGTAATTTGTTTAATTTTGATCTTCACAAATCGAAAACACAAAGTTAGATCTCCAGCACAACTCCTAAAAAATGCATTGAGCAAACTCATTGCTGTGATGAATGAGATGTCGGGGAAGCAGTCGGAATCAAGCTTGAGAAGAACCGATGTAAGTGTTCAAACTAATTCGACGGCCGTGAGCGAATATCAGCGACGACCAAGAATCCACTCACTCGCGATGGAGTCGCATGCTAGGTAACTAAAACTTCCCCTGTTTGTTATACTTTTTTTGACCTTTTACGGTGTTGTGATGAGCTAATAGTGAAGCTAAGGTTGAATAATAATGCTGATATGGGTCTGCAGAGTTGGTGCATGTGTTTCTTTTTTCTTCGATTCATGAAAATTACCCTAAAAATTGTTGTTTTAGTTGGTTATTGTTTCGTTGGATATTGATTTTGGAGGCTGACTGCTGCTAGAATTAAGCACTTCCATGACTAATTTTAGTTGGGTTATATGTTTTATTCTCCAAATTGTTATTATTCATTGCATAAACAATTGTTAGGTTGGTTACCATCTTGTTGAAGATGGATATTTCAAGTAAGATTTAGAGCAATAATATGGAAAATGTATGTATTTATTTAAACTAATAAAGTCTGCAGCTGATGTTCTATTTTTCTGAGTAATTATTAAGTGTGCAAATTACTGAATATGATAATGTTGGTCTGTGGATGGAATTGGGAGTTTAGCCTACTTTTTTTCTTTTTTATATACTGAATGAAGTAAAACAAATGCTGAAATTGGCTCCAAAAATGATTTTTGTGCTGATTTTGAAGATGATAGTGTTGTTATTGAATGTCCGACTTCAGTTAAGTTTTGTTAATGAATGATGCTTTAGTTGTTAGGTTGACTAAATACTCACTGTAAAGCGTATTTTAACTATTTGAGTCTACAGTTGCATGGATTTGTTTTAGCTTATAAATTATAATCTTAATGTTCTATTTTTGTGAGTAATTAAGCTTTATTTTCATACACTATTAAGTAAAACTGATGTCACTTGATGTTCTGATTTTGAAGATCAAATCAAGCTGGTATTGTAGAGATTATTGAACATGTTATATCACATGAGGATCAATTCGCTGTACATTTGGATGATCAGTCTGAGTGGTTGGATTTTGGGGAAGTGAATGAGCTTGTAATGCCAGGTGCTGATGCTAATGTACCAGATGTTGGACAGTATGAAGATGAACCTGATACGGGATCAAATGAGGGTGACTTTAACCCTGCAAATGATGTTGATATTGTATGGGATGCTGGGTTGGATGATTATGAGTCAGCAGATGACAGTGGGGTTGAATCGGATGGCGAGGCTGGTGATGGTGTCATGGTAGCTTGTAATAGATATGAGCAAAATTCAGGGGGCTTTATATTTAGTGAAGATGGAAAGAAAATCATCTTAAAGCCTGGTCATCTCTATAATGACATTGATGAGTTCAGGACAGTTGTGAAGGCATTTGCAATTCAAAATGGGTTCAGGCTTCAGAGGGTAAAGAATGAGAAATCGAGGGTTACATTGAAGTGTGCTGCTCCAGGATGTTCATGGAGGATACATGCCAGCCCTAATTGGAATAAAATGCATTTTCAAGTGAAAACTTACTGTTCTGAACATACGTGTGAGAGAAACAATGACAACCATGAAGCTAACTCCACATGGATTGCTGCAACATTCCTTCATTTAGTCAAAGCAAACAATCAAGTTACCATCGATGTCATAGCTGCTGAATTGTTCAAGCAATATGGGATCACCTGTTGTAACACACGGCTGTATAGAGCAAAGAACAAAGCATTAGAGCTGTTGGGGCAGGACCACAAGGCAAGTTTCTCGAAGCTGTTCAGGTATATGCATGCAATTTTAGATTCTAATCCTGGTTCAACTGTTGATCTAGATAGAAAATACATAGGTGATGGACAGCAGCCACATTTTAGAAGGTTTTTTGTCATGTTTGATGCTAATAGGAGAGGGTTCTTTGAGGGCTGTAGACAATTTATAGGAGTTGATGGTTGTCATCTTAAGGGTCTGTACAAGGGTGTACTCTTGACTGCTGTTAGCATTGATGCTAATTATGGCATCTATCCACTTGCCTTGTGTGTCGTGGAGAGTGAAAACACAGATTCATGGGTGTTTTTTATGGAGAGGTTATATGAACAGATAGGATGCAATGGGGGTGAGGGCTTATGTTTTATGAGTGACAGGCAGAAGGGTATTTTAAAGGCATTAGATAGAGTATTTCCTACTTCATTGAAAAGATATTGCTGTAGACATATATATGCCAACTTTAAGGAGAAATTTCCTGGATTATTATTGAAGTTTTCATTTTGGAAAGCATGTAGAGCATCCAACTCAGTTGATTTCCACAATCATATGTCAGAGTTGTATAGTATTAGTTCCATGGCACACCATTGGCTGATGCAAATTCCAGTTGGCTGTTGGGCCAAATACATATTCCCCTCCCATACCAAGTGTTCTCATGTCACTAATAACATGACCGAATCCTTCAATAACTGGATCAACAACTATAGAGGGATGCCAATAGTTAGGATGCTTGAGGAAATAAGAAGAAAAGTCATGGTTCTCATCCACAAGAGGTATCAGCAAGCTATTACTTGGCATGATGAGCTGCCACCACTAGTTAGGAGGAGAATAGTTATTGGAAGGGAAGAATCTAGGTCATTCTCTATTATATTTGGTCACAATGACACATTTGAAGTTATAAAAGATGCTTCTAGTAGAATTATTATCGATTTGAGGCAACAACATTGTGATTGTGGGGAATGGGATGTATTTGGTTTGCCTTGTCCACATGCTTTGTGTTGCATTGATGCCATGAGGTATAATGTCAGCGAATATGTGCATCCTCTGCTGAAAAAAGATGCATTCTTGAATACTTACAAGCACCAGCTATATCCTGTCCCTGATGAAAGCAAGTGGCCTCCACTTTTACATGACAATATGCTTCCACCCATTGTTGTAAAGGCACCTGGTAGACCACATACCAAGAGAAAAAGAGAGGCTGGTGAGGATAAGACTTTTCGAAGAAGTTCTAGTCTTAAATGCTCAAATTGTGATGAATGGGGACACAACATCAGGACTTGTAAAGCTCCAAAGGGATCCAAATCAGTGAACAAGTTGGATTTGTCATCAATCCAGGTTATAGACTCAAAACTTTTATAGTATTGTTAACAGAAAATAAATATTTGGGCATTTATAGGAAATTAGAATATCACTAATAAAAACTAACTTCTTTTATTGTAGGATATGAGACAAAGATCATGCAGTAATTATGAAAGAGGTCATAATTCAAGCTCCAAAAAACACAAAAGTCAGAGCTCAAGCAAGAGGGAAGACAAGAATCAGATTTTAGGCACTAAATCTGTTGAAGCTCATGGATCTGCACAGGCTACCAATCATGATGGTTTGGCTTTTATCTTTTTTTTTTTCCAGAATAAATATGCATAGACCTTTAATCACATGACTTTGTTATAGTTAATTTTAGTTGAAACTAATAAAATAAAACTATTAATGTTATATAGGGCAGCCTGGTCTACTGTAATTAGAAGACATATGGCACCAGCAGCAAACAACATGATAGCATGTAACAGCACAAGCCCAGTTAATCCCATAATACTAAGTTTTTTGAGGGATTAGATGATACGACATCTTTAACCGTAAGCATTACATCAAGATGGTGTATCATCTTTTGTTACTCAAATATGAGTTTTTTTTGTATATTTTGAATGATGTTACATACAACTAAATACATTAACTTCATAGGGCTCTGTTGCCTTTCTAACTGTTAACAAAAGCAAACTGTTAGTAGTTAGTTTCAAGTATATACAGGCATGTTTTGTTGTTACAATATGAATGTACAACTTGATTGTTCTGTCTGAACAAATTGCTGCTGGAATGAAAATTAATTTCGCACATTCATGTTTGTGTTTAGTTGTATTATATTGGTTTATTTTGCTTTATTTATGTGGCTGGAATTTCAGATGTTTGGTTCTGATTTTGCTTGTGCTATTGGTTAAAATTTTGTTAGCTAAATGACATATGTGAGTTGATGAATTTACAGCTTGATTCTATTTGCACAAATTGCTCTGGAATGAAACTTAATTTGATGGTTGATGTCTGTGGTTAGTTGTTATCTGGCTTGTTTATTTTGCTTTGTATTGGTGGCTGGAATTTCAGCTTGTGCTTGGTTATTGAAATAAGCTATTGGAAATATTAGTTTATGTTTATGTACCGAAGTTCCCGATATGTTGTGCTTTGATTAGGAGTACAAGCTTGTTTAAGCTGAACTAATGATATACAACTGTAATGAATTGAAAATTTCATCATACTAAACTCAAATTATTGATATATATGCTACAATTTATCAAGGATTAGGATGCATTAGGATTACGATTACAAGTTACTTTCTTTAAATTGATTATAAGATTTGGGTGAGGACATTTTATTTTATCATCTCTATAAGTAGCTAATTTTACTTTTGTAGGCATAAAACCCTTAGGCACAATAAAAGACTTGGTTGAATTCATAGTACACTAGGTCTAATCTGTTAATATTAGATACATCACACAGTTGAACATGAAAAACACTACATTTAGAATCATAAATATCTTGATTGCAGAAGAGCCTTTCGCTGGTTGTATCGAGTTCTTTACCATGTCTTTCAGCTCCTTCATCTCACTTCTAAGTATGTTTAACAGTTCATGATCCACAATTGTTGCCACACCCCTTTCAAAAACAGCTCCATTGTTGAAATCAGTCCTTTCTGGTACCCACCACCTGAAATATCCACACCCTTCCTTCTTCGCACATCGATAATACAGCATGTGTGGGTTGTCATCAGATTTAGAAACCCTCAAATCTGCTCTCATATGATGAGCTTGCCATTAATACAATTCCTCCATGATGGCTGATAAAATGAATTTGATCTGCTTGAAGTGTTTGAGCTAGAAGAGTCCATTGAATTCAGGTGTTTGTTTAGTAGCTTATGAGATAACTATGGTGATGATTCAGAGTAGAGATTGAGATGGATGATGAATGAGAATGTTGAGATGAAATTACTATCAATCAACTGTGTTCCTTAGCTTCTGTCTGTGCTGAAATGAATACACAAATTGCAAATTGAATTATTACCATAATGAGTTGTATCCCTCAGCTTCTGTTTGTGCTGAAATCTAACATCAAATTGCTGCTGGAAATTGTTGTGAACAAGCTATGTTCCCAGTGTTCTTTGTGCTGAAAAATGCAAGAAAAATTGCTTCTTCAATTTGCTGTAAATAAGCTGTATTCCTTAGCCTTTTTTGTGCTGAAAATGCACATACAATTGTTTCTAAATATTGCCAAAGTGAGCTGTGTTAATTTGCTTTTATTTGTGTTGAAAGTTGTACACGAAATTGGTTCTTACTACTGCCTTAAGAGGAGATGAATTTATAGCCATTACCTCTGCCAATATAGCCGTTTAATTCAACGGTAATATTAGCAGAGATGAATTTTTTTTTTTTTTTGTGGTACTATAACAAATAAAAAGTAAATTTTCTCATGGGTTTTACTGATGTCTTTATATAATTTGGCCCCAAATTTGTGAATGATCCAATGCTCAGTATATGTCTAGAATGTTGTTTTACTGACACAATGGTATTTTAGTTATTTATTCAGTCAATTAACAGTTAACTTAACTTTATACTAACGGCAGGGGTGCAAAATAGAGATACCTTTATACATTCTATCTAAGTGAAGGGACCCCAAACCTCAAGGGATGAAACTGAAAATTACCCTATGTAAAATAGTAGATAATATAATAAAGACACTTATAAAATTCTGACAGCTATCTAGTTAATGACAAATAACATATCACATAATAATATAAATGAAAATTTTGGCATATTTGTTTGAGATGATTACTATTACAGTGAAATTGAATTTTAAAAAAATAAATAAATTCAAAAGGGCGGGAGCGTGCCCGTCACCGTAATTATAAAAGCGAGTGGGACAATTATGTAACTCAATCATCAATGCGGACGCGGAGGTCCAAAACTCATTCACCTAAAGTCGTTCAACAAAGTAATCAAAAATCTCTTCATTCCTCAAACACAAAGCCTCCCTTCCCAATTTAATTTTTTTTTATTTCTTATTTAATTTTATTTTCCCCCTAATTTTCTGAGAAATCCATAAAACAGCATCTAGCGAGAGCAAGACACCGACATCACAAAAACTTCTTTCTTTACCTAAAAAGGTAATTTCTGTTCTCCATTATCTTTGATCAATAATATAATAAATAATTCTAATCTTAGGCTCTTGGCACTATTTCTTCCTTTTATTTCACTCCTTTCACAGTCTTTATTTTGATCGCAGAGCTGCGACGTCGTATTGATTGATCGTTTCGCGATGGCAATGACATCTGATGAAACCACAAAAATATGCAGTCACTGGTAGTTATTCTATCCCAATTTTTTTTTTGTTTTACAATTTATACGATAAGTCATATTTAAGATATGTAAAATTCAATTCGTATTTATTGATTAATTGTTTTACAGGATTGTTCGTCCTTTTTTTTTTTTTTTGCACCTGATTTAGCTCAAGTTTTATGTAATTCCTGTTTGTTATTTGTGGAAAATTTACTATAAATTTAAAAGTCAACTCAGTTGATTTTGACCATACAGGTTTTTTTTTTTTAATCCCCTTTGACCTTCACTTTCCTTACTTAAAATTGGAGGTTTGTTTTGGTTAAACACCATGCTGTGGATTGTTTCTAGATCGGATTGGTTAATTGATTGACTTTAGGTTTGGATCATCTCCTGAATATGGTGTCAGATATGGAGAGTTGCTTAGATGCTGATTTTAATGTTGTTATTGTAGTGGCCTAACCCCCTAACTCTGTGATTGCTGCTATATGATGTGTTACATTTTGCCAGTTTTTACGGATCAGTTCTGTTCAGCAGTAATATATTCATCATTGATTTCCTAGTATTAGCGTGAGACCATGACAATATGTTCCAGGCACTATTTATATTGTGATTTCCTTCATGAATTTCTGTTGTATGATTTTGCTACTTTTTTGTCTTTGTAGTGACAGAGCTATACCGTCTTCAAATATTGATTTGCATTATGCACATTGCTCGCGGAATCTGGAACGATGTAAAGTATGCGGTGACATGGTTCCAAAGAAATATGCTGAGGAGCACTTCTTAAATACCCATGCTCCGGTACGTAATTAACTAATGTGATGTATGCTGGTATATAGTGAATGTGAACTTCTGCAAGTTCTTAGTGCCACATGTATTCATTCTAATTTCTGCTGGACTTCACTTTGGAAACTGGGAATTGTACTGGTGCCTTGACAATAAAGTAAGGCAGTTCAGAGGAACGTATCTCAGTTGGTGGCTGCTGGGGTTCTTAAGGTCATAGTTTGCATTATTAAGAAAAGCTGAATTGTTGAAAGAAGTTTGCATGACTTTTATGATGGTTAATGCAACTACTAGAAGCATGCGTTGGGAGAGATAGGTTCCTCTGCTGGGATTACCAGTAAGGAAATTTACCACTAGGTTGGAGGTGGACAACTTACCTAGCTTTCATTTTAACAACCAGAGTACAAGTTACTTGGTTGAGCCTATGACTCTTTGTACTAACTGCAAACTTTCTATTTCATTTCCTCTCACTTCCTCTCCTTGCTCTGCCTCTCTCATATGGAATGAGTCCTGAACTCATGATAGTGACCTTGGCCTCGCTGGTAGCCTATCTGTTTCAGGCCTCTGGTCAACAAAGTTAAAAATATTGGCCGTCTTTTCCCCCATAGCATGTGCGCCCCAGCTTATGTGTATAGAATTATTGAGGAAAGTAGTGTTGACAGCGTTAAGAGAGAATGTATTTTCATACTGGCCTCATTGGTAGTTGACTTTGAGATTTTTTTGTTTTATGCCTTGTGTCTTTAAAATGTTGGTTTGTAAAATCAAAAGCAGGCTAGGCAAGTCTGGACTAGATACCATTTGCTTATTTAGAATGAGACCGCTCTAGGTCATTAATAATTTTTTCAGACATACATTTTGCATGATGTCTTGTTGATATGCAAAACCCTCATAGTGATTGATCAATACTGATTGGTGCAGGCAGAGCATTTTGTTTGATTAAGGAATTGGAGTAGGTATAAAATGTGTTTCAATGATTTCTGTTGTTGACTTTCATGTTTTGGAGCAGGTGGCCTGTTCACAGTGCAGTGAGACGATGGAACGTGAAATTTTAGCCATCCATAAAGGTGAAAATTGTCCTCAAAGGATTGTCACCTGCGAATTTTGTGAGTTTCCACTGCCTGCAGTTGATCTGGCCGAGCATCAGGTGGCAATTGTCAATAATTTTGAAAATGGAAAGACAGTATCTGATGCTATATCTTGCTACTTGGGTGTGATCCTCTGTTGCTTTGTTATTGTAGGAAGTCTGTGGGAATCGCACAGAACTTTGTCATCTGTGTAACAGATATATTAGGTTGCGAGAAAGATATAACCATGAAAGTAGGTGCACGGGTGTCCCAGAAAACACTGTAGGACCTTCCAGGTATGTTTGCTTGTGTTGTTCCAGAGTTATATTTAAATAGATTTGTTTTAGTAACATTCCATTACTTAGAATTGAACAGTGGCATTAGTAATTCAGAATAACTAGAAGCTAAGATTTTGAATCTGATGGAGTCAATATGTGATGACTTGTGTTGATTCAAAATCCTGGAAGTCTGGAAAAAGATGGTTTAGACGTGGAGTTTTACTCTATATCTGTCTGTTACATTTTCCATTTCAATCTTTGTGAAGGAATGTGAGGGCAGCTGAAAGAGACCAGGGGGCTCACAGAAGGCCGGCACCCCCGCCGCCAAATGAGTTTTCTCGGAAACGATTTCTACTTACCATAGCAATAACAGGCATTGCTGTTCTATTAGGATCTCTTTTTTTCCAGAGAAAGACAGAGACTAGTCAAGTTCATTAGCAGCAGAGTAGAGGATAAACATGGGGAGGAGTATATATATCCACAACAAACCATTGTATTCCATTTATCTGTACCTAGATCATCTAAAAGCATGTACTGCTATGACCTCACTGAACTCATTGGCATTTTGGCAATATGTTGAACGGCTATGCAATATTTGTTTCTTGCTTTATTATGAAGAGTTTCATCACATTCACTTGTGCTAGAAATTAATTTGTTGTACTACATGGTACACGTGGTCCTGAAGATCTGCCATAGCTTGCTTTTTGTCTTATCTCGTTAGTTGAAAGATTACGCGTCCGTAATAACACCTTTCAACTGTAACGGTGGTTGTCGTCGGTGTTCGAGTAGTTGTGTCTTGCCTCAACTAATTTTCAGTAAGTGTTGGGTGGGTGGTTAGTTTACCTGTCCATGCTGTTTGTTGTCGTTCCATGTCATATCTTGTTTGTCCCGAAGAATTTTGCCCCCATGCATGCCACATTCCTCAACTTCAACGGTTGGTTTCTTTTCTTTGTTTTTTGCACCCCCCCCCCCCCCCCCCTCCTTTTTTTTATTTCCAAATTTTTGTATTCAAGCTTTAAAATACATATTTTCTTCTTTTTAATGGAAATTATAAACTTCTAATTCTAATATTAGTAGAACTGTAATATGATATTTGTAAATAAATAGTACATGTTCTTATAAAAAAAATTACATTTTCCATCATCTGGTAGGGTAGCAGTTGCCGCCCGCTAGTCGACAAAACAAATAGACTGGGACTAATAACATACTTATAATTTTCATCTAGAATTTCTTTTCTATCATGAGCTATTTTAGTTTCAAAGATATCATTTCTTTTTTTAATTTTTCAGTCTCTTCCCCGCACAATTCCAAATCTGTAATTATCATTTCTGTGTATAAGATTATGAATGATTAAATCATGTATATTTAACTTAAAAAATGTATATTTGAGTTAATTAGAGCTGAAAATGGACTCAAATAACTAAGTTGTAATTTTATTTAAAAAAAGTAAATATGCAAGAAAATGCAAACAAAATATTTTTGAAGTTTACACAGAAAATTGATAATGGATGAAGAGATTAACAAGAATAAGAATATATTACTAAAATTACATTGATTAGAATGCAAAGTGTTTGTGTTGGGCGGGAGGGTTTGTGTTGGGCGGGAGGGGGGGGGAGGGTAGAAAGAAAAAAAAAAAGAGGTTAATTAAATTATTCTGTCCTTTAATATAATCATGATAAAGAAGGAGTTTTATAAAAATTATAGAGGGGTACTAATAGTCCCGCTCAAATAAATATTGTGATCTCAACTTTCAAATGCTCTTAATTTGTTGAATGGAACCTTACCTAATATTGTATTTTGTTATAATAATATCTCTAACTTAACCTTTGGGCGTAGTTCAACTAATACTTTTTGCATCAATTATTACTTGAATTCCAGGAACAAAAGTTGGTAGTTAGTAGATAAGATTTCTCATACCGAAGTCTGATTTTAAAGCATAAAGATCTTACCATAGTATTATTTGCACCAAAAAATCTCTAAATTCAGTTTTGGTGTTTTCATTATTATTCTTTATTAAAAGGCCCGGATTTGAACAGGTCAAAAGAAGACACGTGTAATCTTCTCCCATACGGCGGCCTCTTATGAAATCTCTCTAGAAAAAATAAATAAGTTATCACAGATCTCATCACTTGATTAAATTAAATTAAATTAAATTATACGATCAAATTAAATTATTAAAACGAACCTTAAACGGTTAATTGTTGCCGCCACTCCGATACATCATCGCTTCACCACCACCACCGCCAAGACCGTGGCCACCATCGCATGCGGCCTCGTGTACGATCCCCAACATCAAGCGAGTCTGTTGAGAGCCTATGAAGAGGAGATTGCAGAGGATCGCAGATTTTTTGGGTAGTTGTGACTGTGGCACGTGTACCAATCAAGTAGCAGATGGCATCTCCAGTTGTCTGAAACCCCGAGGCAAGTGTAATTCATTCTCAAACTATTTTAATTTACTCTGATTTTTACAGTATTTTTTTAATCGCTTTCGTCAAATTCAATAATCAGTTCATGTTGACTTGACACACTAGAGTTTTTTATCACGTTGAATTTGAGTGACTGCAATTGATTGAAATTATATTTAATGAGTTTATGGAAACTAATTAAGACCTGGCAACTTGAATCCATTGCGAAGCTACAACATGTAACTTCTAAGTTCTGATTTTACACTCTTTATATACCTTGTCTTGCATCAAAACTGAAAAAAGAAATGAACGGTATTTTGAAATGGATCCAGGTTCTCATTGTGGGGAACAAGTTCTGCAAAATAGCACGTGGCCCGCCGTGCCAACTCAAGCAGTTCGGTTGCATATCAAAGATCATCATGTAATTTAATTTTGCACCCATCTTTCTAATGCATTAGACTTGTAATTGTTAAAGATTTGATTTGCTTGATATGAGCATTAGCATTAAGTTAGATCTTATTGTTTCAGATTGTGTATAAACACGTGCAGGTGGTGCTGGACAATGGCATAGTCCAAGTCACATTATCAAAACCTGGTGGGATTGTTACTGGAATACGATATAATGGCATTGATAATTTGCTCGAATTTCGTAACAAGGAAACCAACAGAGGGTACTGGTTTTACAGCTACTTTTGCCCTTTTCGTTATATTTTTGTTAGTTTTAATTTGAATATGTCTATTCTAGTGGAGGCACTGAATGTTGGATTTTTCAATTCGTAATAGCAAGAAGTAGTTTATGGTGTAATTGATGAAATTTCAAGCATGGCATTTAGTCTTTTTATGTGTGCCATGTTATATCATGGAAATTGAGAGAAATCTTTGCTAACATGTAGTCTTTTCTTTGTATCCTCCGTTAATCCAATCTTTCATTCTAAGGCATTTGCTCTCAACTGAAAAAAGAAATCGTCCCTAATCTTGCACTTTGTCATGCAGCTATTGGGACCTTATGTGGAATCCACCAGGAGGCAAGGGAATGTTCGATGTGTAAGCCATCCTCTCGCTTCGGTTCTTATCAGTGATAACCACAGTTGAACGCTTATCTTTTCTTGTTTTAATCATATTAGAACACTAAATATTAACAAAAAAAATTTAATTCCATAGATCTTTTCCCATGCCCACGGGTAAAACTGTCCCATAACATGATTACTTGATAGATACAAGTGGTTGGACTTAATAATTTTTGTATTTGAAATCTTACCAAAAACAAGAGAATACATGAAACATTTATCACATGACCAGCTTGCTTGATCTTGCATTTTCATTTCCTGGATGTTGGGAGCTGCTGTTGAATAATCTTATACTGTCAATATGTTCTCTTCTTTATAAGTTTCACTTATCATCTCAAATCTCAACTTATGGTATGTTTGGGACTTCTTGCTTCTACTTAACATTGAAAGCACAGCAGCCAAGTGCCATAAACACTAACACTAACGTTTATTTGGATTTTAATCTTACTCCTCACTCCTCCATCTCTATTTGACAATTAGTGATTCCATGTCATAGCAACTGTGACTTCAAAGCCACCAAAACACTTCAATTCCAAACATACCCTGAGTCTAAAGACAACGGCTTTGGACACTTGGTTCTGTTTTATGGTTACTTACTTGTTTATTATCAAAGCTTCAATATTGTTAACCAAAAATTCATATTTATCTGGTTAATCTCATTTTTCTTTTTGTGCCTGGACTGATATATTATTATACTTGTTTCACTGGTTGATGCAAGAACTGCTTCTTCTGCAGGATAAGTGGAACAAATTTTAGGGTTGTAGTGGAAAATGAGGAGCAAGTTGAGCTATCTTTCTTAAGGACATGGGCTTCCTCACTCGAGGGCAACTACATTCCATTAAACATAGATAAACGGTCCTTGTTCATATTATACATATGTTTGTTGTGATGTTACTTCAGATACATAAGCAACAATGTTGACTTCTTACTTGTAGGTTTATAATGCTTCGTGGTTCATCAGGGTTTTATTCTTATGCCATTTATGAGCACTTAGAGGAATGGCCCGCATTTACTCTTGGACAAACCAGATTTACTTTCAAGCTCAGAAAAGAGAAGTAAGCAACTTATATCTTCTTTATGTTATCAGATATACTGCTGTCTTATTGTAGACAAATCTTTGGGGAATTTATGTGTTTTAATTGGAAACCAATATTCTCCTGTTTTTTATACTTATTTATTGTGATACTAAAACATTTCTACCATTATCCATGGTTTAAAGATGGATGAAAGTGGGGTCCTGTAACTTCATTTCTGATGTTCTTTTCCCAGAATTGAAAAGTGGTGATATTATCTAAGAATATGAAGAATATGTATGTGCTGTCTATCCCTTTTTGCTTTGCTCTTAGCACTAAAGGGCCAATAGCTTACATAAGAGGAAGAGCTAGCACACTTCAGTGCTAAGGGCTGATGAAATTGGTCACTAATTTCACAGTCAAGTAAGCTGTGAAATGTTGTAGATCAAATCAGGTGAAACCTTAGGCAATATTTGGCCACCGACACAGTTTTTGATGAAACTATAGAATGAAACTTATCTTTTAACTAGTTTACCCGTGAAAGTTTAAACTTATAATAATAGAGAATATAAAATATAGAACATTCATCATTACTTTGTCAAACTTAAAACTAAGCTAATTATTTGTTTTGTAAACTGCTAAAGTTGGCTTCTCATGGTCTGTCGAAGACAGAAAGCAGAAGAAGGAGCCCATTAGGTCTGGGGTTAGATTCTCACCATTGCCCTGGGGAAAAATTGGTCCATGATGTACTTCAAGCAAAACAAATAAACTTTTCTTCATTAATAAGCAGTTTAAATTATACCTAATAATTTATTCGAATTTTTGGGTTGATAGGTTTCGCTATATGGTCATAGCAGATAATAGGCATAGACAAATGCCTCTTCCTGAGGACCTGTCAACAGGGAGAGGTCAACCCCTTGCCTATCCAGAAGCTGTCCAACTTGTTAATCCCACAGATCCTGAGCACCAAGGAGAGGTACTTTTCCTGCACCCATTTCTTTCTGCTTGTGTCCCAGCTGGCAATTCCTTCAGCACATGATGAAAAAGTTATGATAATTTATTGTTCTGAACCCTAAATTTCTAGAGATGATATGGCAAAGTGTACGTTCTAAGACGTGAATTCTGGACCTAACTCATTGGAGAATGATTTAGATCCTTTCCTTCCTACAAAGTAGTTGGTATGTAGAAGTAACCAGTAGGTTATTTATGATCTCTTGATTTTCAGGTCGATGACAAGTACCAATATTCATGTGAGAATAAAGATCTTAAGGTCCATGGGTGGATATGCCGCACTCCCCCTGTAGGGTTCTGGCTAATCATACCCAGTGACGAGTTCCGATCTGGTGGACCTATGAAACAGAATCTAACCTCACATGTGGGCCCCACCACGCTTGCTGTAAGTAACTGATCTCAAACTACAGTCTCTATGAACAATTTGTAGTGTGGAAGGCGTCTGGCTGATAATTCTGATTACGACCTTTGATTTCATAAATGTCGGGAATATGGTATCAACAGGTGTTTTTGAGTGGGCACTACGCAGGAAAATATATGGAGACACATGTTGGACACAATGAGCCATGGAAGAAAGTCTTTGGCCCTGTTTTTATCTATCTTAATTCTGCTGCAGATGGAGATGACCCACTTTGGCTATGGGAGGATGCTAAAATTCAGGTTCCACCTGTAAAGAACAGCACGTTCTTTTTGTTGCAAAGCTACTCTGTTTACAGATTATTGACCTTTTGAGAGATCAACTTTTGTGCAGATGATGTCTGAAGTCCAAAGTTGGCCATACAATTTCCCTGCTTCTGAGGATTTCCAGAAGTCAGAAGAACGGGGTTGTGTTAGTGGTAGACTACTAGTTCAAGATAGGTAGGTATGCAGGATACACGTACTGTGCTATTAGGAAACTAATATTTCTGTAATAAGAGAGAGATTCATTCAAAAAGCAAGGAGCCAATATAGTAAAAGTTTAAAAAGAGTAACTCAAGAGGAAATTCTGTCGGACTTGTAATGTTTTCTGGCAATAGTCACTATAGTTTCGGGAGTATGAGAAACATGATCAAAGGTTAAGCAAGTTGACAAATGAATTAAGTTTGTGAATTTACTTCTACCTCCATGAATTAAAACAAGTGGATGATTGGTTGTTATGAATTGACAACTGCCAGAAACTGAAATACTGGCTCCTGGTAAATTGTTCGTTGTTTATATGCTGGTATAGTTAATCTGATCGAAGTTTTTGTGATTTACTGATTATTACCAATAGGTATGTTAGCAATGATGATATATCCGCAAAGGGTGCTTATATTGGGTTAGCCCCACCTGGAGATGTAGGATCATGGCAAACAGAATGCAAGGTACTTTTTCTTCTCTAATGTTTTGCTATAATTTATGGAAACATAACAAAGATCTGATTACTGATTCTTACTTTTCCTTTTTAATTTTTCAACACTAGTGGCTTGGTCTGTTTGTAAATTATACACAACTGTATAGCAAGTGGCTATGATATGCTTTTTCTGTTAACTAGCTATAAGAGGAGCATTTTATTTTTGAACCATTGCAAATTATTTACAAGATAAAAAAGAGTGAAATCTTTGAGAGATCTACTTATGCGCTATCCAAGTTTTATCTATTTATGTTCTCAATTAGCTCCTCAGGCATGCTAAATACCTAAATACTAGGGCGTTACCTTCTCACTCTAGGACTACCAATTCTGGACCACAGCTGATGAGGATGGCTATTTCTCCATAAAAAATATACGTACTGGCAACTATAATCTTTATGCCTGGGTCCCTGGTTTTGTGGGAGACTACCGATATGATGCTCTTTTTTCAATAACCTCGGGTATTGTTCCTTCAACTTTGATTCACTTCTTTCAGAATTTAGTGTATAATGGAAATTAATTGTTTTGAATAACGTGTTATACAGGTTCCAATATCAAAATAGGTGATCTAGTATATGAGCCTCCAAGAGATGGGCCAACATTGTGGGAAATAGGCATCCCTGATCGGTCTGCTGGAGAGTTCAATATTCCTGATCCCGATCCAAAATATGTTAATAAACTCTTTGTGAATCATCCTGACAGGTTAGCTTCCTACCCTTTCTTAAAATTGAGATTCAGCGATTATATCCACTCTTCAATATGTCGTTCTGCTGGATTATTTGTATTATTACACAGTTGCTTTAGTGATGTATTATCACATCCATCTCCTCCTCAGGGTCTACTTTTATGTGGGTATTTCTCATTTACATCCACTGTGTGGGCAATATAAGTTTCTAGGGCCCCTGTCTACTTAAGATTTTGAGGTTTGATTAGGCAAGTTAATCTGATATATTTGACCATTTCCCTTTACTTGCAGATTTAGGCAGTATGGGTTGTGGAGTAGATACGCAGAGCTATATCCAAATGAAGACTTGATCTACACAATTGGTGTTAGTGACTACAGCAAAGATTGGTTCTTTGCTCAGGTTGTCAGGTAAAGTTCTTTCTCCAGCATACATGAACCAAGTATTAGGTCATTTATCAAGTTGACCCAGATAGTCTGATAGAAATATTTCCTTGGTGCGAGAAGCATCGCTATTTATTGTTGTTTTTGGATGTTAAAAACAAGAATGATGGAACGACTGGTCACTAGAAAGCATGCTAGCGTAAGAATCTAAACAATTTTTTAATCATATCTGGTGTGCTTTGCTTATATGACAAGGATTATTTGTTATCATTTACTGTGTCACATTTATAGTCTAGGCTATACATCTCGCATTCTAACATGATAGTTGATCCTAATGTTAGTTTTTTAAACGGCAATTGGAAAGCTTCATACTGAGCAACTGATTGTTCGAATCGATTAGGCATTGTGCTTAATCTGTCTGGCTTTAAAACTTTCAGGGAGATGGATAATAAAACATATCAAGGAACCACCTGGCAAATTAAATTCAAACTTGACCATGTGGATCGGAACAGTTCCTACAAATTGCGGGTGGCAATTGCATCTGCAACCTTAGCTGAGTTACAGGTAAAGAATATCATGGTTGTTTTTATTTAAATTTCTACTCTTTCTATCTGACCCGGAACAGAATCCATTTTGCATGCATTTTATTGAAAATTTCTCAATTCTATTCAAGGTCCGTGTTAATGATCCGAATGCAAACCGCCCTCTATTTACAACTGGACTGATAGGGAGGGACAATGCCATTGCAAGACACGGAATTCACGGGCTCTACTTGCTGTACGACGTGAACATACCAGGTACCCGGTTTATTGAAGGGGAGAATACCATCTTCTTGAAACAACCAAGATGCACAAGCCCCTTTCAAGGGATTATGTACGATTATATTCGTTTAGAAGGACCCCCAGTTTCTTGATTCTGTCAGAAAATTCTTGCTCATGTCAGTAAACGTAATGCATTAGTGCCACATTGTTTAGAAGGATTACAGAAGTACTCTATTTCAGAAGCTACCGCTGTTTATACCGTATATAAACGAAAACGTCGACACTAGAAAAGCCATATATGTATGTACATACATAAGTTTGATTTAAGACCCTACAGAGTACGAAGTTTGATTTAAGACCCATCATGTTTGAACTGCATTTGAATAATACACAGAAGGTTTAATAGTATACTGTCCCAATCACTTTAAACTGAAAAATAGAGAAAATATAAATTTTAATGCACTAAAAGATAAAATACTCTGCATTGAATTTTTTTTCTTTTTGAATTGCATCTGAATAATACACAGAATCCTGATATTTGTGTGACATGAAAAATAGGAAAAAATATATTGAGTACCATTCTAATAAGAGAGATCCCATATAATATTGTTATTGTTATTGTTATTGTTGTTGTTGTTGTTGTTATTATTGTTATTGTTATTGTTATTGTTATTGTTATTGTTATTATTGCCTTTCAGTTGGTTTTTACATTATTATAAATAAGAGATCTCTTATATAAAATTATTTCTCATAACTTATTTTTTTATGAGTACATATTTGTGCGTTGTGATCAAGTGATTGTGAATCAAATAATTAACTATAAAATATAAATACAAATATAATATATTTGCCAAAAGAAATGTTCTAATCTGAAATTTTAAAGTGTGAGGAAGTCTCAGAAAACACATAAACCATGTGACTTAAGTACTTTAAGTCTTTAAAACCTCACGTTTTTTAAATTTTTTTAAATTTTTTCCGCACTTGAAGATATCGGGTCAGAAAACTATTATATCTGCCAAATAAAATGGATATACATCAAACAGTTTGGTTGACCAAAGTCAAGAAGCACAACTGCTATGGAGAAGGATACTCTTCATATAAAGAATCCCGCGCGCTAAAGTTATTGTTCCTTCAACTAATCGTTATGCAGATCACGAGACCGGATTTGGGTTTGCGAAGGTGTTGCTAAATCTTTTGGCGCTAGGATATTGTAAGTTTGAGATTTCAACACCTTTTTTAAAAATTAAATAAATGACAAAATAAAATAAAGTTCTTCAGATTAGTTCAAATGGGGTTGTCAGACGGGCAACCATCCGCCTTTATTATATTTCAGAATAGACATACGACTCTCATATATAGCGACTCTTACACGCCCTTCTATCTAGCGCACCAAACTGCGTTGGCGACAAAGTAAAGAGTCACAAGATATGCAAGCGGAAAAAAGAATGCTTATTCTCCATTTCAAGGAAACTAATTGTAAACAAACCAAATGAATAAATACTCTTGTTAGCCCATTAATCTTCCCCCCACCTTTGTTCTTCTTCTTTCGCGGCATTATTCAAGCTGAATTGTGTGGGAACTGCGAACCTCACCATGTCACCTCCAGGGTTGAAATTGCTTATTCAGGATCGCCATGTAATTTTATATATATATATATATATTATATCTTTTTTATGGAGAGAAGTTACATAATGGAGTTGAGATTAATTAATTAATACACTTGAAGCAATATTTGTGCAGGTGGTGTTGGATAATGGCATACTCCAGGTTACATTTTCCAATCCTGGGGGAATCGTAACTGGAATTCGGTATAATGACATCGACAACTTGCTTGAAGTTCTGAATGACGAATTGAATAGGGGGTATTTTCTTTTTTTTTTTTTTGTGTTTTGTTTCCTTTAATAGTCTGAATATGCTTCAATAATTTTTACTTGCATGGATGAAAAAACTGAAGCATAGAGTTTGTGTCTAGGTACTGGGACCTGGTTTGGAATATGCCCGGAAGTACAGGAACAACGGGAATATTTGATGTGTATGTCCTTCTCAGCTCCTTCATAAAATTTAGTGATAGCTAATTGGAAAATTAATTTAATCAAGATTATATAGACGGTCGTTCTCCCATCAACGCACTCAATTAGTAGTTAAGAACTCGTGCAGATATATATAATGAAATATGCAGGATTCAAGGAACAAGTTTTAACGTAATAGTGGAAAAGGAGGACCAAGTAGAAATCTCATTCGCGAGGACGTGGGATTCCTCCCAGGAGGGCAAGCTCGTGCCGTTGAATATAGACAAAAGGTCCCACTAATCCATTCATTATTGATTATCTTTACAGATCTCTCTTTACACATATATTTTGTAATATTGTTACCATTTATACTTGTTTAATAATATATATAGGTTCGTAATGCTTCGGGGTTCGTCAGGATTCTACACCTACTCCATTTACGAGCACTTGAAGGAATGGCCTGGTTTCAGTCTCGGAGAAACCAGAATTGCTTTCAAGCTCAGAAAAGACAAGTACGCAAGCAAACTTTATTCTACTTTCGTGTACAATTTAATCATTTCTAAATTTGCTTACTAATTCATTCCTCATTCCACACTCCAAGAGATGTTTAATATTGCCATGCAACTTACTTGGAACAGACAAAAATTGAGTAATAGTGTGGAAAAGAAAAAAAAAATCTACTATCAATTTTATAATGTATGCTTAATTAATTAATGAATGTAGAGACACCCTTAGAAGTGCTTAACCGAATTATTTTCAATATTTATATTCAACTGTCCACCTAAATTCTGAGTCTTGAAAAGATAAATGATTAGTATTATTACTTTTTTTGTTTAGGCTTTGCCCACTCCCTTTCTTTTGTTTTGATATTGAATAATATGAATGGGCAGATTTCACTACATGGCGGTAGCAGACAACAGGCAACGATACATGCCGTTGCCTGATGACCGTGTGCCGCCGAGAGGCCAACCCTTGGCTTATCCTGAAGCTGTTCTCCTTGTCAATCCTGTGGAGCCCGATTTCAAAGGAGAAGTAATTTCTTTTATTTCGGTTTCTTAATTGCAAGTAGTTAATTAACAAAAGATATATCCACATTGAATTTGAATTTGCAGGTGGATGACAAATACCAATACGCGTGTGACAACAAAGATATAAATGTCCATGGATGGATTTGCACCGACCCACCTGTTGGTTTCTGGCACATCACCCCCAGTGCTGAATTTAGGACTGCAGGGCCTCAAAAACAGAACCTTACTTCCCATGTGGGACCCACCACTCTTTCAGTAAGTCCAATTTTTATTTTATTTTATTTTTAAAATTAATCAATTAATTAATTAGCTTATTAGGTAGCCATACTTCATAGCAAAGCATATATAATTTCTTTTTTTAAAAAAAATATTAAATTTATGAACCAAAATGGTGTAATCAGGTGTTTGTCAGTGCCCATTACTCTGGAGTAGACCTGGTGCCCAAATTCAACGCTGGCGAGGCATGGAAGAAAGTTTTTGGCCCTGTCTTTGTGTACTGTAATTCTACATTTGATGGTGATGACCCGCTTTCGCTTTGGGACGATGCTAAACTGCAGGTTAATTATTTTCACATACAATTTACAAACCGCCCTTTTTTTTTTTTAAATTTCATAAGATTAATTAAGGAGCGAAGAAGACTAATGCAAGCCATGCAAATTAACTTAATTCCGTCAGATGACTATAGAAACCGAAAGCTGGCCTTACAGCTTCCCAGCTTCAGATGATTTCCCAAAGTCGGACCAACGGGGTAACGTAAGCGGCAGACTATTAGTTCAAGACAAGTAAGCTTACATATAACTTTTAATTGTTGTGTCAATCGAGTTTGGATTGAGTGCCGATCTTTAAAAAATGTAGTTATTGATTGGATAAGAACATAGCTCAGCTCAACAATGGATCCAAATTCGTGTCAAGATTACACATCATCATAAGTAATTACAATTAAATTAAAAATGTCTAGGTACATTAGTGATGACTACATATCGGCAAGTGGTGCATACGTGGGGTTAGCCCCGCCAGGAGATATAGGTTCATGGCAAAGAGAATGCAAGGTGATTTTGCTTGACTGAATTAATTCTTCAATCTTATCTTCAGCTGCCCTGTTACAGTAAATAATATCACTTGAACTATAGGACTATCAATTCTGGAGGAGAGCAGATGAAGACGGTTATTTTTCAATTACTGCTATACGAGCCGGTGACTATAATCTCTATGCATGGGTTCCTGGTTTTATAGGAGATTACAGATATGATGTTGTGGTTAACATAACCCCAGGTACTGTCTCATGATCAATTTGTGCGAGTAATTACATAAAGATATTCAATTACTGGTTGTGGTTAATAATGTAACATGTGATATATGTAACGTATACAGGTTGTGACATTGATGTGGGTGACCTTGTTTATGAGCCTCCAAGAAATGGACCAACATTGTGGGAAATAGGCATCCCTGATCATTCTGCTGCTGAATTTTACGTTCCTGATCCTAATCCCAAGTACATCAATAAACTTTATGTCAATCATCCTGACAGGTTAACTCTGCTCGTGACAATTATATATATATATTTTAATAATTAGCTTGATTAGCCCCATTGTTTCTCATGTACGAAAGTGCCTAATTCCTCTAAGATTTTGGCTGTTAATCACGTTGTTTGATTATTGGCAGGTTTAGGCAATATGGATTATGGGAAAGATATGCAGAACTATATCCTGATGGAGACTTAGTTTATACAGTTGGTTCTAGTGACTACACTAAAGATTGGTTCTTTGTTCAGGTTACTAGGTGAGAACTTTTCAGCAATATTGTGTTGCTTGATCAAAACTGTCAATTGTTTTCTAGTTATAGAGTAACTGATTATAGATTTCAGTCCAGTGACACATGCAAATTTCCCTTTAATCCACATAAAATAGCTGCAAACTGAAATTTTAGTTAGGCCATCTTCAACTCTCTTGCATTTCAGGAAGAAAGACAATAATACATACGAAGGGACTACGTGGCAAATCAAATTTAAACTCGACGATGTGAATCAGAGCAGTACCTATAAATTGCGAGTGGCGATTGCATCTGCAAATTTATCTGAATTGCAGGTATGCTTGCACTCCAAATTACTTATTCCATTTCAGATTAAAATTTAAAATCTACTAATTAACTACTGCTCTCTTACGTACATAGGTCCGGATTAATGATCCAAGCACAAATCGACCCCTCTTTTCAAGTGGATTGATTGGGAGAGACAATTCAATTGCGAGGCACGGAATTCATGGTCTTTATTGGTTGTTTAATGTGGATGTACCGGGTGCTCGCCTTGTTTCAGGCGATAACACAATATTTTTGACACAGCCTCGGAGCACAAGTCCATTCCAGGGGATTATGTATGATTACATTCGTTTCGAAGGTCCCCCAGATACAACCTCTGAGAAGGAAACTTCAAGATTATTAGAAATATAAGTTGAAAATACATCTACTACGTACATGCATCAATTAAATATTACACATGGCAATGATTCTTCGTAATCTATAAACAAGGAGTTTTTGCAAAGTGCATTATTTATCATTATTGATTTTACTACATATTCAGGATCAACACAGGCTTGCTGTTACACTATGTGAATTTGTTGATGCATGCATGAAACAGATAATTGAAATATACTTTTGTTTAAACACGTTGAAATATGTGATGAGAGAGAGCTTCATTATGCACGCGAAGTAATCTGGGTGCAATTGGACGCTCAAAACGACATGTTCTTTGATCTACAAATTAATAGACAACAAGTCATCTAATAGTCGATGCAAACTTTTCACGACAAATCATCCTACAGAATTTTAAACCGATATGTCATCTAATTTATAAATGCAGAGACGATTAGCCGTCTAGCACATCCATGATTACTTTGCAAATTTAAATCAACGAGCGTTCATTTATGCTTAACAGAGTGATATGACAATGACAGAACAATCCCAAGTCACATAAAAAACTACAATGTATAGCATCATGCATGTATGCACGCTTAATATACCATATTAATAACCCGTCAAAGCATTTTTGGTTTATTTCGTATAATAAAAGGAACATGCCAAAATTAACAGTGAGTGCAACTGGTAAGATCTGGCAAAATCTAATATACATTTGATTTGAAGGTAATTACAATTAATACTTGATGAATTAGAAAGGAAAAAATTTTTCATTGAACCAGCCACATCCTAACAAGCAAATATCTTTTTTGGTACTATCTAGTAATTAATGTCCTCAGAACAATGATAACTTTGCATCTTGTGAAGAAATAATGAACAATAAAACTCACATGGTCATATATTTTTATTCTGATTCAAAATACCTCGCATTAGTTTCCTACAATCGCTGTCGCATCCACTGCTTTGTAATTATTGTTTAATCGTTGAAAAGGAGAGTCTTAAGGCAGTTCTAAGACCTCTTGGTATAGAGCAGCCTCCCATGATTTCTCTTCTTTATCTTTTAGCTTCTTCCCAGTGGCTGGTTTCATCTCTTGGGGTGCAATTGATTAATCAAGATAAACATGTAAATATTTTGCTAGCAAATTTATAACTTTTTGGTTTTTTCTATTTTTATTTTCTGTTGCGTGATGCATGCAATCTAACTTAATTAATGAAGGGAAAAGAACAAAGTTATACTTATATTGGAGCTTCTAATCAGGTAAATACTGCAGGTGGTAATGGATAATGGCATACTTCAGGTCGCACTATCAAATCCTCAGGGCGTTGTTACTGGAATTCAATATAATGGAATTGAAAACTTGCTTGAAGTTCGTAATCGCGAATCCAATAGAGGGTACACACACACACACACACACACACACACACACACGTATATTTATCAATTGCATATTTAATTTTCCGTAACAGATATAACTTAAAATAAGATTTTAATTTAGTTTCCGAATTGTAGTTACTGGGATCTGGTTTGGAGTGGTGATGGAATTAAAAAGAAAAAGGGTTTATTGGATAGGTATGTAAATATGCTAGCTCCCCATTGCAATTCAGATATATCCTCGGCTTCAATAAGCGAATTGTATTTACTGTTCCAAATTGTTTGGCAGGATTGAAGCAACTAATTTTACGGTGATAGAACAAAATGAAGAACAAATAGAGCTCTCATTCACAAGGACATGGGATTCCACTCTGGAAGGAAAGGTGGTTCCCCTGAAGATTGACAAAAGGTCTCATATTATTTTCTTGAGTTATGATAGAGTTTCATTGCTTAATTAATTAATGATGAGGTGAATGTTAATTTAATTGCAGGTTTGTAATGCGAAGCGGTTCATCAGGCTTCTACACATATGCTCTTTTTGAGCACTTACAAGGGTGGCCTGCTATCAGTATTGGTAATATCAGGATGGCCTTCAAGCTCAACAAAGACAAGTAAGTGTTACATATATCAGCAAGCTTACAATGGAGTGGAAGCACTTTCTGCAAAGGCACTGGAATTGTTGTGCTGCAATGCAGGTTTCATTATATGGCGATAGCAGACAACCGGAAAAGATTCATGCCATTACCTGATGACCGTCTGAGCAACAGGAGCCAAGTCCTGGCCTTCCCAGAAGCAGTCTTGCTTGTTAATCCAATCGAGCCCCAATTTAGAGGAGAGGTGCCTAATTAATTCTTCCATATAATTAAGTGAAATCATTCATGATCATTTAATTAACATGAAATCGTGTTAACGTAGGCTAAAATTTCATGTACACGCTGCAGGTTGATGACAAGTATCAATACTCGAGTGAAAGCGAAGATATTAGAGTCCATGGATGGATTTGCGGCAACCCGGTAACAGGATTGTGGCAAATCACGCCTAGTAATGAGTTCCGATCAGCTGGACCTGTAAAACAATACATCACCTCCCATGTCGGCCCGACTTCCCTCAATGTAATTTTTTTTTTTTCGCTTACAATAATTCTGACCTCTTATATATTGTTATAAGCTCTCTGATTAATTCACATGGTACATACAATCAGGTACTGCATAGCACCCATTATGCTGGAGCAGAGTTAATCTTAAACATTGAAGATGGTGAGCCATGGAAGAAAGTTTTTGGTCCAATTTTTGTTTATCTTAATTCTTTGTCACATGGAAGCGATTTCCAGAAGCTGTGGGAGGATGCTAACAAACAGGTTTAACAGACAAACGCTAGCTGTAACTTCTTTTTGAATTACTTTACTATCAAGAAATAATTACGTACAGTGCAAGGAATAACCACAAATTTCTCTCTAGATGATGACGGAAGTTCAGAGTTGGCCCTATAATTTTCTGGCTTCAAAAGACTTTCCAAAGTCAAATGAACGGGGTAACGTCAGTGGCAGAATAGTGCTTCACGATAGGTACAATACCTTAATTCTAACACGATAAATTTGATTTGAAGTTAATATTAATAAGAAAGCCTGTTGTCTAGGTACGTTAATGATAAGAACATACCAGCGAGAGGTGCTTATGTTGGCTTGGCACCTCCAGGAGATGTTGGATCTTGGCAAAGAGAATGCAAGGTAATGTAATTTCAATATTCTATTTTAATTGTTAAACTTTTTAATGCGCCATCACTAATCCAGTCCAAATTGATAATTTCTTTTTTACTTTTATTAGAGCTACCAATTCTGGACCGTAGCAAATGAAGATGGCTATTTCTCCTTTAACAACATACGATCGGGCAACTATAATCTCTATGCATTTGTTCCTGGTTTTATTGGAGATTATAAATATGACAATGTCATTCCTATTTTCCCAGGTCTTATTTAATTTTCTCGCTTTAAAATTCTTATTAATCTCTCACCATTGCCATTATTTTAATTCTGTAGCATATATAGGTTCTCATGCTAATTTGGCTGATCTTGTGTACGAGCCACCGAGGGATGGACCGACAATTTGGGAAATAGGCATCCCCGACCGCTCAGCTGCAGAATTTTATGTCCCGGATCCTAATCCAAAGTACATCAACAAGTTATATGTCAATCATCCTGACAGGTTAATTAGCTCTCATGAATCAGAATTTAATCAAAGTGATCAAAACCATCCAACTTAATTTGTCCATTTTTTCACTTGAATTCATCTGCTGCGTTGCAGGTTTAGACAGTACGGATTGTGGGAAAGATATGCAGAGCTACATCCTGACGAAGATCTGGTATATTCAGTCGGAGTTAGTGATTTTCGGAAAGATTGGTTTTTTGCACAGGTTACCAGGTTGATTTACCCCCCTTCTAGTTATTGCGATTCAGTTCTTTTTTCCGGACATTTTGTCTTGTAAAAGGAAAAAGGAGAAAAAGATTCATCTGTTAACTAGACACTTTTTCACTGCATTGCAGGAAGAAAGATAATAACACATATCAAGGAACCACATGGCAAATCAGGTTCAAAATCGATAACTTAGACGAGAATAGAACATATAAACTGCGATTGGCGCTGGCGACTGCAAATGTTGCTCAATTGCTGGTAAACAACTTCATTTACTCTGTTAACACTGTTACATGGAGGAGACAGAGACCAAATTAACATTTAACATTCGATTTTTTTCTTTTTTTCTTTTTTTCCTGTTGAAGGTTGGAGTGAATGATCCTTCAAAGAATCCTCCTCTGTTTACTACTGGAGTAATTGGAAAGGACAACACAATTGCCAGGCATGGAATCCACGGACTCTACTATTTGTACAATGTCAATGTGCCCGGTAGCTTGCTTCTGAAAGGGAACAATACCATCTTTCTCACACAAACAGAAAGCATCAGCCCTTTCCAAGGAATCATGTATGACTATATTCGTTTAGAAGGTCCTCCATCTTTGAAATCGTGACCAGATTTTAAGAGAAATATGTCATCTCTTGAGAAATTTGTTGGTGGAAACAGATTCAATTAGTTACAATTTGGGTCAATGAATGATTTTTTTTTTTTTAACATCGTTATTCCCCTGTTATTTTTTTGGGCTACAGTATTGCACTCAGCTCCCAACTCACCTCAAATTGTAAACGTATAATATCTATCATCGGGGAATGTTGCCATCCCTAAACGTATTGAATTGAAACTCTTAATCTCTTGTTTTCACAGCAAGAGGAGAGCCCAATTCAATCGGTCTTGTTCTTTAGGGACTATTTCCTAATACATATAGAATACAGTCTGTTTCAACCCTATTCCAAAAAATTAGACCAAGGATTAGTAGCATGGAATTTTTTAATAGTTTTGTTAATTTTTCATATAGCTTCGTACAAAATTGACTTTGGTGTACCGGACAGGGCAACCAGATGCAGAACTGACACAGACTCTCACCAAATCTCTGACCTAATCCACCCAATAATATTCTCAGCCCAATTCGAGTATTACAGAATGTAAATAATTCCACCCATTGAACCTGTCAAAGGATAACGCATTTTGTCAACTTTAGGAGAAGAAAAGGAAACACGAGTTCATGCACTTGTTGTGAAAGTAATTATCAGCCCACCACCATCACCAGTCACCGCATTTCCGCTAATGATTATACCAAAGGACAATCTGTTGTTTCCAACAAATGATCATTTACAAGGGGAATGTAAAAAGAAGGCAAATGTTGACAACTTATTAATTAATACTCGAGCGGTAAGCCCAACTATAAAGTCGGAGAGTTTTGTTGGTAGTTAGTCTATAAATTAGTCTCTGAAGTCATAAACTTTTCACATGCTAATGCTATTATATTCAAATCGTGGCACACTTTGGTTGGACATCATCGTTAGAGACGTTGATCCCAAGAATATGGATTTTTTTTTTTTTGGCATTCTATAATTCTTCTTCTGTTTACCGTCACTGTTGTAGTCCCTTGATTTGGGTTGATTGTGCATATTCAAGTTCATGTCGATAAGTTTAAAGATTGACAGCAAAAATTCAAATTCAAAGCTTAAGTTCAAAATTCAAGAAGATGAGATAAAGTGATATAGCTCCCCACAAGGGGAATCAATTGGAAGGAGTAAACTCTCTTTAGCAGAGAATTGGCATTTTTGCGGCGGGCACTGGAGATCAAGCTCATCCCAAGAGGTTTGATTCGCAAAGCCAACAACACTTCCTTTATTTTTTTCCCCCTTCCGCCCTTAGGTTTAATGAATTTAATATGTAAATGGAAACAATACATTAGACAAAAAATAATAAATAAATAAATCAACACAGAGGCTGCAACTCAACCTCTCATATCAAAGAAAACACATACCTGCATCACTACCTACACCCAGAAGAAGAAAAAAGGAAAAGAAACAAACAAACAATCAAAAACCTGCACAGCTTTCGAGTTCTTATTAGATTCTTTTCATTTGGATTGCAAATAATTAGTTATTTTCATTATATTAATGTGGGTACAAACTCTTAAGTCAATAACCTTGCTCGCATGCTTTCAAATAAATTTCTAAATTCCAAACGTACGTTAACAGAGGTTTTATTTTTGTGCCACACAATGGGAGCTCCCTGTATATGCTTATTAAAAGTACCCCAAAAGTCTCTTTAGAACTTTTCTTCCTGCAAAAGGTCATATGAAAAGAAAAGGAGTAGGTGATGACTTCTTCCTCTCTCTCTCTCTCTCTCTCGTGGGTGCACCAAACAACAGTGACGACAAAGCTATAGATATCACGAGAATTTAGAAAAGATCAAAAAAGGGTAATGCTTTGTCTCTAGTTCAAGAAAACATAAGCCAGTCACGTTCTTTTCTTAAGCTTTTACATTCATGTTCCTTCACATGTACACATTCTCTTTCTAGATAAGAGAGGTAAGCTATGAACATTCTCTTTTTTTTTTTTTTTAATTTCTCAATTTAGCCTATTTAATTTCCTCATTCCTGATTTACAGTTATATTATTCTCTTCTGTTTTTCAGATACTAACATTGTTTCATCTGAGATCGTAATGCCAAATAAGTTCTATGAAGATCTCAGAAGGGCCTGCCCATGTCAGTTTGTTTATTTTTTTTCTAATTCCGACAGTCTCTGGTGTGCAATTGCAAGTTCAAGATAAACATGTAAGTAACTGATGATAATTTTTAATGGTGGTTTTCAGATTCAAGCAACGTTACAGTGGACATTAATTAAGCAAATATTAATTAATTAACGCAGGTCGTGATGGATAACGGGATACTGCAAGTGACATTATCAAATCCAGAAGGCATTGTCACTGGAATCCAATTTCAGGGCATCGATAACTTGCTCGAAGTTCGTAATGCTGAATATAATAGAGGGTACTTTTTTTAAATTCCAATTTTGTTTAATCCTTCGTCTCTCAATCCAAAAATGAAAATCTTAAAAAGGGGATTAATTATAAATTTATAATCCCAAACGACTTTGACATATGGCAACTACTAACTGGTTACCCTGCTTTCTTGTTCTGTTCTTTTTCTGTCTTTTTGTATGACATATTATCAGATACCTACCCGGTATTTTGTGTATTTTTCATTTGGATAAGAAGATTTGATAAATAAGCACTTGCCTCCCTGTCTTAACGGACTTGAGGTGAGGGTACATAAGAATAAAATCCATTTAATCAAGTAAATGAAGAGCCATCTGAAAATCTGAACCCAGCATCTCCATTGACTGGCTGCATATTGAGATCAAGATTGATTTTTCATGCCATTTTCCCAAACCTCTTTGAACCTGGAAAAGTGTACAAATTTTTCGCTATGATTACTTTCAAAGAAGACAATGACAGGCGTAACGGCCACTCAATGAAATTTGTTGCTAAAATTTGTAGGTCTGCCATCAACATGTGACGCTCATTAGGTGTTTGTATAAATGTCAAGAACAATTTTACTGTTGAATTTACGAGTAAATAGTGCAAACGCCGACTAAACAGCTGGGGAATTATAGGCCTACTTTTCAAGTCTCGCCATCTAAGTGATATTACCCAATCACGGGGGGAGGCTTCTGATAACAGCTCTTTTCACTATGATAGTCATAATGATAGCAATCAGTTGAAAACACTTGGTTGTGGACCATTTAAGGCATTAATTTTCAGTGAAGACATGATAATTCTTTTCATTTAGATGTTAATTTCAATATTATGAAATAATATGTCTAGCTACTGAGGTCTTATAATTCTTTTTTTTTTTCCACATATAGTTACTGGGACCTTGTCTGGAGTGAGCCAGGAAAGAAAGGTACAAAGGGCACACTTGACAGGTAAGTATCCAAGTCTCCACTAAGCAAAGATCCTCACACTAATTTTACAAGTCATATACAGAAGTTGTATCATATAGATTGCTCTATGCAGAATTGAAGCCACGAATTTTACAGTTATAGTAGAAAATGAGGAGCAGGTGGAGGTTTCATTCACCAGGCTGTGGAATTCCTCCCTCGAAGGCAAGGTCGTTCCCTTAAACATCGACAAAAGGTCTTCTTTTGGGCATATCACTTCTATTTATTTATCAGAATCGATATTATTTTCATTTAATAAAATAATGTTGATGAGGAAACATTTTCAGGTTCATAATGCTTCATGGTTCCTCCGGATTCTACACTTATGCCATTTTTGAACACTTGGATGAATGGCCTGCTTTCGACATTGACAACATTAGGATGGCATTCAAGCTCAACAAAGACAAGTATATAAAACTTCTGCCTCATTCTTTTGTTATCAGATTGAGGTTATGTCTAGGGTTGAAGTGCTCTAAAATCATTAACATTCAGTCCATAGCTGCTAGGGGATGGAATTATTAGTTAGGTCGGTATTTAGTAAACACGAGTTGCCAAGTTTATGTGCACCAGTTTCAAATTAAGTGGTAGCCAACAGCTACGTACATGCACAAAATGATTTCACCCAAGTGGCTAGACAGCAGTAAAGAGCATTTTCTTTTCTTTTCTTAACACTCCACAAGTTTAAATGCACAGGTTTCACTTCATGTCTATAGCAGACAACAGGCAAAGACTTATGCCATTACCTGATGATCGATTACCAGGAAGAGGTCAAGTCCTTGCCTATCCAGAGGCAGTTTTACTTGTCAATCCTGTGGAACCAGAGTTCAAAGGGGAGGTACTGATTTTTTAATCTTTTGTAAAGTTTAATCATTCTGAAATCTATTATAGAAATAATAGAAAGGAAATATAAAAGATTGTATAGCAATTTGATAGAAAGGACAGTTGATTATCAAGCCAAATTAATCTTGTGTTGGTACATTTGACCTTAACAAGATTTTTTTTAATTACAGGTAGATGACAAGTACCTATACTCATGTAAGAGCCAAGATATAAGGGTACATGGGTGGATATGCACCAACCCGGCTGTAGGGTTCTGGCAAATCACTCCAAGTATTGAATCCCGATCAGCTGGACCACTCAAACAGTACTTAGCCTCACACGTGGGACCCACTACTCTTGCGGTAATTTCTTTTTTATTTTTTATGATATTTGTTTTCTGACCTCTACTGTTTGATTTTGATTAAAATTGTGTCGTCAGCTTTTTCACAGTGTTCATTATTCAGGAGCAGATCTGATACTAAAATTTGGACAAGCTGAACCATGGAAGAAAGTTTTTGGCCCCATCTTTATTTATCTTAACTCCTTGTGGAATGAAGATGATCCTCTTCTTCTCTGGGAGGATGCTAAGCAGCAGGTTAGACATAAACTGTGCGACCTACCTTATACAGGAGTTTCGTGTCTGGAAGTAGACTGACAGAAATTTTAAAATTTTATTCAGATGATATTTGAAGTTCAAAGCTGGCCTTATGATTTTCCAGCTTCCAAAGATTTTCCTAAGTCAAATCAACGGGGAACTCTCCATGGCAGATTACTAGTTGAAGATAGGTAATTATTTATCATTTTAGGATATGTTAGAGATCGAAATGTTGTTGCTTTCATTCACTACTGTTGCGGAGTGGAATCACTTTCAATTACAGATGAATGAGTGGTCGGTCCTTAAGCCTTAGTTGCCAAGTAAAAGTGCATACTTTAGTTGCTGTGAAGAACAGTAGTTACAGTCGCATCCTTAATACCTTTCAGTTTTTGTTTTGATAATATGGATTTTACAGGGGAAAATCAACAGGTCGCTGGTCAAATTTTTGGAAATGAACCCATGTTTTTATTTTCTTTGTTTTGCGACAAATTTCTGATCAAGGTTCTAACTAAATCAAATGTTACACTTATACAGGTACATTAATATGGATTACATTGCCGCAAATGGTGCATATGTGGGCTTGGCTCCCCCAGGAAATGTTGGATCCTGGCAAAGGGAATGCAAGGTACATAGTAAACCAGACAAGTTGGAAATGGAAATTTCTATATTGTCAGATTTACACAACTCATGCCAAGACTGGTAAATCAGACATATCAGAATCTAAGCATATAGCAGATCAACACATCCTAAATTTGATAAGAACATTGTGAAAATCTATGTTATATCAAATCAGAGTCGTTGATGCATACTTGCTAACCGATTCTCTGCCATATTGCTGAGCAGGGTTACCAATTCTGGGCTAGAGCAAACGCAGATGGCTACTTTTACATCGATCATATAAGGACAGGAAACTATAGTCTTTATGCATTTGTTCCTGGTTTTATCGGGGATTACAAATATGATTTTAACATAAACATAATTGAAGGGTCTTATATTGACATAGGTGATCTTGTGTATAAGCCTCCAAGAAATGGGCCTACGCTGTGGGAAATAGGAACTCCTGATCGCCATGCTGCTGAATTCTATGTGCCTGACCCTGATCCAAAATACATAAACAAATTATATGTCAATCACACTGACAGGTTAGCTCTCATTGTGATAAATAATTAGCTGATAATGTTGTTGCTTTTCCGAGATCATTAGCTCAACATTCAGTTTATTTTATCATCTTTATTGGCAGATATAGGCAGTATGGATTATGGGAACGATATGCAGAGCTATATCCTGATGAAGATTTGATTTACGTAGTTAATCAAAGTGACTACCGTAAAGATTGGTTTTTTGCTCAGGTTACAAGGTCTGATTATTTGATTTCTACATATTGGTCATTTTATACCTGCTATAATGAAAAATAGGAGCAATCAGCTGTTTCTAGTTAGTAGCCTATTTCAAGTGAAAATATTCGAGCTGAGGAGCTAAAATCAACCTTCTACTGCGCTGCAGGAAAAAGGACAACAAAACATATGAAGGAACCACATGGCAAATAAAATTTGAGCTTGACAATGTAAATGAGAGTGCCGTTTATAAACTGCGACTGGCCCTAGCTTCAGCACATGTTTCTGTATTGCAGGTATTGTATGTAACTCATGATTTGTGAGAGACAATTGAACTTCACTTCGTTTTGATTTTCAAATTTTACTTTAGTTTGATATGTTTCGATTGCAGGTCCGGATTAATGATCCTTTAGCGGAACCGCCTTTGTTTTCTACTGGGAAAATTGGGAAGGAGAATACGATTGCAAGGCATGGAATTTATGGACTATATTGGCTATTCAACGTGGATGTGCCCGGTGCTTTGTTTGTTAAAGGGAATAATAATACAATCTATTTAACACAGACACTGAGCGTCAGCCCTTTCCAAGGGATCATGTATGACTATATTCGTTTAGAAGGTCCCCCTCTCCCACCTTGTAATTCCAGCAACAATACCTCATTTTCTGTTTCTTAGGAAAAATCAGAGCAAATTTTTTCCCGGAAAATAATATCATTATATATGCTTGGGTTTTTTATTAGCAAAGTTTAGAAGAGAAATCCACAAGCACTATTTCACTTAATTTTGGCAACAGAGTGATGGTATCAAGAAATAAGTTAACCTCGAGTGATAAAATTTCTGATCTGGCATGCAAACCCAGCCTTAGAATGGATATTAAGAGGGGCCGTAGTGGGCTGTAGCAGAGTTTTATCTTGGTATCTAATTGATGAGCGATATAAGAGAGTTTTACGGTTTGAGTCCTGCTCATCCCAAAATCGGTATAGAGTCTGATTCACTTTCTTATAATAATTAAAAGAAAAAAAGGGGCAAAGTGAAGTTCATTTTTGTAAATGATAAAATCTGATTATTTATATTGTTTTCATATATATTTGATTTACAAAATATGAATCTAAATCAAATTTTTCGTTAGGGTGTTTTTTTATTAAGGCCACTTTTGGTGTTATAACCTACAAAATCTGATATTGGGATAAAAATTTGGGATGTATATTATTACTATATTAAATAATTAGATTTTTAAAAATCTACCATGGTTGCATTCTAGAATTCAATACAAAATCTCATTATTTGAGAGCCAGATTAATTTAATAATCACTTATAAAGCATCTGATGACAAAATTTGTGGTTAAAAAATCATGCCTTTTTGTTAACTATTAATATCATGCTTAATTTTTGGTCTGATAAAGATTTGTAGCCAAATAACATATCAAAAGAGCTCCCCCTTTGTAGGCTCTTCAACTGACTTATATACAAAATGTTATAGCATATGCTTTCTGACTCTCACTAGGAATCTAAGATCAACCATTTTGTAACACTCAATCTTAGCTCTTTTTAGTTCTGAATGTCTTCTTTTCTTTTGCTCTTATTTCTGGTCCACTGCTTGGGCCTCTCGGTATCGGCTGCAGGGGTGCAATTGCTTAAACAAAAAAATCATGTAAATTTATTTCTGAAAATCATCTTTTTTTCTTTTTTCTTTTTTTCCTTTTTTCTGTTCTCACCAACTCAACGTCAAAACATATATATTATGCTGCTAATAAAGACTAAGCTTTTTGCATTTTTCATATTGATGTGATATCAATGAACTTGTAGGTGGTGATGGACAATGGCATACTCCAGGTATCTATATCAACTCCACAGGGATTCGTCATTGGAATTCAATATAAGGGCATAAAAAATTTACTCAATGTCCAAAACGAAGAAGATAATAGAGGGTATATATACACATACATGTCAGTTATTAAGTAAATCATATATACAAAATGTAGCCAATATGAGCTTATCAATTTTTGAAGAAGAACAATTTATTTTATGGACTAACAAATAGCAATGACTCAGTATTTTTGAAAAGATTTTTTTTTTTGTTTTTTGTTTTTTTGGGTTCAAAAAATAATGCAGCTATTGGGATCATAATTTTTGGACTGGCCAAGATAATTACAATAGCGGAAGTGGCTCATATGACAGGTGATCCCTCTCTATCTCTGCCCTCTTACTTAACATTTGGAATTAATCTGTTAACAATAAAATAAAATAAAATCACGACATATTTTTTATTTAGTTAATTACTATGCAGAATTGAAGCAACAAATTATGAAGTAATAATGCGAACTCAAGAACAAGTAGAGCTCTCATTCACCAGGATGTGGCATCCCTCTACTAAGGGCACCACAGCTCCGGTGAATATCGATAAAAGGTACTTGATTAAATATTTACCGCTTTATTTTTGAACGAAAAGCAAATATTGATTAGTTGATAAATTAATTGGGGCCAGGTTTGTGATGCTTCGAGGATCATCAGGGTTTTACTCTTATGCCATTTACAAGCGCCTGAAGGGATGGCCTGGTTTCCAGCTTTTTAATAATAGGATGGTGTTCAAGCCTAATCCAGACAAGTATTAATTTTAACCTCTCACTTTTACTATAAAGTTTGTCAAATATCATTAGTATGTAACAACAACTTGGAAACATAAAAATTCTTTTTTCACAAAATTGATCAATACTTAATTAACCTAAATTAATTGGCAAGATTGAAATGTGCTGCAGGTTTCACTACATGATAATATCTGGCAATCGCCAAAGAGAAATGCCTCTGCAACAAGACCGGGAAAGAGGCCAGAAGCTGGCCTATGAGGAGGCAGTTTTGCTTCCTAATGGGGAGGTACTTCATTTAACTAATTTACAAACCTAATTTTATATATTATTGATTCTTTTTTTTTTTTTTTCTGACTATAGTCATATTGTGTCACATCACTTTGTACCGATAAATTAATATAAATAATTTGCACGTATTTACTTGAATGTGTAATTTTCAAATACATGGACGGTTAGCAAAACACAAAGCAGCAATAGCATCCTGTTTCTTGAAAAGAATTAATATTGAAGCGACATACCATCCATTTATGGAAGTAAGGAATGACTTGTCGTTCTTTTGATATGAAGGTGGATGACAAGTATCAATACTCAATGGACGCAAAAGATATCCGGGTCCATGGATGGATATCCACCGACTCCACAGTCGGATTCTGGCAAATCCTCCCCAGCAGTGAATCCCGATCATTTGGACCTCTCAAACAATTTCTAACTTCTCATACAGGCCCCATCAGCATCAATGTACCTCTCTTTTTTTTTTTTTTTTAACATGCGTTAATAAAATCATGACATCTGTTTTATTTTTTATTAATAAAGTATATTCACATAATATATACTGATTTTAGTTGTATTGAAATCGATCATTAGACTTTTCACAGCACGCACTATGTTGGAGAGAATTTTGGAATGAAATTTAAAGATGGTGAAGCTTGGAAGAAAATTTTTGGTCCCTTTTTTGTTTATGTTAATTCTGTGCCGAGTAAAGGTGACCGGCAAATGCTATGGAGAGATGCCAATGAACAGGTTTCATACATACATACACTTTTAACTTATATTTGCAAACAATTAAGGCTCTGTTTGGGATTGTGGTGCGTCAAAAAATATAGTTGAAAATGTTTACCGACCACTTGCATAGCTCAAACGAAGCCTAAATTTTATTTAATGTGTAATATTTAAGCTTTTTTTGTTTTTCTTTTTCTCCCTTCCCTGCAGTTTATGAGCGAAGTTAAAAGTTGGCCTTACAAATTCCCAGCTTCAAAAGACTTTGCAAGATCAAACAAACGAGGTAGTATCAGCGGCAGATTAATTGTCAAAGACAGGTAATTTGTTTTACAGCTTTTAGTTTCATTATCAGTTAATCCAATTATTGTTGTAGTAGCAATTGTTGATAATTGAGCTTTATCAATTATTGGTATAGATATGTTAATCGAGCGGGCATAGGTGCAAAAGGTGCTTATGTGGGTTTGGCAAAGCCGGGCCAAGCTGGATCGTGGCAAACAGAATGCAAGGTGATTAATTGAATCTGCTAATTTAGCCCATTAATTTAATTGCAGTAAATTGTGAAGTAACGACATTAGCATTAAATTGATTTTTTTTTTCTTTTCATTTTAAACTTTGTCAGGGTTATCAGTTCTGGACTGTTGCAAACGAGGGTGGATATTTCTCCATTAAAAATGTGTTGATTGGCAACTACAATCTTTATGCATGGGTCCCTGGCTTCATTGGGGATTTCAAATATCATGTTGCCATTAGAATAACCGCAGGTTTTAATTAATATATATATTCTATTTTTATTCCGAAATGAACTTTTTCAGGCTTGCGGACGATCGCATTTGGATTCGAACTATAACTACTCGTTTATAATGCTATATCAAAAATATATACAGTACTGAAAAATTTGTATTTTTCTAAGTGATAGTATGCATCATACACTCATTATATCTATAACCATTCTTAAGTATAGGTACTCTTATTTAATCCGTGCAATTCAATAGAATTAATTTTTAATATATTATAAAGTCGTATGATTTAATATAATTAAAAATTAATTATATTAAATCACATGATTTAATAGTATATTTGTGTGAGAAAAATAAGGGCGCCTGACACACACACACACAAAGAAAAAATTTAGCATTTCATTAATGAACTTTTTCATTGCAGGTTCTGCAAAACAGATTGGCAATCTCGTATATAAGCCCCCAAGAAATGGACCTACATTATGGGAAATAGGCATCCCTGATCGATCAGCTGCAGAATTTTATATTCCAAATCCTAATCCAAAGTATATCAACAAATTATATGTTAAACATGACAGGTTAGACTTGGTTCTTATACATTAATTATTGTAGTTCTATTGGGTTTAATTAATAATTAAGTCCAGGAACCCATGATCTAGATTTTTTTTTTTTTATTAATGTAATACAAAAATCAAATCCTGATCATCAACAGCTTCTTCTATTTACAGGTTTAGGCAGTACGGACTATGGGAAAGATATGCAGAACTACATCGCAAGCGAGATTTGGTCTATGAAGTTTGGGCTAATAATTACAGAAAAGATTGGTATTTTGCGCAAAATACCAGGTTCTTTTCTTTGTTAGTTTCTCTATCCATCTTCCATTCATAATTTTACAATTGGGTCCAATTATTCTATAGAAAAATAAATTTGGATTCTCAGGTTTGAAGTGTTTCTTCATTATGGCCCTCAATTTTGATGTTGCATTCAATTCATGCGTTGCAGGAAGAAAGGTAACAAATACGAAGGAAGCACATGGCAAATAAAATTCAAACTGGAGAGAATAGTTAAAAAGGCGACATATAAGCTTAGAGTGGCGGTGGCTACCGCACATGGCGCTGAGTTGCAGGTTCGAGTAAACTCTCGCTCGGGGCGCCGTCCTTTATTTTCAAGTGGGTCATTTGGAAGAGAAAACGCAATTGCGAGGCATGGAATTCACGGGGTGTATCAGCTCTTCAATGTTGATGTGCCGGGGAGAGTGCTAAGGAAAGGACACAACACCATTTTTCTTACTCAGCCAAGAAAATTAGATCCTTTTACAGGAATCATGTATGACTATCTCCGTTTTGAAGGGCCTGATCCAAATTCATAACCCTGTTTCAAGATTTTTTTTTCCAATTTTTGTGTTGGAAAATTTATTATTAAAACCTGAGTTCCAATAGAAAAATACAAAGTAATTTTTGTTTGGAAAATAAAATAGAGTGACTACGATAAAATATTTATTCAGACATTATCATACTCTCCTCAAAGAAAAAGTGAGCGAAAAGTTGATAGGCTATTAGAAGGTTATTTGGTGACTACCTTGACCACGAGGTAATTTGAAATACCTCGAGTAGGTTACCTTGACTAGGAGGTAATTTCAAATACCTCGAGCAGATCACATCGACCACGAGATAGCTTTCAATTACCTTGAGTACATTGGCCCGAGTCACCAGAAAGCAAGACTTAGTCAAAAGAACCACCGCTTATCTTGTCTTAAATATATGGGGCCACATCACTGAATCCTAATTATCGAGATTTAAAGGATTTAGAAATCACGTTTTAGAATAACTTAGACTAAAACCTTTATAAAAATCCCTAGGGGAATTGGTAAAGGAGGGAAAGTTCCATTTTTCTTCTGAATTTTTTTTATTTGGTATAATTCAACCTTGGGATTATTTTATTCCTAAAAACTTAGAAACTATTTATTTATATATTTTGTTTTTCATGTAAATCTATAAACTAACTTGAGCATTAGAGGATTAACACTGAAAAAATTCTTGCATATCTTATCGTGCTTTGTGATTTCATGTACTTCCTAATCATCAGTTAATTATCGGCTAGTGGATTATCTACTCATGGTCGGAGGATTTTCTTGGAGATTAACAAGTCATTTCCCCACCAAACAAATTTAATAGTGATGCAAGAGTCTAGTATCAATCTGCTAACCGACTCAACTAGATTTCAGCTTCAATAATTTTGTAGTTTAGTTCAATTAGTTTTCTTCATAATGCAACACCCAAAAAAAAAAAAACATAGCTACAATGTGTTCTCCTATCAAATGGAGTTTCTTAATATAGTAGTACCAAAGAATAACTTCAAATGTTGTTTTGAGAATTTAACAAAAATACCAAAAGAATAAACACCACATCTAATTACACTCTAGCTAACACACTATCGTACATCAGAATTAAAGGAAATCATATATTTTAATTCAAAACTTTTAAATTGAACTTGTCCAAGTTTATGAGTGAAAAAAGAAATCAGACATTTTAATTAACTCCCATTGATGAATTTTAGACAATTATTCTTCTAAGTTTGGAATTTGATGAAATTCAATTTGTAATGAGCATTACAAAAATTGAATGATGGTTCTAACTCTTCATGGGAGTTCAAAACTATATTACATTGATGCAATTAATCTCATTGTTAGTGACATAAGCAAAATTCCTAAGGACTTGTGCAGAATATTAGATTGTTTGCAAAAAGCTTATATATCTTTGTTAGTAAATTGATGGATGAAGCAGGGTCACGGCAAAAATGCAATTGGAAGGAAAATGAAGAACAAGCACAAAGAGAACCCATGAAATTTACATGGTTCGGCTTTTAACTCATGGCGAAGACAAAAGAAAAAATTTACTAATGAAATGGAGTTATAAGTATTATAATATTTTATCTCACAACCCAAAATCTCAGTACACCCAAACTCTCAAATCACTAATTACTCCTAGAGTTTATTAGAACTCTTAATTCTCTCACTTCACACCCAAACTCTCAAATCACTAATTACTCCAGAGTTTATTAGAACTCTTAATTCTCTCACTTCACAAACTCACGGCTTCTCACTCTCAAGGGAAGAAATGAATTGAAGAGACGAAAACTGAAAAAAAAGGTCGATTGATTAATGCACGTGTAGATCCACCTTTTATAGCCAAAAAAATTGGCTATTAAAATCAAATCATGACATCGCCTTATCAATTTGGCCAAAAATTGGCTTGTTTAATTTTTCTTTTTCCTTCTCGTGGCTTCTTCCTTGTCAAAGTTATAAACAGCCATTTTTTTTTCTCTTCAAACTTTTCGGTTCCGACCACATATGTCAAATTCAACATTTGGCTTCTTCGTTTGTGGCACCAATCACCACCCATCTTTGACAATCTTCATATCATCAGCCGTATATGTATCACTTGTATGCGAATGTTATAAAGGAATTAATGGGTAGCTATATTTCACAAAAGTTGACGATCACGTTCATGTGATGTATGTGCATTAGATAAATCACATGACGATTCTTGCACGGCTCTATTATGTGCACCAAACAGTGGTGGTGGCGACTGAGTAAAGAATTTACAACTAATGCAGTCCAGAGAAAAAATCTTAGCTCCTAGTTCAAGTAAACAACATCAAATGAATCATTTCTTTATAAACCTCCAAACTCTTCACATAATTATTTGCCTCAAATCAAATAAGTAACAGAGTACCTACTAAATTTGTCAGAAATTCAGTTACTACGTTGGGATTTTGTGCCAGAAACTGAACCATGTCAGCTCCTAGGGTGCAATTGCAGATTCAGGAACATCATGTACATCCACTTTGTGCAATGATTTACTCTTAGCATTATTTACAGCTATTTCCTTTAAATTCGTTTTTTATTTTTAATATTTGAATAGATATCAGGATGGCAAAACATATGTGACATAAGTATAATGTATTTATTCTTCACAATTACTAATTTTTTAATTTGATATATAAATCTCAACATTAGAAGAAAATTTTATTAAACAAACTTGGTGTCTGTTCTGCCCAATGTAGTCAATTAGTTGAATTAATGCGCAGGTGGTGATGGATAACGGGCTACTCCAAGTCACAATATCAAAACCAGATGGACATGTCACTGGAATTCAAGGCTATGGCATCGATAATATGCTTGAAGTTCGTAACAAGGAGGCTAATAGAGGGTACATTGCATGATGATATTTTCATCTATGATTTTTCTAAATTTTGAATCCTTTGTATCATAGATTAACATGATCATAATTAATTTCGATATGCATTGTAGGTACTGGGACCTTGTTTGGAGTGAAACAGGGAGTACAGGAACAACAGGAACAGACGAATTGTATGTTATAATTTTTTTCACAAGCTTTTCATATGTTTAAGCTAATAAATCTGAACGGGCCGCTGATTAATTAACATGCAGGATCAAAGGAAGTAATTTTAGGGTCATTGTGGAGAATGAGGAACAAGTAGAGATTTCATTCACAAGAATGTGGGACATTTCCCTCCAGGGCAAGCTTGCTCCTCTTAATATAGACAAAAGGTTGTTTTGCTGCAATTTGATTTATATATATATATATAAGCTCAAGTGCAAACATGTGAATTTACATTGTGATCATATTTTTACTGAGACGTCCGCCTTGAGCTTGACATGCATAACACTAATAATGTTAATGACTCTCCAGATATATAATGCTTGGAAACACCTCCGGGTTCTACTCCTATGCAATTTACGAGCACATGGGAGAATGGCCTGCTTTCAACCTTCCTCAAACCAGGATGGTTTTCAAGCTTAGAAAAGACAAGTAACACAAACTGCTCTCAAATTAATAGTTTGATTTTAAGACCAGAAAAATACATGGTTATATGGTTAGTAATTGTATATTATGGACAAATAGGTTTCAGTACATGGCAGTATCCGATAACAGACAACGCCACATGCCATTGCCAGACGACCGCCTGCCGAAAAGATGCAAGGAACTGGCCTTCCCAGAGGCTGTTCTACTCGTCAATCCTATTGAGCCCGAGTTCAAGGGCGAGGTACTTTGCTTGTAATTTTAGTGCTCCTGACGGCATACTGTTTACTGATTTGCTACCCATTTTCTAAATTTGACCGTTAATGACTTCATTTCACAGCAATCATCAATCATGAACTTTAGGCACAACGTGTCAATCCCAAACTTAAGGCTCAAGTTTCAGAATACACTTGTATGATATTTTATGAAGCAGACTTATTATTAATTTGTAGGTGGATGACAAGTACCAGTACTCGTGTGAGAATCGAAATCTTAAGGTTCATGGGTGGATATGCTCTGATCCTGCAGTTGGGTTCTGGCAAATAACTCCCAGCAATGAATTTCGATCAGGTGGCCCACTTAAACAGAATCTAACATCACATGTTGGTCCCATCACTCTTGCAGTAAGTAAACTGAATTTCCCTTCATTAGTCCTTCAGAATTTACGACTACCTATATCATCAAGTTTCTAACATGTGATCTCTCATTTTGATTGTGCAATCAGATGTTTCTTAGCGCTCACTATGGAGGAGAGGATTTGGTGCTGAAGCTGAAGCAGGATGAGCCGTGGAAGAAAGTTCTTGGCCCGGTTTTCTTCTATATCAATTCTTTGTTGGATTCAGGTAACAATGATCCGAAGACCTGGCTATGGGAGGATGCTAAACAACAGGTTTGCACAATCACTCATGGATTATGGGAGTGCCGTTCTTTTAAGTAATTTTATGGAAAAAGACTCAAATGAACTGAAATTTCAGGTTTTGAATGAATCTGAAAGCTGGCCCTACAATTTCCCAGCTTCGGAAGATTTTCCAAAGTGGAATCAAAGGGGTAATGTTAGTGGCAGATTACAAGTCCGAGACAGGTCGGTATTTGTTTCTATCTTAGTACTTGTAAGTACAAAGTGCCCACAAGGGCTCTAATTATAGAAACCGTTTGCGCGTAATCACTAACTTTGCTGAGAATGTCTCAATGCAATGCTGAGAATGTCTCAATGCAATCAAATTTTGATTATTGACATTATTTTAATTTGTTGAATTTCGATTGAAGTTTCAGTGATTGTACTTCCCCTACAGGTTTGTTAGTGATGGCTATATAACAGTAGAGGGCGCTTACGTTGGGTTAGCACCCCGAGGGGATGCAGGATCGTGGCAAACAGAATGCAAGGTGCTTAACAGCAGTAAATTTTTCCGTTTCTTTCTCAATACACACTGTTTAAGTTGACACAGCTGCAATCTTGTGTTCTATTTCCGCTCAGGGCTATCAATTTTGGACGACAACAGATGCCAATGGCTTTTTTTCGATCAGCGATATTCGTGTTGGGGACTACAATCTTTATGCTTTTGCACCTGGTTTCATCGGAGACTATCGCAATGATGTTGTTTTTACCATAACTGAAGGTATTACTTAGTCTGACCGCTGTCTCATGAACTGGTAAGTTCTCGTATTTCAGTGTTGATGTGCATAATCTATCGTCTGAAAAAATGGAACAGGTTGTGTTATTGACATGGGTGAGCTTGTATTTGAGCCTATAAGAGATGGCCCAACGTTGTGGGAAATTGGCATCCCCGATCGATCTGCTGCTGAATTTTATATCCCTGATCCTGATACAAAATACGTCAACAAACTTTATGTTAACCACCCAGACAGGTCGGCTCTACATCTAGTAATTTTAGTGACATGCTTGGGAAAAACACAGTCATATATATCAGCCGCAATAGTGGCATACCTTTTACTATGCATGGGAGTTCATAATTTTTTGTTGTTATTATTCAGTCACAAGCGACTAAATTTCGTCCGTAATTTTTTGAAAAATCTAATGAAAAATATGAAAATTCCCTTTTTGTGCGTGCAGGTTTAGGCAATATGGATTGTGGGAAAGATACTCAGATTTGTACCCTGAAGAGGATTTAGTTTACACCGTCGGTGTTAGTGACTACAAAAATGATTGGTTTTACGCTCAAGTTCCTAGGTTTGGCTCCTTAGTCCTTCCACATCTACTTATATCTTGAGTAGATAATTGCAATTGGCCATGCTATTATGCTTCTTCTACTTAATTTAGAAAGCTCAATAGCTAATGTTTGATAAACACACTAAATTTTATTTGCCAGAAAAATTTTTGGCCGACCGCTCGCTCACTCAATTTGATTGCTAATGATATATTCATAATAGTTAACTACTTATGGATTAAAAGATGAATCCCCATAATATTACTTGATAACAAAGTAAATTTGATGCGTCAATGAAAATTTTGAGTAAATGCAGGAAGAAAGATGATAACTCATACGAGGCAACAACATGGCAAATTAAGTTCAATCTTGACAATGTGGATCAGAGTGGAACATATAAACTGCGAATAGCTCTTGCAACTGCTAATGTTGCAGAATTGCAGGCAAGAAACCAATTCATATTCACAGTCCTTTTTTCTAGTTCTTGTTGCTTATTTAGCATGAAAAATTGACAAGGTAATTTTGATTGCTTTTCCTGAAGGTCCGGGTGAATGATCAGAAAGCAGAGCCTCCTCTGTTTACAACTGGGCAAATTGGGCATGACAATGCAATTGCAAGACACGGAATTCACGGACTCTACAGGCTTTACAGCATAGATGTGCCAGCAGCTAACCTTGCTGCTGGGGAAAACACCATCTTTCTGAGACAAGCTACAAGCAGTAGTGCTCTAGCTGGGGTCATGTATGACTATATTCGCTTAGAAGGACCCCCATCTTCTAATTCCAGCATAGAGAAAAAGGAAATTTAGAAAGTGTTTACCTTCTGAGAGCAAAAACTGTGGATGTGGTCCATTCTTACCATGTAAACTTTGCAGTATAATGTTATTACAAAAGCTAAGTGTAACAGTACATCAATAATGACTTGAATATAATCATGCTAAATAGAGTAATTAACTATTCTCTAATTTGGAAACAACGAATTCAACCTGCGACTGTTCATTCACTACTAGTAATTGTTACCTAATTTCAAGACTAACAATAGGTCGAGCCGACTTAGACAAACATTAAAAAAAGAGCCCAATTTCAACATTTTATTTTTTAAAAACACAAATGAAATTAACATAATACGAAAATTTACTAATCTAGAAGTAAAATCTGGATTAAAGTCCGGTCGAGTTTACAATGTTGTAAATAAACTTTTACAAACATTTTAAACTCCTCCAGGATTTTAATTCCGCACCTGAAGGTGATTCTATAAATATATATGGAGGATAATTTACATGGACTTATCGAGTCTCTTCTTGGTTTCCTCGGCGTTATCAGCAGCTTCCACTTGCATCTTCCAAAGCTGCTGATCAGCTTCTGTTGCTTCCCTCTCGTTCTTCGCTGTCGCCTTCTTCGCCTGCCCCCCGTTAATTTCATAACGTTACCATCAAATCATTTTTAAAGAAGACACCATACGCAACTACATATAATATATTTATTTCATTTATATTGATCAAGATTCAAACAATGTTCATACCATTCCGATGAACCAGGCTTTGACATAGCAGAAACCCTCCTTCAAGGAAGTTACGAAGAATAAGCAATCTTTCTTCACGCGGGACATCGGTGACGTTTCTTGATTTCTCTTCGTCGTCTCTGTGGTTTGTGCCGGTGAAGATTTTGCCGCCTCCATGTGCCTTTTTTTTCTTTCTTTTTTTTCCCCTCTTTACTTCAATTTATTTTTTTTATTTTTAATTTACGGCGAAGACCAGAGAGGGTCCAAGTCTAGAAGAGCCTCATGTTAATTGTTAACACGTCAGTGCCGTCCCCTTTACGAGGCAGCTCTTCGCTTGCCACGACGTACCATGTCGTAGCGGGCTGACAGTTTTGGGGAAGTTTCCGGTCCAACTGATCCGGGTTTTTCCCGAACCCCATCCTTTGCAAGTGATAAGATGCTCTAATGTTTATAAACAAGTGCAGGAGTTAGTAAACTCAAATTGACCTTTTTAGCCCATATTTTATTCGAAATTCGAGGACAGGGCTCAATCCAAACTCCCCAAGACACAATTAATTTGAATTGTTTCGGACTCTTAAAATAATAATAATAATAAAGATATATTTAAAAATTTGAGATATAAAATTTATATTCTATATAATATCACATTTAATGTATCGTCAAATATAAATATAAATATATATTTCAACTTTGTAACTAAGATAAAATGATGTTAAGATTTCTTAGTTTTTTTTTTTTTAATAGAGATCTCTTAATTTATTTATTCTCAAAATAAAATATATATGGAGTGAAAAATATTATAAAACGCAAATTACCTTCGGTTAAAAAAAATCTAAAATTATTAGCTCCTATAAATTAAGAAAAATATATATATTAGCTTTTGAAGTCCTTTTTAATTTTTATTTCAAATAACATTTTTTAAATTTTTATAACAATTTATGATTTTTTTCTTTTGTTTTTGAGAATCGCCAAATGTTATAATATGTTAAATTTAATGAAACCGAACAAAATAAATGAAAGACACGTTAAACCTCAAGTAAATTGTAAGATGATGAATAAAACTATGAAAAAAAAATTAGCGTGAATGCACTTATGCCAAATATCACCACTGGAAAAAAAAAAAAAAAAGCTTTAAAATAATCCATGTGCAATGGGCCAAAGTTAGGGCCAATTGTGCCGCCACGAGGCCTAGTCGCCTAGATCATACATTCACAAAAATTTCACGTCAACACTCAACAGTCAAATGAGGGCATAATAGTCATTGCGATAATCTCAATTATGTCGCGGCTATATATACTTCCGTCTACAAAAATTAGGGTATAAAAAGCCCCAAAATCTCTCCGCCCAAAAAAATTAATCTTCACAGCAAACGTTCTACAACTCTTACCATTTAAATCAATCTCCACCCCCCAATACGTAAGCTCCAATTTGTAACCTCAATTTCTCCATACAATTTTGTGTTAGCTTGATCAAATTTTTAGATTCTGAATCTTCATATTTTGTATTGTTGTGTTTTTTTGCTTGTACAAATTCAATCTTGACTCGATGCATTTGTTGTGTACGTGGATTGGATCGGCAGATCACGTGAGGAATGGCGACGTTTGAGCTGTATCGCAGGTCGACGATTGGGATGTGCTTAACCGAGACTTTAGACGAGATGGTCCAAAACGGTACGCTTACTCCCGAGCTCGCCATCCAGGTTCTCGTCCAGTTCGATAAGGTACGGTTATTCAATTTTTTGTTAACGAGCTTGGTATTTGGATACCTATGTTTATTGGTTTTTATTTTTATTTTTATTTTTTGTGAATTATTTATTTATGTGTTTCATTTTATAGTCTATGACAGAAGCACTAGAAACTCAGGTGAAGAGCAAGGTCTCCATTAAGGTATCAATTTTTTTCTCTTTTAATTTATTTTTAATCTTTGCAGATACTTTTTTGACGCACAGTTTTGTTAAGCGTTTGTCTGTTTAGGCATCTGAGGTGTGAATCTGGCTATGTTGTACTTTTGCTTTATTTTGAAAGAAAAATACGAATCCCGCGGCCACCTATAGTTGATAGCTAGTGATTCCATTCACTTGTGGATTAAAAGCCCAACAACTTGATCCCAGACATACCCCATATCCGAATCATGTATTGCTGGAGGTGGAAGTTCTCGGTGATTGCTAGTGAATTGTTAGGAATCAAAAGCTATTGCAATGCACTAATGTAGAATATACTTGGCAAAATTTGTGGTCTTAAATATTCTATTAGTGCGGTGTAAATCCACTGATAGAGATAAAAGTTATTCAGCACGCATGTACACTATTGAGTTTTTGCAACTGGGGATAATTGTTCTTACCATTATTTATGTATCCTATTTATAGATAAATGTTCTTTTACTGTTAAGTTGTTAGCTGTCTTTTCAAGAGTTACTCTTGTTAAATGACAAAAACTTCTTTTATGGAAAATGGCCACTGGGACCAGTATCATGGAATTCATAGAAGCCATGGTATTTGGGAATTTGAGCTCTCGTGGGAGAATCATTCTAACTGATTGGAATTGGGACTGGCAGTTGTAAGATTCCAAGTTTCTTTCACTTTGTTATATCACTGTCCTTTGCCTTTTCTTAGAGCAATTAATTGGAGCATTGGAGATAGTTAAATTAGTATGTTAAAATTCTCATTATGGATGCCTCATATATAGTAACTTCTTAGGCTTTGTGTATATGTTGGATCCCTGAAGATTTTCATGCTAGTGCGAAAATGAATCATTTGACTTCTTCTGGGTAGCCCCTGCGCTTTTTGAATGAGTCAATGTGATATGTCCATAAAGTGCTCACTTATGCGCTATTATAAACTAGCAAAATAGGAAGACTTATGTACTATTATAAAATAGCTGAGGCTGAGCATATGAAGGAGAAAAAAATTGCCATGCCTAAATACTGGTAAATGCATAGAGGCTGGTATTAGTGCCTGTAGAAGGGCATATAGGAACTTGTACCAGATTATAACTTGCAGACATATTAGGAAATTCACATTAAATTACAAAGAAGTTATACAATACTTGAGTCATATGACTCATGGAGAGGAATTTCAGTATATTTTAAGCTCCAAACTGTTTTTAACTGATGTCTATGGTTACATAAAAAACACAACTCAAATTTATGTATTAGCTTTAAGTCTTATTGGATGCTTACTTTTATGGACAGATTTGACTATGTATTGTAATTATTGGTGTTCGCCAATTTTTGTGCGTGTAAATGTGAGGGGACACGCATGTTTTTCTTGCATATATGTATGAATATGTTGAATATAAGAGAAATAGATCCTCTGCAATGTGTTTTATCCAGAGAAGTAGGGTTCTTAGGCTGAAAGCTGAGCATTATAATTCACTTTAATCCAGGGCCTTACCTAGGTTGTACTTATATCAAATATCTTGATGTGGGTGAAATCTGAGCATTTGAAATTTAACTTCTCGTGAATTCCTCAGGGGCATCTGCACACCTACAGGTTCTGTGACAATGTGTGGACATTCATCTTGCAAGATGCATTGTTCAAGAATGAGGAATGTCAAGAGAATGTTGGTAGGGTGAAAATAGTGGCATGTGACTCAAAGCTGCTGTCACAATAAGATAAGGAGGATTGGGGTGTTGCTGGAACAAACTGGGGAATTAGTTTTAATACTCGGAGGAGGAGGCCATTATGCATTATTGATGACATAATTTGTAAAGCCAGCGACTCTTTTCAACTGATGATGATTGTAAAGCCATTGAGGCTGCTACATCCTTGCATTGTCGGATCTCTATAATGGGACCAATGGGAGCGTGTACCCCCATGACAAATTGAACTCTTAATATTTGCTTATGTCTAGTAAAAGAATTTATTACACTAGCAATTAATAATTAAATTATTATAATCTAAATTAATTAATCGTTGAAAAAATCTTGTAGTAAGTTAACTTTTCATATTTCAGGAAAACCGTTTTAGAAATTGTTGTTATCCCATGGTATGTATGGCATGTGTATTTTGCATGTTTGATGCTTTTATTTTATTAAAAAATGACAGGAAGTACCCTTCCAAAATGACGTATTGATATTTTAGTCCTTTAGGAAAAAAAAAAAGAAATGATGGAGCTAATTTATCTTACAAATTATTTTATAAAAGTTAATATCATATTCATATTGGTTGGATAAAAAATACTACTAAGCCCAAATGATTTGTCATTTTCTATTACTTAATAAATTTATATATAAAAGAAAAATTCATATAATTTTATATATGTCGAAAGATTATACTGGTCTTAACAGCTTTTCAAGTTAACCCACCACTATTTACTGAATAACTAGTATCAAACATGATTTAATTGAAAATAGGTGATACAATCACAATATGGTTATATGAATAATAATTATGTCAATTTAGGCTAATGCTGGAGTAATTTTACAAAAAGGATCTTTTACTTTATTAAAATACAAGATAAATAAAAAATAAAAAAAAATAAGAGATAAACTAGAAAATAAAAGAAAAACATAAATTTTAATACATTATAAAATTAAATATAATATATAATAATATTTTTTATCTTTTAATTTATCCTTTATTTTATTAAAACATAAGTGTAAGATAAATTGCCATGTCCACCACAAGGTTGCGTCTGAGACCTGTTTAAAATAAATTTATAACCTAGGTTCTTGTTGTCAATTTATTCAAAATTCAGGGATACAGATGTTATTACTCCGATTTCAAATTACGTGGGCGGGAGTATTTCAAATCTCTTTCTCTCTCTCTCTAAATTACAAATCGCAGGTACTTTCTCTCCAGTGTTTTCTACTCATTGGAGATTTAGCTCACTCGATTCATTTCCCGTTCCATTATTTTCTGTTAACATGAGATGATGATAGATCTTTGTTATACTTGTTCTTCTCGTAGATAATTTGATTGTGCTCATATGTTTCCAGATTTAGGTTTTTCATTTTTTCGTACTATAAAATAAAACATTTATCGGGATTGAGTGGAATTAACGCTTAATTTTGAGAGACGACAAGTTTTTTAAGAGAATTTGGAGCATACTTAGTTAATTAATTGGCAGTTAAAAGATGGGAGTAGAAAATTACCACGTAATCGAGCTGGTGGGTGAAGGATCTTTCGGTAAAGTATACAAGGGGAGGCGCAAGTACACGGGTCAGGTACTCTTTTTATTTCATTCATTAATTTTTGCTTTTTAAATTGATTGAAAGGAGAACAAGCTTCAATGTTATTGTTGATTTCAGACTGTTGCAATGAAATTTATCATGAAGCATGGAAAAAGTGACAAGGATATACATAATTTACGGCAAGAAATTGAGGTCTGTACTCAATTTTTTTTTTTAGGGAAAGTTGTTTGACTGAGCATGTACCGGAGGTTTTGTTGAAGTCTGAAATATTTTTACATGTTTTTTTTTATTTTGCAGATTCTAAGAAAGCTGAAGCATGAGAATATTATTGGAATGCTTGATTCCTTCGAGAGCCCGCAGGAGTTCTGCGTTGTGACCGAATTTGCACAAGTAATCTTCCTCTCACTTTATCAATTTCACACTCACACAATGGAATGGTTTTATGTATGCATTCAGATGGATTTGGGAAACTGCTCATGTGTCTTGATTTTAGGGTGAACTGTTTGAGATTCTCGAGGACGACAAATGCCTCCCAGAAGAACAAGTACAATCAATTGCAAAGCAGTTGGTACTTCCTTCTTGATAAATACTGTTTACTTTGATCTTTGCCATGGCTATTGTTTGATTTCGTAGATTTCAAGTTTACTGTTTATTATGACTTTCCTCTCAATCTAACTGTTGTGCATTACGGATTGCAGGTGCGAGCATTGCATTACTTGCATTCGAACCGTATAATCCATCGCGACATGAAGCCACAAAACATTCTCATTGGTGCTGGGTCTGTTGTCAAGGTTGATAGTTTGAAATGTGCTTATTTTCGTGTGTGTGTGTTTTTATATATTTATGAGAATATATATCCACCCCAATCCTATTTTAAATTTCTAGCGATACAGCATGCTGCTAATTTATGTTCCATAAATTTGCTGTATGGAAATTGTTTGCCTGGTTGTGATTGCAGTGTTAATGTGTTTCTTGTTTATGCTATGCATATTCTTTTAAATTCTTCTTCAGAGCAACTTAACTATATATTCCTTGCTTTCATCCCAGCTTTGCGACTTTGGGTTTGCACGTGCCATGTCTGCAAATACTGTTGTTTTGCGATCTATCAAAGGTTTGAATGGTTTTGAAACAATTCTTGTTGGTTACCTTTTTGGGTAGGAACTACTGAAGTGATCCAGAAATATCTTAGCAATTTTAACTACTGGTATTGATTAATCTATGCCAGGGACTCCTTTATACATGGCTCCGGAGTTGGTGCGGGAACAACCCTACAACCACACTGCTGATTTATGGTCACTTGGTGTTATATTGTACGCCAAACTCAAACCTTCTATCTGAATAATGGAAAATTAAAATATCCTTGGTCAAGTTTGATGCCCTGCTGTCTTTGGTTCTTTCTGTTCTTTCTCTTTGAGGGTTTTCTGCATAGAGCTATTGTTTTGATCTTAAAAAATTTATTTTGTTGATTTCTGTCACCTAGTTCTGCTGAACTTTCTCTCCATCATGATATTATTGGTTGATTTGCATATAATTCAGTTAAGAAGTGTTACATTTTTCAGGATCCAAAGTTCCACAGGACAGTATTTTTTGGTGGTTCATCAATTTTTTTTTGTTTTATGTTTCCTTTTTTATAATTTTTTACTACTTTTCCTGTTCTCAATTTCTATCTTTTTAAAAGTGAACCAGGGCAGGAAGAAGCAGAGTAATTACATATCACTTTTACCAAGTTGAAACACGTACAATCATGCATGAACTTTTGGGGTCATATAAATACTTAGGTCAAGGAAATTGCATCTCAGCATTACTTTATATACTGGCATCAAATTGCTTTCTGTTTGTGGAAATCATTTGACTGATTTATCTGTGTTAAAATACTGTAGAACCTACCTTTGTAGGTTTTTTTCCTGTCTTCTTATATTGTTCTCATGCTTGTACCTCAATATAAATCCATTTTACTTCCACCAGTGAACCTTCATTGTGTCTTTACTCTAGTGCAACTGAAGAACATAATGCCTTTACTGTGCCATGAAACTCATTACCATGTCTTCATTATATATGACAATGTTTTTCTTTGAACTCAAGTACTAGGGGTTGTTAATGCTAAAAATCAGAAAACAAAAGAATGCATGAGCTCAGTTTGTGAAAGGAAAAAAGAACACGAAAAAGTTTATTTTGATATAATCATTTATTTTGATATAATCATGTGCTTTCCTTAATGAGAATAAATCGAAAAGAGAAATTGTTTATATGTGCAGTTATTAGAAATTTGTCTTTATTGATTCCTCCTTTTTTGTTTTTGTTCAACTTGAGCTGACTATTTTGTTATGGACCCACCAGGTATGAACTATTTGTTGGCCAACCTCCATTTTATACAAATTCAGTATATGCATTGATTAGGCATATTGTCAAGGTAAAAATGCTCAAATCTTATGCAACTGTTCATTCATGCTCGGTGATCTTTTTGTGAACCTAAAGGCTAATAAATATTACTAGAAATATTCCAGGATCCAGTCAAGTATCCAGATGAAATGAGTCCAAATTTCAAGAGCTTTCTAAAGGGACTGCTTAATAAGGTTATTCAATAAATAAAATGTGTTTCTCTTTTTGATAACTGTTTATAAATTCTGTTTGCGGACCCCGTGTCCTGATCAGCTTCTGATATCTTGAAAACTAGGTGCCACAAAATCGACTCACTTGGTCTGCCCTCCTTGAACATCCATTTGTTAAAGAAACTTCAGATGAGCTGAATGCAAGGGTAATGTTATCTTATATTTCCATTATAATCACTGTCTTCCCGTAGTTTATGTTTAAAGACCTTTCTGGATTTTATTGTCTCTAAATTCTCATCATAGAATCTTGAAAATTTTAAATAGTTGATGATTGATCTCTAGGAGTTGTGTGCTACATCTGTTGAAGCCAGGGTATGTCATGCAGCATGGACAGCTGAAGGAAATGCTATTCAGACATCGTCTGGTTTGATTGTTTTCATTTCTTACTGTATAGTGTTTGCATTCTTGAGGTATTTAAGCTTTCCCCATTTTTTGACTGTCGTAAATTATTATGTCAAAGGTAAAAGCAATTCTCCAGCCGTTTCTGCGAATGATACTTCTCCAAGCCTTCAGACTGATGCAGAATTAAACAGTTCCAACACCCAATCTAACTCTTCACCTGGTGAAGCGTTTCCAGGATTTGCAAGTTCTAACAATGTCAAACCATCAGGTATACTCTTGCAGTTTGAGAAAGTCATTTGCCTTCATTTTGTTGTCTGATGTTGAAAATATCATTTAAATGTTGAACAGAGATTATTTTCTCTATAATCATTTTGCGCCAGAAATGTTTTTAGTACCTCTTATACTGATTGATGATCTGAATCTTTGTTTTAGACCTCTCTTTTGTAATATAGTTGCAACTGAATCTTCTTTTCTACCATAATGTCATAATTCCTTTCTTTATTTCTCTTAATTAGGGGACTAAACTACACCTAATTTTAAGTCATAAGAAATGACCTGATGTCTGTCCCCTACTGCTTTATCTGCATCTGATTTTCCTGCTGTTGAAAAGTTTTTTTTTTAAATCAGTTTCTTGTTAGTTTATCATTTTTCCAAAGATCGAGAAGCGCTTCCAAAGAAGGGTTGTGATTGACTGATATATTGAGCAATGCATAGCTGATTTATTCACTACCCAGGAGCTTTTCCACTTTCCCCACTGTCACTTAATGACAATATCATTGCCTGATGTTTTATGATTAAAGTTACACATTTATACCATTCAGGTTTATTATTGATCAAAATTATAAAATAGTTTCATTACTGTTTTGCTCCTCAATGCATTAATCTAGTTTATGAATCATATTCTCTCTCTTCAGGTAATCAGGCATTGAACAGATTGGAAAATAACTCCCTCACGGTTAAAGGTGCACTGACAATTTGTCAGGACAATGAAGCATTGGCACTTATTTTGTTACCACTGAAAAAATGGTCTCAAGGATCCCAAAACACTTGCAGGTAAAATTTCTGTTGTCTGCCTTATTATTATTTGTTTACTTTCTTTTGAACCTTGATATGGAAGTAGGAAATGTTAGATTTGACGCAAATAATATATTTTTCATATTTTTTCCTGTTAACCAAACTCGACTCTAATTAGGTTGCTCAGTTTCTTGTAAGTTGCAAGTAGAATTCTCATCATTTTTTCCTTTGAATGTTTAAAGAGAGATTACCATGCTCTAATTGCTAGAATACAGAAACGGAATAATTTTGTATTGATGAATTAAACATTCAGTGAGTTGTTGGTTACTTGCTAGTCAAAGTCTGTTTGAAACCTTGAGAGGAAAAGGTCATACCTCAAAGTCCAAACCAGACCGAAAGCCATGGATTTTCATAATGCTCTATGTTGGTGTCTTGCATGTACCAAAAGAAATTCTAGATAAATGTTGCATATATAGGGATTGGTCTGGATGTTGAGCTCTTTTTTCTCGTTGGATTTTTTGTAGATACAGCTTGCAGTAGCTTGTTACATGGTTGATATGTTCTTGATTTAAGAATAAGAACTCCCATTAAAGTTTCATTTGTAGGATTTAATTTCTTTATTAACATATTCAGGAATCAAGATGTTCTAAATTCAAACCAGTCACTGCGAATTCTATCAAACCTAGTTGCAGCAAGTGCTATCCAATCTGGTGGACTGCTTGACGAAATAATATCAGAACTTCTTGATTTCAGTTCTGTGGTAGTCAGCTTAAAGGCTTCTGAACTCAATGACTTATTAGCAAAGGTATTTTCCGCTTGTTATAATCTGTGTCATGTCACCCAAGCCATAAAACTTAGTTGATGTATCTTGGTGGAATAACTGATTTTGACAAAACTTTCTTAATCTTGATTGGTTCCTGAATTCTAATCAGTTTTTTAGGTTTGTCATAATTTTTTTTTTTAATCTGTAACTCACTATGCATCGAAGTTATGAATACTGTACATTTTTCTTTTCCCACTTAATTTTTGAAATAAATGCTGATTTACAAAATGTCTGTACTTATGCTAATGATTATCTTCTGAGAAGTGTAAAGTATTCAAGAGCTGAATAAGTCTTTGACCACTGAATGTTTTTTGCCTTTGTTCATTTTCTGGTGATTGTGGCCTACAAATTCTAGCATTTCAGAGTTTCTCAATGATTTACTTTGCTTCCAGTGTTTTTTTCTGTCTGATGATTGATGATGGCTAACTTCAAACTTTTTGCAGAGTTTCTTGATCATTAAAATGCTGGTAGACAATAGTGGCTTTGCAAGCTCATATTTCAAAAACTGGGTAGCCATTGTTGAAATATTTTCAAAGGTCAGATTCATTTATACCATCTGCTGGTGCTCAGAACTTATATACCATTTTCCTCCCTCTAATCCTGTGGATATGTAGGTTGTTTCTTGCAATGAAGATGCCTCTGGAAGAGTATTGTATGAGGCCACTGCTTGCATAACCGTAATGTTATCTAGAGTAGTCCAGAATCTCAAAGCATCTTCCTCAGCTCCAGGCCTTGATGCAAATTCTACACCTAGGGTGAATGAAACTCTGAAAAGAATTTTAGACCATGCTAAAACATCAGGCTTAGTAGACCATTTATGTTGCTGCTTGGCAACTTCCGGATCAAGTCTGAATTCTGGTTCTTCAAATATGTTGCGTGCTGCATGCGAAACATGCAAAGCTATTTGTTCGCTCGTAGATGCACTGGAAATTCATTTCACCATGGAGAATGCCTATCTATTCCCCCTAAATGCATTCTGGAGACATTCTTTACTCCGACTTGACATCAGGGACCATGAGCGAGGGTCATTGGTCGGACCTGAATCAGCAAGAATTATTGATGCACTGACAAGAGCTTTCCTTCGCTCAAAAGCTGTCCAACTTGCCATTAACCATTGCCTTCATCAACGTGCAGAGGCCACACTGTCTGCTGTCATTCAGGTGTTTGTTCTTGTCCACTGAAATTTCTTCTGGCCTGTGTTGTAATTGGTGAAACTACTTTATTAAAATTTCAAGTATTTTCTTATTTCTTTTGTTTGCTTCATGCTTAAATAGTAAAATTTCAGCTCTGTTGTCCATATAAATGTAGCATTCTGGTTAATGTTTCAGCTCTTGTCAAGGTGCTGCCTCCGTAGTGGAATCGTTCCGAGTATCCTCTGTGGCTTCCCCAGTTCTCTACCTGTGACTACTGTTGTCAGTGGTGGAGAAGATGGCACTGCTGTTGCGGAGATATTCTCTATACTATCTTTGTGTGTGTCTTCAAATAAAGATTCACAACCAGGTGAAACAAGTAATGTGAAGGGAAAACTAAGCGATCCTTGTGCCCTTGTGCTACACTCATGCCTTTTCCTGGCAATAGTTGCTCAGTGTCTAAAGTCAACTTTAAGAAATTCAGCATTATTTATGCTCACAACCACTCCAAAGAAGCAGCTTTCTCGACTCTCAATCCTTGCACATTATTTTTCTTCTGATGATAGAATTAAGACTTATTTTCAATTGCATTCTGCATCAGCCATGCTGGCTCTTGCGTCCATCCTATCCCTTGAAAATGGTGCTGCTGTTGAGTCCTCTATCTTTGAAATTGCAGTTCCTCTGATTCCTCCAACTGCCACACTTTGTGATCTCCTTAAAATCACATCAGGCAATGCGGATCAGATGGGCCCCATTAGCCAGAGTGGCATCCTTTCCTATTGGCATGGTCTTAGGGATGGATGTGTTGGCTTATTAGAATCCAGACTGAAGTGGGGAGGACCATTGGCAGTAAAACAAATGATTGCGAGCAATATCCCTATGCTTCTTATTGATTTGTTAGCCAACACCCGTTCTTCTCAACAAATTGGAAGCACAAGAGAGCAAATGATGTTATCTCCTACAGGGGTTGTATCAACAATTTCATCAATATGTCACTGCCTTTCAGGTGGAGTCTTAATGTTTCGTCAGATTTTGCTCAAGAATGAACACATGAAGCTCATCTGTAACTTGTTATCTGATATCCATCTTAAGCTTGTGAAGGGCTGGGGTGGGCCGGGTGGAGGGAAAGATGGAGTCAGAGATATAATAAATGCAGTAATTGATTTCTTAGCATTTCCTTTTGTTGCTGTACAAAATGCTCCAGGCTTGCCCTCTGCCACTGCTTCTGTAAACAGTGGATTTATTCTCAACATGGGTTCCCCTGGTGGGAAAGTATGTATGGAAGACAGGGACACGGTTAAAGCAATCGAGGAAGACATGGGAAAATATATAAAAATCCTTATGGAGGTCAGATCTCTTTTATTTTGGGTTGGGAAGGTGGGGGGGGGGGGGGGTTGTTTTTTCCTTTCTTTTTGGGAAGGGGTGTATGCTTGCACCATTGTTTTGTCATGTTATCTACAGCATATATACTTTTGTCATTATATATGTCAATGTCATAGGTACTTCCTGACCAGAGTTCGTAGAGATTAGACCATTGATAAGAATATAAGTTGCATTTTCTGTTCTTGCTCTTAAGTTCAGTACATTGTATTGGAAATCCAATAAATTTGTAGAAGTTGCATGGTCTTTGGGATTTAAGGAAGCAAAAAAGTGTCATGAGAGCCCCCTAAGAGCACGTTTTATTTCACTTACTCTAGCATCTTACTTATTAGTGCAAGGTAGAGAAACACCCTGGTGCTGAGTGACCTATTCTTATTTCAGGTAGGAGTACCTGGCACCATTCTCCGTTGCTTGGAACACATGGAATTAAAATATTTGGGAAGGCCCATTGCCTTTCTCGCAAAAATGATAGGACAACGGCCCCTTGCGGTTCAACTTGTGGGCAAAGGCTTGTTGGATCCAAACAGAGTAAGAAGGCTGCTTGATTCAAGTACAAGAGAGGTCACCCTGGATGTTTTGATGATAGTTTCCGATTTGGCTCGTATGGATAAGGTTGGATTCTGTTGTTCATGAGATTGCTATTCTCTTTCATTGTTTCTAAGTGGCTTCTCATTTCCTTGGTGTCCCTGTTTAGCCACTAATCTTAGCTGCGAAGCCAGATTTAAGTTTCAATTCTGCCTTGAATTAGATTTAGAACTTTCTCCCATTATCTTCTTCATTCCATTTATGTCATATTTAATTTGTCCCAGTTTTAAGGAGTTTGAATATGCATTCATCTCTACTCTAATGTTAGTTTTATTTGCTGCTGAAGATTGACCATTTTTCACAGCTTAAAATCAAAACTAAATTTTATCCCTTCCCATCAAATTGAAACAGATAATTAAGCACCGCTTTCCACTAATGACATTGTCATCTCAATTTACTGCTTTAAATCAGAATATGCTTATGTAGCCATTGTCGCACACCATTGTCTTCTTTTTACTTGATTTACAATAACTCATCTTTAAGATGTGCCTGATTAGCATTAAATTATTTGAGCATGCAGGGCTTTTATGAATATATTAACGGAGCTTCCATCTTAGAGTTTCTTAAAGGTTTTCTCACCCATGAAGATCCTAATGTACGCGCAAAGGCGTGCAGTGCTCTGGGAAACATGTGTCGTCACAGCTCATACTTCTATAGTTCACTGGTAAACTTGTTAAATCTGATTCCTAGATACCAAATCCTAGTGAGATGCAAAATTTGGATAAGTCCTTGTTATTTACGTGCAAATATGCTCATGCCTGGGCAAATAACGAAAACAACTGGCCGGCTTGATTGATTATGCATTCTCTTACAATTGAATGTTATTTTCTAGGCAAAGAATCATATTATTGGCCTACTCATCGATCGATGTGCTGATCCCGACAAACGAACACGGAAATTTGCATGTTTTGCGGTAAAAGATTTCTTTCTTGGTGTGGTTTTATATTTGCTTTCAATTATCTATTCCTAAAATAGAAGTTCCTCCAGGTATTTCCCTCTCAAGTAATCGAATCTCACACTGTCTTGGTCTTGTCAATAGTCTTGAGAATACACATTTTGTAAATACCAAATTTCATTACTGTAGACTTATAGCCACAACTTAAATCTCACTCTCCAGATTGGTAATGCTGCCTATCATAATGATGTGTTGTATGAAGAACTCAGGAGATCTATACCACTGCTGGCAAATATACTGATTTCAGCAGAGGAAGACAAGACTAAAGCAAATGCTGCAGGTGCTCTAAGTAATCTTGTTCGTAACTCGAGCAAGCTCTGTGAAGATATTGTGTCCAAAGGCGCCATGCAGGTTTGTGGGCATGCTTCATTACTTTGTAAATGCATCTTATTTTTGAGTGGCTGGAACTTGACCAAACTGTTCCAGTAATCTTGAAGGAAAATTAGAAAATATAGTCGCTACATTCCTCTCTTCTTTATATTGTTTGTGCTGGGACCTATGTGATGTCATAGTCCAGAAATTCATTTACTACCACCAGTAGTGCTATTGTGGTTTTCACATCTAATCTTGTGCACCATGCCCTGATGATTTTTTCTCTCCAATTGATTTTATGCTGCAGGCTTTGCTAAAGTTGGTGGCTGATTGTTCGGTGCTGGCCTTAAACCCAAGCAGGAAAGATGCTGTAAACGAATCTCCGCTGAAGATAGCCCTCTTTTCATTAGCAAAGATGTGTGCACACACTCCCTGCCGACAATTCCTACAGTCCTCAGAGTTGTTCCCGGTGATTGCACGGCTTCGGCAGTCGCCAGAATCCACCATTGCGAATTATGCCTCCGTTATCATCAGCAAAGTAGGTGACACTTGATGCCTACAGGTAAAATAATGTTAATCGAAATATACATATCAGTCGCTCGATTTTCCACTATTTCAGTGATGATGATTCTGGTTATGTCAATCAAGAGTTGGGACAACAAAGAACAGAATTACAATTGCAACGAGGATAGCAATCTTAGTTGTCCTAGGCATTCGATTGTGTATTTCAACCAAATATAGTTGAACTTCAGAAATCAGAATCACCCCCACTGCGTGAAGGCATATTTTGAGCTGAACCTTTCCAACATCATAAGAGAAATACTAAGTTTTTTGTTCACTTTATTATTATTATTATTTTTTTAAACAAGGAATGGTGGTTATATTAAGAAGTTATTTAACACTGGCGTATTATCAACAACGTTTCTAAGTTTAAATTATCAGAAATTTAGTGATAATAGGATGGTAAATTTTAAATTATCCCTAGTAAAATAATAATTTTTAGAATATTTTAAATTATTGTATTCAACTTACTTCCATTTCCATTTTTGTTTAAAGATTAAGGGACAAATAATAGTGGAGTGATGAAAAATTTTTTGTTTTCCTAACAAAAATAAGAAATAAATTGAGATTTATAATAGTTTGGGGGGCATTTAAAAGTCATAATATTTTACAAGAGGTAATTTGAAATTAACCTAAGAGAATTGGATTCTAGAACTATTCTTTTTCATATGAAACTTCTAGCAAAATATATGGAGAGGCAATTCTTACTATTTGTTAGTTGTTATCCAATGAACATGTATTTGGTTCTTAATTATATAGCACCAAACTCAGTGTTGTTTCTTCATAAGCTCTTGTTCTCTCAACCTCGTGCTTTTTTGGTGTGTTTTGTTCATGTCTATCGTACACCTAATAACTTGTATTCAAGGTCAATCGAATGTGTTTTTTTTTTTTTTTTTCCCAAACCATGAGGAGGACACAATACAAATGTCTATATATATAGGACTAACTCAAAGATTAAACAGTAGAAATCATGTAAATGACTGAAGCTAATGACACCACAGACTTTGTAATTTAACTTGGCTACTGCTACACCGTAGCCGCACCCATTTACTTCAACTGTTGTAAATCATTGAATGGCATACATTTTATTTCTTTATTGCTGTGAAAAACCAGATTGTGAAGGGCATTGGCTTGGATATGCTTTTGTGGTTGCCTGAAGTTATCTTGACTGAGATTACAACGCACTAGACATTCATCTATTATGTGTGCATGTGCTTTTAGTGAGGGCTGAAAAACCCAAAAACTGCTGAACTGAATCCTAATTCATGGCATGCACAGAATGAAACATTGACACTTCATTAAGAAAATATTTCATGAAAGCTTTTTATTTGTTCCTATTTCATGGGAGTTCTATTTTTTAAAAATTGTACCAATTTTCTTTTTAACACTGCACGATAGTCTCATTAAATTCAACAAAATTATAATAAAACATTTGAAAAAGAGGGGATCGTCAAGGATTTGTACTAATAATTAATAAAGCACATTCTATAAATTTTTTTTAAAAAAATCACCATTTGTGACATTGAAAAAAAAAAATCAGCAACAAGACTATTTTCAAGGTGGGCATTATTAGTATTAGTAGTGCAAGGCCTCGGGCCCTCAGCCATGGCAATGTATTGTCACGGCTAGCAACAATGGCAATGTACTGTCACGGCTAGCAACAATGTACTTCTTGCTTCTCGCATTCCTTCTTTCAATAATGTATTGGGTATCGGAAGTGTCGCAGAAATTATTGCTCCCGTAGAAATTGCTTTTCGACTAGTCGTTGTAGTCAAGTGACTCAATGATAGTTGATAAAAACTTTTTCAAAGCCTCACACTTCCCAAATTTTGCTGATGTAGGTTAAATGTTCGAAATTCGAAAGCCTTTGGGCTATCGAACCAGTTGTAAAAGATGAAATGATGAATCACTTCAATTTACGGACAACATTAAAATTCGGATCCAGCCCGATCCTTGCGGATCCAGAAGATCCAGATCCAGAAAAGTCTGGATCCGCATATTAAAAAATACCGATCCGAATGTGGAAAATCAAGATCCGCACGGATCCGGATGTAAGCGCATCCAGAAAATCAGATATTCTGATTCGATTAAATTCTATTTTAAATAAATCATTAACTTAAAAAATATATATTAAAAATAAATTAAAAATTAAATTTTATTTATGGATTTATGATGATATTGTATGTTATTTATGTTGAATTATTAATTGTTGAATTATGATTGAATTTTATTTGAATTATTAGGAAAACTATTGAATTTTAACTTAAATTAAAAATATACATTAAAAATAAAAATAAATTAAAAATTAAATTTTATTTATAGATTTATGATGATGTTGTATGTTATTCATGTTGAATTATTAATTGTTGAATTATGATTGAATTTTATTTGATATTATTAGGAAAATTATTGAATTTTAACTTAAATTAAAAATATACATTAAAAATTAAATTAAATATTAAATATTATTTGTGAATTTATGATGTTGTTGTATGTTATTCATGTTGAATTATTAATTGTTGAATTATGATTGAATTTTATTTGATATTATTAGGAAAATTATTGAATTTTAACTTAAATTAAAAATATACATTAAAAATTAAATTAAATATTAAATATTATTTGTGAATTTATGATGTTGTTGTATGTTATTCATGTTGAATTATTAATTGTTAAATTATGATTGAATTTTATTTGATATTATTAGTTAAATTATTGAATTATATATTAAATTATTAAATTTTAATTTTTATCCACCCGTATCTATTGCGGATATTATTCAAATCCGGATCCGCATATATTTTTTATGGATTCAAATAGCAAAATGTGAATGCAGATCCGAATGCACCAACATCTGGATCCGGATCCCTATTCAGATGCTGCCGATCCTACTTCATTTGACAATTTCATAATGTTGGGCTATTATCGCTAGCCTCCACCTAAGATTTGACAATTTATCATTTAGTTGGGGAGAAATGAAAAATAAGCATGCATGCATACAAATATACATACATACATACATGTATGTATATATATATATATACATACATACATATATACCCATGCTTTATAGTTTACCGTTCTTACTTCATATTAAAAAATTAAGATATCTAATAGAAAATGTAGATGTATAACAAATATTATGAACAAATATAACATGTACTTCAATTGTACAATAGCATGATTTGTCATCGTTGTTACTATAATGGTGCTCCAAATTATTTAATTGCAACGGGTAAGTTATGATTTATGTTGGATATTTTGAATCAATCAAACGGTCTATTTTTCAAGTACTTTCACTGCTTGTAAAAAGGAAAATCACATCTCATTAGTAAACGAAAAAAATTCATACGTTTTATAATTGAAAATATCTTTCTTGTTCTTAGCACTCTTTTGCATTATTTATAACAAATTATTTCCATTACGCCGGGTAAGACTGAGAGCTATTGGATATATACATATATATATATATTTTTAAATATACTTTTCAGACCAAGTCGGTCTATCATTTATTTTACACTTTTTTCTATTCTATTCTAGAAGACTTTTTGCATTTCAATGCAGCATAAAGAATCGATAAAATTGGCTGGATGAGGCATTTTTTCTTTCGCACGCTTTCAATGAGAGGGACCCAAGAATAATAAATCTAAGTCATGCAAATATTGATAAAGATCTACAGCAATAATTTAAAAAAAAAAGCTTCACAAGTTTTAATCGATTGTGCGGTATGGAATATTCCATTGCTTACGTTTTGACATTGTTGCACCTTGTCTGCTACGTATTCTCAATTTCAAGCACTTGACAATTATTTTTTTTAAAATTATATAATACTTATGATCATATTACAATTTATATTATATGAAATTATTATTAATATATTTATAATTAAATAATTATTAAGATAAATTTTAAATTAAATTTTATATAATATTATATAAATTTTAACTCTCTCATATATTCAAAAAATGTCTGTTGTATAAATTTCATTTTTATTATTGTGAGAATAGTAGCTCTGTCACTTGGCCAAATCCAATTATTCTTTTAATACAATGATTATCACCTCATTTCCTTTTGTTTTTTTAAGTACGTTGTGGGAATTTTTTTTATTATTTAAAAACAAACTCCTTTATTCCTTCATTTGGTGCCGAGATCTTTGGAATTGTAGGTCTTAATGCCGCCTCTCCTTTATTGCTTCATCAGAGATGATTTTTGATTTTAACGGCTATTCATTATTACTTAATTCAACTACAACTTAATTTAAAATTCAAAGCGACATATATTATGTCTTTTGAAAATTTTTGTATGGAAATAAGAAATCGTACCAACTAGATATCAACTCCACTTTTATTATTACTTAAATATAAATGAATGCAAACATAGAGCGCATTCATGGCGAGTCAAATTAGTTATAGAAGACTACTTATTCACTTAGGGGTTGTTTTTTTTTTTTTAACTTAATGACTGTAATTGACTTAATTTCAATTAGCCTAATCATTAAGTTCGTTTTTTTTTCAACTTAATAAAAATTTTCCATCATTAATTTATTAAACTAATTTTTTAATTTTTTTACTGATATCATTAAAAGATATTCTCTAAAATATCCTTATCTAATTAAATAATTTTCGTCTTTACCTAAATAAAATTTAATAATTAGCATTATTACTCATCTTTATAACTTGTGATAATATAATGAGAGACTAATGATATTTTTATCTTTTTATTTTATTCAAATTAGCATTATTTATTTTCATAATTTTTATGAATATTTTTCGTATAAAAATATCATAAACTACAATGAAATTAATTAACATATACTAATTAAGAATATTAAAGAATTGTATTCAATTGAGTATAATTTATGTTATGATAATATATTATCTCGTTTATGTTATTTGAGATGTTTATTATTTGTTTTGCATTTATCATTTGTAAGTGCACACATGTAAAAATATTCATTTTTATATTTTTTAAGTTAAAAAGTCAAACAACTAAATATTTATTTTTAGCAATTTAGAAAAAATAAACATATCATTCAGATTTAGACATTTAGATTTAGACATTCAGATTTGTTCACAATTTAGATTAATTCAAATCTATTTAGATTTCAGACAAAAAAAAAAAAACGTCACCTTAGTCACTATGTTATCAAGACTTTAAACATGAACTATTTCGGCAACTTTAGGTGCGATACCTATATTAAATTTTATTTGATAATTAATTTTTAGTTATTTATTAACTATTCATTCATTATATTTGACAGCCTATGATATCATCTTACGATATTCACACGTTAGCCTAACATCCCCTAAGTACCACTGTTTATATTTGGCAAATTTCCAAAATGGTTTTTGATTTTGGTCTAGATTTGCTTGTCTACGATCCCAAATGATGGCATTTATACGACACGCAGAAACATACAGTACCCCGATCTCAATGAAATCGCTATACAAGCCAAATTTGTTAGACAATTTTGGGGATTTTATCATATAACCTTTGAAAACAAATCTGACCATTTGATTTGACACAAATGTGAAACTCTTTTGTTGTGCCATTAGACGCAACATTTGATCCCGAAATTAATTGATGTGCAAAGAAAGGCAACGTTATGTTATTTATGTATTTTTGTGTGGCCAAAATGGAATTTTCCCTAGTTTGGCGAAATCGTCTATACATTGCATCCCCCAAAGATCGCTAGATTTTTGCACCAAAGCAACGATCACAAAATTGTTTTATTTTTCATATTTACTTAAACAAATCACGTCCCAGAATGAGATCTCTAATAGATTTTATATTGCAATTTAAGAAACTTAGGCCTTTTAAAAAAAAATTAGAAAAAAGAATAAACTTATGAATTGAATATTACCGATATTAGAGAAATTGCGGGTGTAATAAACCATTAAGTTTATAAACGAGTAAATTGAAAAAGTAAATACAAATTAAGCTGTATCCTTCTTTGTTACATATATTCGTATCTTCTACTAGCATACATACAATAATAATGTTCGGTACAAGGATTGTTCGTGCTCACTTTTTTTTTTCGCCTTTTTAACATCAAAATTGAATTGAATATATACCCAAAAGAGGATGTCGAATCCTATTAAAATTGAAAGTTATTTCTGTTACGTTGATAACGGATGACTCCTATCGCTTTCAATTAATGACTTATAAATCTAAACAGAGTAAGTCAAAAAAATTGGGTTGCCTGCCTTTTTTCGATTTCCTTTATAAGTTGACCACTCTTTCAATCAAGCAAGGCCCCTTGAATGTATATTAATATTGAATATTAAAAGTAAAAATGAATTTACGGATTGTGTCGAATAGTAAGGTAGCATTTATTTTTTTAATTTGAAATTTAAATTTGTTTGAATTTGATTGAAGTTTAAATAAATTTGAATAAAAATATATGAACAACATATTTTATTTTTTATTTTTTATTTTTAAAATATAAATATAAGTGGCATCTTATTTATTTTTATATAAAAAAAAAAGTGTGGTTATTTGAACGTACTAATCTTATTTTTAGTTAAGAGTTTTATTATTTAAACATTTTTAAAAATTTACATAAATTAACCATTTCTTCTCTTTCATTTCTCTATTTCACAAATCCTCATCAATTTATTTAGATAGATTCTTTTACCTATAAATATTCAGTATCACTAACTAATAAGAACAAGACCCACCATCTAAAAATAAAAATCAATACATTTTTATCATTCACAGAAATTAACGAATATCAAGAAATTAATTTTTACCAAACACAAAATCTAATAAATACCAAGAAAAAAATTCTTATACATAGACAACATAAAATATAGATCATGGTGTATTAAAAAGAATCAAAATAATAAATTCAAAAGAGAGTGAAAATTGAGTATTTTGTTTGCAAGATATTTAGTTTATAGGTTATAAGAGTAGAGAAAATATGTTATGGTAAGGCAGAGAAAAAAATTGATTAGTGAAGGATGATCTCAAGAATTTTAGATTTTAAACTTTAATAATGAATTTATCTTTTAAAATAGACATAGAGAGAAATTTTGTGGGTTCAAATAGTTCTATCTTTAAAAAATCTTAAGCATGATTATTTGACATGTATGTCTTTACAAGTCAAAACGAAAAAAATGATTAAGTTTTATATTTTAAGAAATAAGTATATTTAATATATATATTTTTAGATATAATATTTACTACCCATTCAAATATTTTTTTTCATTCAGTTAAAAGATACAAAAGTTTACTTTTTAATTCAGATATAAATATTTAAAAATTAGACATAAATTATAAAAAATAAACAAACAAATTTAAAAAATGTCTAAAATTAGTAAAACTTTAGATCTCAAATATTTAACAAACAAATCCTACATATACAAATAGATATAACTAGAAGTAGGTATTTAATAATGACATTCTTTGATAGTATGCTTTTTTCGCTAAGATATTAAAAAGTTATAAAGGGATCTTGGTGATAAAATTAAAATCTAAAATGGAATCAAAGTATCCTCAACTCGAACTCAGTCCCGTCTGGCTAAAAAGAAAAAGATAGAAGCGACTTCATAATAATAAATTATAAAATATAGGAACCGAGTTGATAAAAATGAAAAGGAAAGAAAGAAAAAGAAATACAGGAAACTAGAAGGGGCAAGGAATGCAAAACCGCCTTTCTCAAACGAGGGCGACTGTAAGTTGAAACAACTCGGTGGTATACTCACCGTGTTGTTTTGTGTGTGTCAGCCTCTCACTCTCACAGACCAATACTATATAAATAAAACTGTGTCTCCCTGGGCGAACAATGATAACCTAAAAATACAAAATTATTTTTTCATTTAATTGCAAACAAAAAACAAAAACCAAAAAAAAGGCTAAAATAAAAGGAAAAAAAATAACAAAACAAAAACAAACCCCACCTCTCTCTTCTCTCCTCCCTTTGCTTTGGGGTTTCGCCTCTCTCTCTCTCTCTCTCTCTCTCTCCTAAATCTCTTCCACTCTCTGTCAAATCTCTCTCAGTAATTTTATATGCCTCTCAGGTGTCTGATCTAACTTCTTTTTCTTCTTAAAAAATTTTATTTTCCAGTTAATATTGCAGTGGTTTTAAGGGGTTTTGCTTTGGTCGGTTGGAATTTTTTTAAATTTTTTTAGTGGTTATTATTATTATTTTTAAAATTTTTGTGTTTTTGTGGCAGTAGTTTTAGAAAGCAGCGCACTTTGAGTTGAGATGAGATGGCGACCACAAGATCAACTTTGCCGGCGAGGCTGCGACAGCTTATTTCCGGCGAAAACTCTATCGGTCCTTCCGTTAAACTCGACTCTGAGCCCGTAAGTTTTTTTTTTTCTAAATTTAGGTCCCGTTATTTTGTTCTGTTTTATTTTTGGTTACTCTTTCTTATGATTAGGGTTTTATTGAAAAATATGAATACTGCGTGTTCGAGCCGTTGATTAGGGTTTTGTTAGGCCCTTATTATTTTCTATGCTCAGATTTGATTGGAAAAAGAGGGTCTAACGGGCCCCACTTGAATTGAGTCTCTTATTTTTTGTGTTGGCTGCCGGCTAATGGCTTTAGTGTCTGCTACTAATTTGGTATAATCTTGTTTTGTAAGTGTGTGTTGATATACTTACTATACTATGAGTATATTTTTCTTCAGGGCTGTTTTAAGTTAATAGAATTGTGAGGCTGGCTTGGTTTTTATATTTTGTTGAGGTTGTTAATCTGATAAAAGAGTGCATTTCATTTTGTTTGTTTCATGAGCCAAAAATTATGGTATTGACTATGACCTAACATGGTAATGTTTTAAGTGAATGACATCAATGCTAGTTGGAGTTGCATTGGCTGCATTTGCTGCTTGTATATTTCTGATTAAAAGTTTTGCATTGGGTGTTTTCAAATTTACCTTTATCCTATGGTGTCTTTAAATTTGCATGTCAGTCATTTCCCATGGTATGTCCAGTTATAAATGTTACAATGATGGCCTTTGTTTGAAGAGGTAACCTACTGACTTCCAAAGACTAGATATGAGGCTAATGAACTGCTTTAGTTCTTTTTGGCTGACTAAAGAACTTATATGCATTAACATGTCCGTTTTGTTTGATACTTTTCTAGAATAGGTTCTCGGAATTCTCTCAATGATGCTAACAGATCCTTGTAATTTTTAAACTTTTAATGACTGTAACTTATGGAGTCTGGACATTCATGTTGTGCTGGTCAGATAGATTCATCAAGTTAAATAAAAGCGTGTAAGTTCGTAACATACGTTCTGATTAGAAATCTCTCACTGTTGTGACTGAAGGTATTATCTGAGAAAACTTAGGTCATTCACTGGTAATTTTTTCTATGTTTCGAGTTTGCATTGCTTCCTGATGTCTTATTTCCATTTAATTATTCTTCTCAGCATCCATCTATAATTAACTGTTTGGTTAAAATGACATTTCATGAGTGAATGTCTTCTAATTAAATACCTGGAAATGGCCTAAATTGCTTACCAAATATTAGAGTGGGATAAGCAGTGAACTGAGTATGTCATTCTAGTGTAATGATATTTCTACATTGCCGTTTGCATTTACCGTGCAAACTTTATGTTGGGGAGTGTTACTTTCCTTCTTCCGTTTGTCTATAAGTAAACGCATGTTTGCCAATAATATATTTGGAATTATTGTTCACATTTTTAGAATACTTTTTCTTCATTTGGATTATTTTGCATTTTTTATGTTTTTTAATCTAATGCTTAATTTGTATCTCTATTGCAGCCTCCTAAAATTAAAGCCTTCATTGACAAGGTGATCCAGAGTCCATTACAAGACATAGTAATACCTCTATCTGGCTTTCGCTGGGAGTACAATAAGGTGAGAACATGCTTGTCCTCATGTGTCGAGTTTTCTATTGATCCCCATTGTGTTCTTTTACTCACCTGTTCCTTTGACTTCAGGGAAATTTTCATCATTGGAGGCCATTGTTTCTGCATTTTGATACATATTTCAAGACATACTTGGCTTCTAGGAATGACCTCGTCTTGTCAGATAAAATTTTAGAAGATGATACTCCATTTCCAAAACATGAAGTTCTTCAAATATTACGAGTAATGCAAATAATATTGGAGAATTGTCCTAACAAGAGTTCATTTGATGGCTTAGAGGTAAGTCATGTATTACTCAGAAGTAATCTCCAACTGAAAGGATCCAATGTGAATTTGTTAGTTATCATTTTAACCTGTTAGATCTATGCAGTTTTAGATATAAGCAAGCATATGCAACTGTGTTTGGTCTGATATATTTTTTTTGTTCATGTTCAGCATTTCAAGCTCCTACTTTCTTCCACAGATCCTGAGATTCTTATTGCCACATTAGAGACCCTTTCTGCACTTGTGAAAATAAATCCCTCTAAGCTGCATGGAAATGGGAAGTTGATTGGATTGGGCTCTGTCAACAGCTCTCTCTTATCATTAGCTCAGGGATGGGGGAGCAAGGAAGAGGGCTTGGGTTTATACTCATGTGTTATGGCAAATGAGAGAAAGCAGGAGGATGGGCTTTCTTTGTTTCCATCGGAAGAAGAAAATGATGGCGACAAGTCCCATTATCGAGTTGGTTCGACACTCTATTTTGAATTGCATGGGCTCTGTGCCCAGAGCACTGAGGAAAACAGTTGCAATGCAAAGTTTTCAGGCTCAAGAGTTATACATATACCAGACCTACATTTAAGGAAGGAGGATGATCTGGTATTGATGAAACAGTGCATTGAACAGTACAACGTAGCTTCTGAGCTCCGGTTTGCGTTGCTGACAAGAATCCGATATGCTCATGCCTTCCGATCCCCAAGAATATGCAGACTGTACAGCAGGATCTGCCTTCTTGCCTTTATTGTGCTTGTTCAGTCTAGTGATGCCAATGATGAGCTGATTTCCTTTTTCGCTAATGAGCCTGAGTATACAAATGAGTTAATCAGGATTGTACGGTCGGATGAGACTGTTCCTGGGACTATTAGAACTCTTGCAATGCTTTCTTTGGGAGCCCAATTAGCTGCATATTCATCGTCTCATGAGCGGGCACGCATTCTGAGTGGATCAACTATCAGTTTTGCTATTGGGAATCGGATGATTCTCCTTAATGTGCTTCAGAGGGCAATTATGTCTCTGAAAAATTCCAATGACCCATCATCTCTCGCCTTTATTGAGGCACTTCTTCATTTCTACATGCTTCACATTATTTCATCTTCAGCTTCAGGGACTAATGTGAGGGGTTCTGGAATGGTCTCCACTTTTTTACCGCTGTTGGAGGATTCTGATCCTGCCCATGTTCATCTTGTCTACTTGGCTGTGAAAGGTTTACAGAAGCTAATGGATTACAGTAGTTCAGCGGTGACAGTGCTTAGAGATTTGGGGGGAGTAGAGCTGATGGCCCAGAGGCTACAAATTGAAGTACATAGAATTGTTGGTTTAGCCAGAGAAAATGACAATTCAATGAATATCAGCGAGTTTTCGAGATATAATGAAGATCATGTTTACGCCCAGAAGAGGCTTATCAAGGTTCTTCTGAAGGCACTGGGGTCTGCTACGTATGCCCCTGCAAATTCCACCCGACCACCCCTAAACTCCCATGATAGTGCTTTACCTGGTACTTTGTCGCTAATATATGGAAATGTAGATAAATTTGGAGGTGAAATTTATTACTCAGCTGTAACTGTAATGAGTGAAATTATTCACAAAGACCCAACCTCTCTTCCGGTATTGCTTGAAATGGGTCTTCCTGATGCATTCTTGTCATCCGTGGTAGCTGGAATACTTCCTTCTTCAAAGGCCATTACATGTGTTCCAAATGGCCTTGGTGCCATCTGTCTTAATGCCAAAGGATTAGAGGCAGTGAAAGAAGCCTCAGCATTACGATTCCTTGTGGACATATTTACCAGCAAAAAATATGTCATTCCAATGAATGATGCTGTTGTTCCACTGGCAAATGCAGTTGAAGAACTCCTGCGCCATGTGTCTTCGTTGAGGGGCACTGGTGTTGATATAATCATTGAAATTGTTGATAAAATTGCTTTGCTTGGGGACTGTAACTCTTCTACTGGGTCATCGGGGAAGATTAGTTCGAGCTCTGCAATGGAAATGGACTCTGAAGACAGAGAAAATGAAGGACCTAGTTGTTTGCTTGATGCAGTTGATTCTGCTGCCGATGGCATCGGTGATACAGTTGATTCTGCTACTGCTATGGAAGGCATTAGTGATGAGCAGTTTGTTCAACTATCAATATTCCATTTGATGGTTCTGCTTCACAGAACAATGGAGAATACTGAAACCTGTCGGTTATTTGTGGAGAAATCGGGAATAGAAGCTTTACTAAAGCTTCTATTAAGGCCAAGTATTGCACAGTCATCTGAAGGAACATCTATTGCCTTGCACAGCACTATGGTCTTCAAGGGTTTTACGCAACATCACTCAGCTCCTCTGGCACGTGCCTTCTGTTCAGCCCTTGGGGATCGTTTGAAGAAAGTTTTGGCTAGATTTAGTGCAGTTTCAGGATCTTTTCTGCTGGATCCGAGGATAGTGCCTGATAATGGCCTCTTTTCATCTCTTTTCCTTGTTGAGTTCCTTCTGTTTCTTGCTGCCTCCAAGGACAGTCGTTGGGTAACTGCACTACTGACAGAATTTGGAAATGGTAGCAAAGATGTTCTTACAGATATTGGGCAGGTCCATCGTGAAATTTTATGGCAGATTGCTCTTCTTGAAGATGCCAAACTTGATCTGGAGGATGATGGAGCTGCTTCTGCTGCTGAACCCCAACAGTCTGAATTAAGTACACATGAGTCTGAAGAGCAAAGATTCAACTCCTTCAGGCAGTTCCTTGATCCATTATTGAGGAGGAGGACATCGGGATGGAGTATTGAAGCTCAGTTTTTTGATCTCATCAACCTATACCGTGATCTTGGGCGTGCTACTGGCTTTCGACATAGGCTGAGCACAGATAGTCCTTCAAATCTCTGGCTTGGAGCCAATCCTTCTTCTTCATTGGATGCTGCTGATTCTGGCAGTAAAAAGGAATATGATAAGCAGAGATCATATTATACCTCTTGCTGTGACATGGTGAGATCACTTTCCTTTCACATTACCCATTTGTTTCAGGAGCTGGGGAAGGCAATGTTGCTTCCTGCTCGTCGACGAGATGAAACTGTGAGTGTGTCCCCTTCTTCGAAATCAGTGGCTTCTACTTTTGCTTCCATTGCACTGGATCACATGAGTTTTGGAGGTCATGTAAATCCTTCTAGATCCGAGGCTTCTATATCAACCAAATGTCGCTACTTTGGTAAAGTTGTTAATTTCATTGATGGCATTCTACTGGACAGGCCGGAATCCTGTAATCCGATATTGTTAAATTGCTTATACGGGCATGGGGTTGTTCAATCAGTTTTGATGACATTTGAAGCTACGAGTCAATTGCTTTTTGCGGTTAACAGGACTCCTGCATCTCCGATGGAGACTGATGATGGAAATGTAAAACAAGATGAAAAGGAAGATGCAGATCATGCATGGATCTATCGTCCCTTGGCAAGTTATGGTAAACTTATGGATCACATGGTAACATCTTCTTTTATCTTATCTCCATTTACGAGACACTTGCTTTCACAACCTCTAATAAATGGAGATATACCTTTCCCACGTGATGCTGAGACTTTTGTGAAGATGCTTCAATCCATGGTGTTGAAGGCAGTGCTTCCTGTTTGGACTCATCCACAGTTTACTGAATGCAGTTATGATTTCATTACTACAATCATTTCTATCATTAGGCACATCTATTCTGGGGTTGAAGTGAAAAATGTCAGTAGCAGTACCAATTCTCGTATTACTGGCCCCCCTCCAAATGAAACAACTATTTCAACAATTGTGGAGATGGGTTTTTCCAGGCCTAGGGCAGAGGAAGCTTTAAGGCAAGTTGGATCAAATAGTGTGGAGCTGGCAATGGAGTGGTTGTTCTCTCATCCAGAGGAAGCCCAAGAAGATGATGAACTTGCCCGTGCGCTTGCCATGTCCCTGGGAAACTCTGAATCAGAAGGAAAGGAAGATGCTGCAAATGTCAGTACTCAGCCACTTGAAGAAGAAATGGCCCAGCTTCCTCCAATTGAGGAGTTGTTATCAACATGCACAAAGTTGCTTCTGATGAAGGAACCTCTAGCTTTTCCAGTTCGGGACCTGCTTGTGTTGATATGCTCCCAGAATGAAGGTCAATACAGGTCTAATGTCATCTCCTTTATTATCGACCAAGTGAAGGAGTGTAGTTTGATTACTGACGGCAGAAACAATTCCATGCTATTTGTTCTGTTGCATGTTCTTGCTTTGCTTCTTCATGAAGATGCTGGGGCACGAGAAGTGGCCGCTAAGAATGGTCTTGTAAAACTGGTGGCTGAGCTACTCGTACAATGGAATTCTGGCTCATCTTACAGCGAGAAGAGCCAAGTTCCAAAGTGGATAACCACAGCTTTTCTTGCTGTTGATCGACTGCTGCAAGCTGATCAGAAATTGAATTCCGACATTGCAGAGCTGTTGAAAAGAGATGGTGTTATTAACCAGCAGACTTCAATCAGTATCGATGAGGATAAGCAAAACAAGCTGCATTTATTAGGATCATCAAAGCACATTGATATTGAGGAGCAGAAGAGGCTTATTGAGATTGCTTGTGATTGTATCAAGAAGCAGCTTCCATCCGAAACTATGCATGCTGTTCTGCAGCTGTGTTCGACTCTCTCCAGAACTCATTCTATTGCTGTTTGTTTTCTTGATGCTGGGGGTGTAAGTTCACTGCTTTCATTGCCAACAAGTAGCTTATTCCCTGGATTCGACAATGTTGCTGCTAATATCGTCCGCCATGTCCTTGAAGATCCCCAAACTCTCCAACAAGCCATGGAATCTGAGATAAAACACACCCTTGTGGCTGCTGCTAACAGGCACTCAAGTGGACACAGGCACTCAAATGGGCGGATCACTCCACGGAATTTCCTTCTGAACTTAAGTTCTGCAATTTCAAGAGATCCTGGGATTTTTATGCTAGCTGCTCAATCTGTGTGTCAAGTTGAGATGGTCGGTGACAGGCCCTACATTGTCTTGCTGAAGGACCGTGACAGAGAAAAGTCCAAAGAGAAAGAAAAAGAGAAGGAAAAGATATCAGAGAAAGACAAAACACAGACTAATGATGGAAAGGTTAGTCTGGGTGGTATGAACACAACAGCCCCTGGCAGTGGAAAAGTCCATGATTCAAATAATAAAGCTGTCAAAGTTCATCGGAAATCTCCCCAGAGCTTCGTTAACGTGATTGAACTTCTTTTGGATTCGGTCACTGCTTTTGCACCTCCAATGAAAGACGATGTGGTGACTGATTTGCACCTTGATGTACCATCATCAAGTGATATGGACATTGATGTTGCCGCCATTAAAGGAAAAGGAAAAGCCATTGCTACTGTTATTGGAGATAATGAAGCCAGTAGCCAGGATGCTTCTGCGTCTCTTGCAAAGATTGTATTTATCTTGAAACTGTTGACAGAGATTTTATTGATGTATTCTTCATCAGTTCCTATTCTTCTCCGAAGAGATGCTGAAGTTAGTAGCTGCAGGAGTTCTACTGGTTATTGCACAGGAGGAATATTTCAGCATATTCTTCACAGGTTTATTCCCTATTCTCGAAATTCCAAGAAGGATAGGAAAGTAGATGGTGAATGGATGCATAAACTAGCCAGCAGGGCTAATCAATTCTTGGTGGCATCTTGTGTTCGCTCTGCAGAGGCAAGGCGGAGGGTGTTGACAGACATCAGCTATATTTTCAACTGTTTTGTTGATTCATGTAGTGGTTTTAGGCCAGCAGGTGATGATATTCAAACTTTCGTTGATTTGGTGAATGACATTCTGGCTGCTCGAACACCTACTGGTTCATGTATCACAGCAGAAGCTTCTGCCACTTTTATAGATGTTGGTCTTGTTAGGTCGCTAACTCGAACTCTTGAAGTGTTGGATTTGGATCATTCTAATTCACCTAAAGTTGTTACGGGGCTTGTCAAAGCTCTAGAGTTGGTGACGAAGGAACATGTTCATTCTACTGAATCCAACGCAGTTAAGGGTGAGAATTTAGCAAAAGCTCCTGGCCATGGTCAGACAGAAAGAACAGACAATGTTGTTGGCACATCCCAGACCACGGAAATGACATCCCAATCCAATCAAGATTCTGTGGCAGCTGGTCATGTTGAGTCTTTCAGTACTGTACCAAACTATGGTGGATCTGAGGCTGTTACAGATGATATGGAACATGACCCGGACCTCGATGGAGGGTTTGCTCCTGCGCCCGAGGATGACTACATGCAAGAAACTTCCGAGGATATGCGGGGTCTGGAAAATGGCATTGATACAGTTGGAATCCGATTTGAAATCCAGCCTCACGTGCATGAAAATCTTGATGAAGAAGATGAAGATGAAGAGATGTCTGGTGATGATGGGGATGAAGTGGATGAGGATGAGGATGAAGATGAAGATGAGGATGAAGAACATAATGATCTGGAAGAGGATGAAGTCCATCACCTGCCTCATCCTGACACCGATCAAGATGATCATGAGATTGATGATGATGAGTTTGATGAGGAAGTACTGGAGGAAGATGATGATGAGGAGGATGATGAGGATGGTATTATTCTTAGATTGGAGGAGGGCATCCACGGGATAAATGTCTTTGACCATATTGAAGTTTTTGGCAGAGATCATAGCTTCCCAAATGAAACTCTTCATGTCATGCCAGTTGATGTTTTTGGCTCTAGGCGTCAAGCAAGGACTACATCCATTTACAGTCTGTTGGGGAGAACTGGTGACAGTGTTACCTCTTCACGACATCCTCTTTTGCTGGGACCATCATCCTCAATTCACTCTGTGCCTGCTAGACAATCAGGTACGCCTATTTGTGATGAAAAAGTATTCCCAAAATATCACCAAACACGTGCAAAATAAGAAAAATGGAAAGTGTTTTTTCTTCCCCTGGTTCTCCTTTGTCTTCTGGTTTTTATCTCCCTTTTTTGAAGGTTTGTTAAATAATTTCGAGTCTGCCATATATCTATGATGTTTGACCCTGATTTTTCTAATGCAGGGAATGCAAATGATAATATCTTTGCAGATAGGAATGTGGAGAGCACCTCGTCACGGCTGGATACTATTTTCCGTTCTTTGAGGAGTGGACGTCATGGACATCGTCTGAACTTGTGGATGGATGATAATCAGCAAAATGGTGGATCTAGTGCAGCTGTGGTACCACAAGGCCTTGAAGAAATACTTATTTCCCAGTTGAGGCGACCCTCGCCTGAGAAACCTGATCAGAACACGTCAACAGCTGAACCTCAGAATAATGTTGAAGGTAGTCAATTACAGGAGTCAGAAGCAGGTGCAAGGCCTGAAATTCCTGGGGAGAACAATGTCAATGCTGAAAATATTAATGCCTCACGTTCTTGCACTGCTGCAATGGAAAGCTCTGGTAATGCGGATGTGAGGCCTGCTGCAAGTGATTCTGTGCAGGGAACCCATGCATCATTTACACATCCACAATCTGCCGAAATGCAGTTTGAACAGAATGATGCAGTTGTGCGGGATGTTGAAGCAGTGAGTCAAGAAAGTGGTGGATCTGGAGCTACTTTAGGGGAAAGCCTCAGGAGCCTAGATGTTGAAATCGGAAGTGCTGATGGCCATGATGATGGTGGAGAAAGGCAAGGTTCAGCTGATAGAATGCCATTGGGTGATCAACAAGGAACTCGTACTAGAAGAGCCAATGTGTCTTTTGGGCATTCTACTCCTGTAAGTGGGCGAGATGCAACTCTTCACAGTGTGATTGAGGTTTCAGAAAATTCTAGCCGGGAAGCAGACCAGGATGCTCCAGCAGTCGAGCAGCAAATAAACGCCAATACTGGTTCAGGATCCATTGATCCTGCATTCTTGGAAGCTCTCCCTGAGGAGTTGCGTGCAGAAGTTCTTTCAGCTCAGCAGGGTCAGGTGACGCAGCCTTCAAATGCTGAACCACCAAATGCTGGAGATATTGATCCGGAATTCCTTGCAGCACTTCCTCCTGATATCCGAGAAGAAGTTCTAGCACAACAGCGAGCTCAAAGGCTTCATCAATCCCAGGAACTTGAAGGTCAACCAGTTGAAATGGATACAGTCTCCATCATAGCGACATTTTCTTCAGATTTGAGAGAAGAGGTATAATTTGCATTTTACTGTAATTGTCTGCTACCTATTTGTGTCTAAACTTCATTTCCCTCACAGGTTCTCTTAACGTCATCAGATGCCATTCTTGCCAATCTCACCCCTGCTCTTGTTGCGGAGGCTAACATGTTGCGTGAAAGATTTGCAAATCGTTATCATAACCATACCTTATTTGGTATGTACCCTAGAAATCGCAGAGGTGAGCCTTCTAGACGTGGTGAAGGTTTGGGATCAGCCCTGGACAGAGCTGTGGGAAGTATTACCTCCCGCAGGACTATGGCTTCTAAGGTAGTTGAAGCTGATGGAGCTCCTTTAGTTGGCACAGAAGCCCTTCAAGCACTGATTCGGTTGCTTCGTATAGTTCAGGTATTTGCTTGGTGGAATTTGGTTCTCCAGTGTTACATGCTCATTTAATGTTTTTTCATATTAATTTATGAATAGGAGTTCTCCTGTGTTATATGCTCATTTAATGTTTTTTTAATATTAATTTATCTATTCATCAATTGTTTTATTTTAAATTGCAGCCACTGTATAAAGGTGCATTGCAGAGGCTTTTCTTGAATTTATGTGCACACAATGAAACCAGAACATCTATGGTTAAAATTCTGATGGATATGCTGATGCTTGATGCGAGAAAACCGGTTAATTCTTCAAATGCTCTTGAGCCATCATATCGACTTTATGCCTGCCAGAACAATGTGGTTTATTCCCGTCCCCAACATTATGACGGTAAGTGTATGTTTATATTATTTGCTAGAGCATTGAATCAATAATTTGGAAGAATTTGTTGCCTCTTGTACTTATTGCCATAATTGTCAAAAGTCTTATTGTTGTACCCTTTTTCTTTTGTAGGAGTTCCTCCTTTGGTGTCCCGTCGTATTCTTGAAACTTTGACGTACTTGGCTCGTAATCATCCCCTTGTTGCAAAGATTTTGCTTCAGCTTGAGCTGTCTCTCCCTTCCTTACAAGAACCAGAGAATATTGATCAGGCACGTGGCAAATCTGTGATGGTTGAAGGGTGTGAAGTAGATGGAAAGCAGCAGCAGAAAGGATACATATCCATCATGTTGCTTTTAAGTCTCTTGAACCAACCTCTGTATTTTAGGAGTATAGCACATCTGGAACAGGTCATGTTCGTTCTAGTAAATGATAACTCCTTACCTGTATTATTGGCTTGTAGTTATTGTACTGGCTGCTCTGGATTTATGCTCACTTTTTGTGCTTTGTTTCAGCTGCTTAACTTAGTGGAGGTCCTTATTGATAATGCTGAAAGCAATTTACCAGACAAGTCCGCTGAATCTACAGGTGAACAACAAATACCCGCATCAGATGCTGGGATGAATACAGAATCTCATGGTGCTCCTTCTGGCGTTTCTGTTTCATCATCCAATGTTGTTGATTCTTCGAAACCTACAACCTCTGGTGCAAATGATGTATGTGATGCTCAGAATGTGCTGCTTAACTTGCCGCAAGCAGAACTTCGACTCCTAAGCTCGTTGCTTGCACGAGAAGGGTATAAGAGAACATCTTTAAGATTAGAGCTCCTTTTGATTTAACTATGCTCGTGTGTCTGCTTGTGCATGCTCATTATTTCAACTGTTTTTATCTTTCTTCTCTTGTACCCACAATTATGAATTTGAAGACATCATTTGTTGTCTCAGCAACTTTTTAGATTACGTGCACACCTATTCTGAAGTGTTAATATCTAACCTGACTTGATTTAATATATCGTGCTGGAAATTGATGTTATCTTAATGTTTTTATATGACCTTTTTTTCTTGTGTGACACACTTGAGCTGACATTGTTTTTTCCCTCAGTTTGTCAGATAATGCGTACACTCTGGTGGCAGAGGTAATGAACAAATTGGTGGTGATTGCTCCAACTCATTGCCAATTATTTATTAGTGAGTTAGCAGATGCAATACAAAAGTTAACTAGATCTGGAATGGCTGAGCTACATATGTTTGGTGAAACCGTGAAAGCACTCCTCAGTACATCATCTTCTGATGGAGCTGCAATCTTAAGGGTTCTACAGACCCTAAGTGCTCTTGTTTCGTCCCTAACTGAGAAAGATAAGGGTCAGCAGATCCTTCCTGAGAAGGAACATTCTGCAGCTCTTTCCCAGGTATGGGAGATCAATGCAGCTTTGGAACCTTTGTGGCTGGAGCTGAGTACATGCATAAGCAAAATAGAGAGCTTTTCAGATTCTTCTCCTGATTTGTTAACTACTTCAAGAACAGCAGCTGCCAAACCCTTCAGTGCTACGTCACCCCTTCCTGCTGGTGCTCAGAACATCTTGCCATATATAGAATCATTCTTTGTGATGTGTGAAAAGTTGCATCCTGCACAACCAGGTTCCGTTCATGATTTTGGTGCGGTTGCCGTTTCTGAGGTCGAAGAAGCTAGTACATCTGCTGCCCAGCAGAAAATCTCAGGGCATGGTACAAAAGTTGATGAAAAGCAAATTGCTTTCGTGAGGTTCTCAGAAAAGCACAGGAAGCTGCTAAATGCTTTCATCCGTCAAAATCCTGGATTACTAGAGAAGTCTTTCTCACTGATGCTGAAGGTTCCTCGCTTTGTTGATTTTGACAATAAGCGTGCACATTTCAGATCAAAAATAAAGCATCAGCATGATCACCACCACAGTCCTTTGAGAATATCTGTAAGAAGAGCTTACATTCTTGAAGATTCATACAACCAATTGCGCATGCGATCAACACAAGATTTGAAGGGAAGGTTGACTGTTCACTTTCAAGGAGAGGAAGGCATTGATGCTGGTGGCCTTACAAGGGAGTGGTACCAATTGCTGTCCAGGGTTATTTTTGACAAGGGAGCCCTACTTTTCACAACAGTGGGCAATGAATCAACATTCCAGCCCAACCCCAACTCTGTTTACCAAACCGAACATCTTTCATATTTCAAGTTTGTTGGACGAGTGGTGAGTACATTTTGATGCTCTGGTTATGTTGACTTGGTTATTCATTTTTTCTTGTTGCTCATTCCTCAATATCTTCTTTAGGTTGGAAAAGCTCTTTTTGATGGGCAACTGTTGGATGTCCATTTTACTCGATCTTTCTACAAGCACATCCTGGGGGTTAAAGTCACTTACCATGACATTGAAGCTATTGATCCGGATTACTTCAAAAACCTGAAGTGGATGCTTGAGGTCTGCTGCATTTTTTTCCTACACATCTTTTGAGTGTCTACTAATTTTTCCATTTGTCAGGTTGTGACTTATCTGGTAACTTCTCTTCCCTTTTGCAGAATGACATTAGTGATGTTCTTGACCTCACTTTTAGTATTGATGCTGATGAGGAGAAGCTGATTTTGTATGAAAGGGCACAGGTAATGAATTCACTCACCCTTTCATTAACTGCCTTTTTCCTCTCTTTTCTTATCACAATGGTGCTATGAACATATGCAGGTGACTGACTATGAACTAATTCCTGGTGGACGGAATATTAAAGTTACTGAGGAGAATAAGCACCAATATGTGGATTTAGTCGCAGAGCATCGTTTGACGACTGCTATTCGGCCTCAAATCAATGCTTTTCTGGAGGGATTTACTGAACTAATTCCTGGGGACTTGATATCTATCTTCAATGACAAGGAATTAGAATTGTTGATTAGTGGGCTTCCGGATATTGATTGTGAGTTTCATTGATGGTTTTTTCTGTACTTTTGGCTTGTTCATGTTCATGCTGCCTGCTTAACCAAACTTGGCTTCTTACAAAAATGGGCAAATATTGTGTTTCAGTGGATGACATGAGGGCAAATACGGAATATTCTGGATATAGTGCTGCATCTCCTGTTATCCAGTGGTTTTGGGAGGTTGTTCAAGGGTTCAGCAAGGAGGATAAGGCTCGTCTTCTGCAGTTTGTGACTGGCACCTCAAAGGTAAAGACTAATTCTATGCTTACAAGTTGGGTACATAATTTTTGTCCGAAGTGATCGGGCATCTGATGTGACATTTAGTGATATGCTAATAATTATCACATAAATGATGAGACACACGGCACCCAATGATCGGTGATGATTGGTGACACATCACCAGGAAAACAAGCTTGTACCCAACTTTGTATTTGTAGCATTTTTATTATTATTATTTTTTCTTGGAAAAAAAATCAGTATATTATATGTAGGAAATGTACATAGAGGAGGGACAAGAAGTTCGCAAAGGAAAATGTTAAGAATCCCCAAGCCCAAGAACTACAAATCCTATAGGATCATAAATTCGAACTAACGATATCACACAAAAGAACTGTAACTGTACCATTATGGATTTACATATATCTGTTCGATTTCAAGCACTTCATTTATTAGAAATGAATAACCGATTTTCTTAATAATGTCGTTCTGATTTGATTTGCATATATGCATGCACACACTTTGGAATGGTTAATCTTTTTGTTTATTAGTCATGGCTATTCAATAGACATCCAATGGTGACTAGCCAATAGCTCAAGGATTTGGGTCTGGTTTAAATATATGTTCTCCTCTTTGGCAGAGGAATGCTGACACACTTTTTTAATTCTATCCAAAGAGTAGACTGTAGAGTTTTATTGGTTTGCAAATCTTGAATGAGAAGCTGTTGGTAAATGCAAATGAAATAAGCTCGAAAATGATAATTTATATTCGCATCACATTGAGCAACTGGTACCTTTCTTTTGCTGCACGTGAGAACTTACCTGGATCTTATCTCTTTTGAATACTTTAGGTGCCCTTGGAAGGTTTCAGTGCGCTTCAAGGAATTTCAGGTTCACAGAAGTTTCAAATACACAAGGCATATGGCAGCATAGATCATTTACCTTCTGCTCATACTTGGTAATTCTAATTCTTAGTTCCTGACTCCATTTTCATTTTTGTCTGATTAGACTGCCTTTTTGATGTGCATTGCAAACTTCTATCGTCTGGAGTTTGTTGAATAAAAATGCTGTTAATAGTTTCTAGTAAGTTTATGGTTTTGCAGATAATTCACTTACCCACACCCTATTATTTCTGCAGTTTCAATCAATTAGATTTGCCAGAATATCCTTCTAAGCAGCACCTAGAGGAGAGACTGCTGCTTGCAATTCATGAAGGCAATGAAGGGTTTGGATTTGGTTAAGAAGTAAAATTGGGGCGCCAGAATAGTGTAGATAAATATATATATATATCTCAAAAGCTGCAATGGGAGAGGAAATGGTAAAAAGGTGGATGTCACATTTCAAGTCAAAACATGTTTATATACTGTACAGTCATATATTGGCTATTGAAAATTATCATGGCAGTTTTAAAATTTGCCAATCTGCCCTTTATTTTTGCAAATTCTTTTCCCTTTTTGGTTTCTGTTTCTTATATTTGGTGATTTATGCCATCCTTGTCCAAGAAAGATCTGAAAAAGATAAGCTATGATAGAATTTAAGATTGTTATGAGAGTTATGGGTAATCAAATCAACTGTTCATGGTTTAGAGCTGGTTAAAGTGCATGCGTTTTTTGGAATTTACTTTTAAGAATGATTTGCAGTGGCCATTAATGAGCTTTGCAGTGGCAGCAATGTCCTCAAAGAGTATTGTGTGATCTTACAGGTTTTATTCATGCTAAGCTGCATATTCGGTCATTTCTTGAGACTATTGCGATATTTCTCGCACATCATTGTTGCGACTTTCCTTAGCTTGTGAATTGTAGCATGCAATGTTTTAATGATTTTTCTCGTTCGTTGCAGTGTGCATTGGCAGTTTGGGGTAAACAATGAGTCGCTATAGACATTTCACTTTACGTGCTGTGTAGTCTGGCCTACTTTGTAAACTATACAGGAATGTTAAAGAAAGAAACATAACGAAGATACAAGGGAAAAAGAAGCAAAACGCCCTGACTTTTTACTAGACTACCTTAGCCATATCTTTAACTTGCTGCCACTGTCCTTTCCTCCTGCGACCTGATCCCTGTTTGTTTTGCCGTTAAAGAATGATGCCCTTTGAGCAGTGAGCGATTTTGTACTTCCTGTAATCCTCACTAAAGCTCTAGATGAATTGACATGCCTTGGCTTATTTGATTCAGCTGTCAATGACTTCTTCTCGGGTAAAGGAGCTGATAACAAAATGTTGTTCTCAGAACCTCTGCTTTGGGTGTGTCTTTTTCTCCTTAGCTCACGGAGAGAGTCGGTTCCTTTGAGCAAGTCTGACTCTGCCTCTGCATTCATGGCTCTGTTGCTGCCGTTGTAGTTTAAAATCCTTAGACTTGGGGGATCCATGTCATTATAAGGTGTGGTGACCGGCCTTTCACCAAAACAATATGCTGTTGCACATTCTTCCTTTTTTCTTAATTTTTCTTCAAGTTCTGTGATCTGCCGAAACATAAACGGAAGAGTTCTAGAAATCACTGCTTCCCTTCCTCTTAGACTAGAGCAGCTATATGCTTGTTTCTAAGTAAACACAGTTTGCATGAAACTCCAATAATTGACTTCAAAAGAAAGTTTTACTATTTAACTAAAATGATTAATTAGTATAGACTTTCATTTGCGTACTATTACCAAAAACAAAATCATTCTCCCAGCCACCTTTGTTGCCATTTTGCATCTTCCTCTCTGATTATGCCTTATTATAATAACTATGCTATTCTTCGCATTTTTAAAGGGTGAGAGGAGACAAAGAAAGGTGGGGAAGTGGGGTTCTAACTGTGTCTTTCATTATTTATGAAGCTGGTAGCAATCAGAGAGAAACTCATTTCAGTAATTCAAGAATTTGCTTAGTTCTAATCACCTTTTGTTGAAGCATCCCTGAATGGACCTCAAACTCTCGTGTTCTCTCTTTCAATCTGTTTTCAAGCTCCCTGACCTGCATAGCACAAGAAAATCATGTTATCTTTTATCAATTCTCTAGACATCACATTATCTTTGAGTCCAGAAATAGTTAACTTTTTTGCACAGTTTTTCTCCAGGAAATCAAGAATTAATTTGTTCTAGCAAGCACTGAAGGGTTTTGCTCTTAAATCCCTATAAAGATGTCAACTTCTCTGATCAAGATATGTGTTTTCTGGCAATATAGATATGTAGGGTTTTTCTCTGGAGCATAATATCATTTGGAGGTTCACTTATTCAAGTAATTGAAGTTCTTTCACAAGCAAACTTTTTACATTAATTTGAAAACCTTTCTTCACAAAAACCTTGTGATGAAGAGCTGTCGCATTTTCTGTTTGATTACGCTCCTTCAGCTTGTTCTCAAGCTCCTTTACCTTTGGCAGAAAATAAGTACAGTGTCAGATACCCAGCTATTGTTACCTACAAATAGAGGAAAATTATAATATGAAAATCACTCATCTGGTGAGTAACCTTTCGCTGAACATTTGAGCAAATTTCTTCCTTCCCCTTCATTCCTTCTGAAACTTGCAACAACTGCTTCTCCAGTTGTCTGCATAGCTCTGTCTTTGACTCAAGTTGGCTATCTAGCTCATTAATCTTTCCCTGTTGGCTTTTGCAAAGCTGAATGTTGCCTTTGGCCGTAACTTCTAAATTCTGAAAGTTCTCTTCTAACTTCTGTATTACATCATCTTTGGATCTCAGTTCTTGCTTTGTTTTCTCAAGCTTCAAAAAGCACACCAAAAGAAACATATATAAAGAAAAATTAGAAAAGAATTCATTTGTCTCAGAAAAGAGTTGATGAAAATAGCACTTCAGTAAGCTTACCATCATCTTCACCTTTTGAAGCTCGCTTGTATCTATCTGTTTCCTTGCAGGGCTTAGTTCAACTCCTCGAACCCGAGTTGCAAAATTTAATGAACTTAGTGTCTCACCTAGATCCTGCTCTGAAGGGCTGATTTGCAAAAACATCAGAGTTTTGGAATCACCACCTGCAGCCATTTACAAAGCTTTTGATTATTGAAACTGAGCATTCTAGTTTTTAACTAAATGGATAGAGCTTTCCATGTAACTGCATCAAATAATTGGTTCTAAGGAAGTTGCAGCAAAATGAAAATTACTAACAAATATAATCCTAAAAAGTGCATTTGCATTGCTCTCTTTGCAGCATTTTGAGGAAAAAAATCATGCTTTCATATCAAAGTAACCTTGTATGTACCTAAACCATCTTAACGACTCAATCCTCATGTAAATGACCATTCTGAAAGATGCGTTCATTTGGGTGTTCATTTGCAGGTGAAGTAAAGCAAGATGCCCACATCCAATTCTAGTGTTTAAATGCACCTTCATTGATGCAGTATCGGGCTGATCAAACATGAACCTATTTTTGAGCTACTATATTACCTAAGGAATCTTGAAGCAGATGAGTGAGTTTCGAATTCCTGCAATAGCAGATCGAGAAATCAGAAAAACGAACCGGCAGTACATGTCTGAAAGCAAGAAAGATATGAAGCAACCTGTATGGAATGTGACCACTTTTGGTTGCCAAAGAAGAAATCACATCCCCAAGAGCTGAAAGCGATCTATTGATGTTCTGAGCCTCCTTCAGTCGCTCCCCTTGAACCTCAGTTTTCGCAAGCCTCTCGCTGCCAGCCAGATCAACAAGCCACAGCTTGCTCTTGGTGCACTCACCATTTATCAAATTCTTTGCTTTCACCAATATACAAAGCATGCTACGCAAGGAATTCACGAATAAATTAACCAAGTAAAAATTAATCAAACTACCGGCTCTTGGCGGTATGCAAAATACATTCCTATGCCAATGAAGAAAAGATCTCTAGTAGTGCTAATTTAAAGCAAAATTACCTACCAATGAGATCGGCTACTATGTTCATTAACGTTATTTGATCCAACAGCCCTTGCATTGCTTCCAATGTGCAGGACATCCCAAACCTCTTTAATGTTCTCAATTTTGGCTTCTGTTAACCCAGGCACGCGATGGACCCCCTCAGAAGCTTGTCTGATATCAAACCTAAAATAAAAGGAAAATTCAAAATCACACAAGTACTTCCTATGATTGTCATCTGAAAAAATCAAAGTAATAGTATGGAATGCATATTATTATGAATACTTCTTGGATGTTGGTGAGGTGTCAAGCAAGTCTCTGATTTGTTCATTGTAGACTTCAAGCACACTGACTGAAATGCTGTATGTAAACGTTTCTTTTCTCTCCTTTGCAATCTTAAATAACAGCTCCAAGGTCCTATAATTGACACCTCGATTCTGCTCTGTACCCTCCATTGTGAAAGTCTTTCCTGTACCTGTTTGTCCATAGGCAAATATACAGACATTGTATCCATCTAACACCGAAGTAACCAAAGGTGAAGCGTCCGCAAATACATCAACTGTTACAGCAAGGCAACATTATCTCAAAATACATTTCTTTGTCTGACTATCTGCACAGAATCCTTAATGGGATTGTTAAATAATATCAATGATACATTGAATTTTGTTTCATTGGTGCATACCTTGCTCGTCTCTAGGTGAATAAACTCGATCAAATTTAAAAATTTTCTTTGTGGAGCCACCTGTAAATATTCCTAGCTCCCCATCCTTAGCCGCACTAAAATCCATAACTGTCGCATGCCCGGCCGATGCTTCCCCCTTACTTAATGGGCGGCACCTACAGAACACACGGATGTTCCCTGAAGAGGAGATTCAGATAAAGAAGCATAAGTTGGATCAAACCACAAGCAAAAGATGTCAAAGAAAACAATCAAGGATTCATGCATAGTATTTGCCTTTAGCTTCCTGCACTTGGTTATACAGCTTCTTTCTCTTTGCTTGCTCCTCGCTAAACTTCAACTTTAGATCCTCATACTGTGCAACTGCAATATAGATTTAAGTATTAGGCTCAACAATTTTTTGACACGGTTTTAATCATGACCCATACTTACCCAATACTTGAATAGTAGAAACCATCTTATTTAATTGAGGAACTGAAGAAGCACATTCACGAGCTTCTCTGGCAACCTGTGAATGTTCTTCTTTCCAAACCTGAAATTTGACCAAGAAGTAACATAGAACAGTCTATCCAAATTGATATTTAAACAGGTCTGCAGAAAAACCTCTTAAATTGACCATCCAAAAATGTATATTTTACCATTATTTTCCTTTCTAATTCATTCATAGCAACAATCCACAGCTTCTTATCACGTTCATATAGACTATTGACATCTTTGAGTTTTGCTGCTTGCTTTTCCATTGCTTGATCTATGGAAAGAAATGCATGATCAGAAGTACATTAATTTCTCTACACTAAAACTTTCAAGTATTTATTGGCATAACACCAATAACGTTTTAATAATAACAATCAAACAGCATTTCCAGTTGAATTATCACTTACCTAGACATAGATTTTGGAAACACTTATTGTCAAGTTCCATCCTAACCTTCTCTAGCTGATCATTTGCAGCTGTCAGTGACATCCAGGCCTCATAGCATTCATCTGTCTTGAGCTGGCACTGAATTTTCAGTTCTTTTATCCTCTTTTCATACTTGGCCACGGATTTCATTCTCATAAATTTGTCCTGTACACCAAATTTCAAACCATTATTAACAAGAATTCCAAGTTTCATAAAGTTTCAGACTTAATTGGAAATCACAGCTTACCTGAGCAGGTGCAATCTCAATTTCAGTACCGCACCCATTGCATATGAGATGACCAAGATCCCCTAAAGATTCTATGGATTATTTTGCAAGATAAAATATACAAATGTTAAAAGTAACTGTTACTCAAAATGTGATAAAACATGGCGATTACAGATATTAGTGAGCCTATACCAGTTACATTTGTGGCATTCTTAATGCAAATCCCATTAACAATTGGGCTTCCGCAAACTCCATGAAACCTTATTAACAAGACCCCATCCATTCCCACAGAAACTCTGACATCCACAACTTGTAATGGCTTGTTAGCTCCAACTATGGAATAGATATCAACCTCCAATAAAACCTGTACATTTTTTATTCAAAATAAAGAATTTATCCCCCAAAAATAAAAAAACTATAAAATGAATCAATCTACTGATAACCACACAATTTGCTGACCTTCTCTTCCTGCATGAACACATCAAAAACCCTCATTCTTTTAGGACCATTTGCATTGACAATTTCAGCAAAATGAAGATCAACCAGATAATTTCCCGGTGATAGGTTACCGATCCGGTAACTGAAGTTTCCAAACCGTGCCGACTGATACAAGACCGCCATATCACCACCATCAATTATATTTTCATCAGTTCTCAAAACATCTCCCCCTTCAAAATATCTATCACTCTCAACATTCATGCTCATATTTGCTTCTTTGATTATAGCCTTGCCTCCAGCATTGACAAACATCAAAATATTATCTGGTTTTAAAGAACAAAATAACATGAACAATTTGATTGACAAATGATAACTATCTCTTGGAAACAAGAAAAAAGGAAAAGGAAACTGCCTTTAAGGCAATTTTAAGTCCCAAACAAAATGAACAAATTTTAATTTTATATTTTCTAGTTTCTGACAAATTAAGATATCCGTTTCTTTTCTAATATTTGCACAAAAAGATATCGGGAATCGAAAATATAAAGAGACGATAAAAAAAAACCAAGATTTAGAATAAAACAGAATAAAAAAGATGAGGAATTGAATAAACACACACCAGTCCAGTTCGTGTTGACAAATCCCGATTTGATCAATCTCGCACCCGAAATGCAGAGCGCCGAATCAATTGAATCAGTATCGTAACTCTCCATTTTTACAGAGAACAGATTCCAAGAATTTGGGATTAGGGTTTTTTTTAAGTTCTTGGGAAAGGGAAATTTTCTAGTGCAAGCAAAAGATTATGGAGGTCCTTGTACTTTCTTTTCTTTTCACTCCCTACAGCGGTATCCAATTGACATAATTGCGCTTGTATTTCTTTCAAAATTCAAATTTGCGAGCCCCCGCCTTCGTTTTCACTGACCGCAGAGGCAGGCTCCCGCTGGGTCATTGAATGGGCCCTGTAGAGTAGTCGTGGATCTCCGTCTGTTTTATTCTTTTCCCTCCCCTTTTTCATTTTTTTTTCCCCCCCTTTACAAATTTAACTCTCAACTGAAATAATGAAGCAACGCAAAGCCAACGAGTAATTGTTCATTTCATTTTAAACTTTAATGCAACACTTCGCATGCCATCTCTGATGTACTACCCTAATCCTCCAGTACAATAACATATGTAAAACAGAAACTTCTTGATACACTTGTCACATTGATTAGTAAATTTACCATCTGACTTACTAAGTGGCCTGCATAAACTTTAACATGTTAACTTACTTGATACAAAACACATGCTATTGCTTCAACAATCTTGAATCTTGACCGCTTGTATCAATTCGGGGATTGTTTAGACAAAAATTCTCTACATCTAGATACACCGGAGATTCAATGATGTGCATTTTTCGTTCCATATCCATCTTATCTAAAGTATAATAACGACAAGCCAACTACATCGGAACTTTACCAAAAGCTTGAAGATTTTCTTTGAGAAAAGCCAAAAGATCATAATAATAACAATAATAAATTAGTTAATTAATTAAATGCCCGCATAGCAGCAAGCTCCATCTCGATTCAAAATCAAATTGTGTTATTCAAGCCACAATTAACTATTAATCAACATCGCATTACGTTAATCTATGGCAGAATTGAAAACCAAAAGAAAAATAATGCCATGCCATAATGACTTGGATTTATTTGGCATTTTACAGCGTTTTACACAAAAGCTATAGCTACGAAGTTCCACTGCTAACTTAGATCCCATCTCTTTATATCCAGAGAATATAAAGTAGCCAAACTGGTTTGCAAAGGTGACAGATAACATAAAGCTAGCTACAAAGTTCCACTGCAAACTTTAGATCCCATCTCTTCATCCAGAATGTATTTCCAGTGAATATGCTGCAAGATTATAGACTCAATCTTCTCTTCGCCAAAATCAAACATCAAGCACTCCCACCAGCTGCCGAACTCCTGCGACATTCTTGCAGCATATCCATGAAGAATTGGCACTTGCTGATGTCACTTCCATAGTTATTTAGGCACTGCAAAGCGAAGAAAACAAACATCATTCACAAATTAACTAATTGCTTCTCGAGATTCCTAATTACCTAGGATCACCAGCCAAAGTAACACACATCTGACAAATTATAGAACCATCCCTAAAAGAGAATTCTGCTATGGTCAAAAAAATAGTACCAGAATCAGAATCCTGAAAGAGAGAATAAAACATTCTGATGAACAATATGAGGGTCGGTTGAAACATTTGTTGTCTTAAGATATTGAGTTAATCTAGGTATCGGTCTCATATGCAAACTACCCAGCATAAACCTCACAGCATGAGATTCAATTGTATATACAAACCGAAATTGATATGTATAATTAAGAAAAACAATATCACAGATTGGAGAGAGGAAAGATTCATACATCTTGCATGGCCTTAATTTGACCAGCACATGCATCAGCACCTCCAAGGCTACTTGAGTTAGGTGCTGGTGCAGCTGCAGGGGCTGATGAAGCAACAGTCTCATGGTGGATCACACGAGGGCCCATCACAGCATCAACAGCCCTGTAAGCTACCGCGCTGCCAGTACCAAAGGCCAGGCCTGCTCACCAAAAAACCAAATATAAATAAAGTCAGCTCACAGTAACCACAAGTAAGTTCCTCTGTTACAAAAGAAGAAAGTAGGAACTCACCATCCGCGACGGCAGCACCAAGACCTCCTCCTGTCACAGATGTATTCCCACCTTGCAAAGGTGCTGGTGGAGGAGCATGAGCGGCTAACCAAATAAAGAACCAGCAAATTTCAGCAGAAACAATAATAAGCACAGTAATAAGCAACATTAAAAGAAGCCTGGTAAATGGAAATTATTCTAACAACAATGACTAAACCTATGACATCAAATAACATAAAACCACAAAATTATAGCATCCTCAGCATATGATACCATACCCCAAATCACTTTACCATATAAGACTATCATTCACACGCACAGCAAAAACCACTCTTAACCACAAATATAAGCTGCACTCACAGAAGAGCTACACAAATAAATTCAACTTTCTTGGCTAGGATAAAGCTGCCAGATGATACAAATTAGCATACCAGCTAACAAAAGAAAACATTTGACACCCTCAGCGTTAGAATATATACTAAAGTTCATTAGCCCAAAAAATGATTGTTTTGCTTTTAACGGAAAATTATCTTCCTCAAGAATAGAACTACTGATCATGTGAGTCTATGATAGAATACATACTAACAGCTATAGTTAACATTATAGGACCTTCCCTTTCCTGAAAAAAAGGAAGGGATGCAAAGGGCAAGCAGAACAAGACTACCTATGCGACAAGCAACACAGGAAGAAATATGCATGGTACCTGGCTGAGGAGGGTTGCGCAATGGGGAGCCAGCAGCAGGGTGAGGGCGGGGAGCAGACCTTCCTGCAAAAATAACAAGCCAATTACTAAGAATTCAGTTTCATGCAGACAAAAATACATGTAGTACATGATTTCTACCGAATTCTTACGGCTTCAAAACTACCAATTATTCCATTATCTAAAAAATGCACGGAGGAGATAGCAAATAACAGTGACAGTACAACTCAAGGAGTCTCTGATTTCATGTTTTAAGTTCAATTTAAAGACCATATTTATGAACTCTCAGTAGGTCTCGCGATATCAGATGACAAATATGATTTATCCATCAACACCATATACCCAAAAAAAAAAAAGCCATATATTATTGGAACCCCAAATGACCTATCAATTTCTAAGCCTGAAACAGCCCAGAAACTATTCAATAACAAACATCTCATCAAATATTAATTTGCTCGAGCAACACCAAATACGAACGAATCACGTATGTTTGAATGAGTATACGTCAAAGAAAAATCGCACAAAAACAAACACTTGACATCTAAGAGATAACGTGTTGGTCAAATACGCACCTCCTCCAGAGCTTTTGCGAGGCATTTTTGAAAGTCGGTTAGAGATGCAAATAGCGTGTCACCAGAAATAAAAAAATTTCAGGCTGTAAATAACACACGCGGGAAAAGGAGGGTTATTTATAGGAGGCGAGGGAAGCGCGTCCGCATCTTTCTTGAGCTAGAAGTTTTAGCCTCGCGAGTTGATCTGTCGCCACGTGTTTTGGAACTGCTTCTAGAATCATCTTTTTTTTTTTTGACATTTTTGGCTTAAATAAACCGAGTATCATTTTCCTTTTTTTTTTTTAAATTGTATAACACCGTTCACAATTCATCATTCATGAAATATATAAACATCATTTACTCATTATTTTGAATCAACAGCTGAAAGTGCACAACTTGACAGAATATAGAACCGTCAATGAAGGGTTTCGTGAAAATTGAGTTTTGATGTACAAACAATTGGAGGGATGGTTGGCAAATTTATCTAAAGTTAATGTAAGAATTTGTATGGTAAACATCTAAAGTCTGAAATTTTGTTCATTTTAGGTGTTTTTTTTTTTAAAAAATTTACTTGTCTGTTTTTTGTAACTTATATATAATTTTCATACATTTATCTTTGAATCGAAAAAGGGAAGTTCCATGACTTTTATTTGAATGAAAAAAATCTGAATAAGAAATAAATACTATTTTTAATAATATCCCTATTAAATATATAAATTTCTCATATTATAAAACATAATTCTTCTTTATCTCTTTTTAATTTACATTCAACTATTCTTTCTATTTGTTTCTTTTTTCATTAGCGTTTGAATTCTTCAAGTACAGCCTGTTGAATCTTCATTGTTAAAGTATGTTTTTTCTTGTTTATTTTTTACTGTTTTTTTTTATGGTTTGATTAATGCTAATTGTCACTTTCTTACATTGTGTATATCAAAATACTTTGGGATGAACCAAATAAGTTTTAGTTTACGGAATAATAAGAATTTGAACAAGGTCAATATATTGATTTCTTCCTTTTATTGTTTTTCACCTTGCTATTTGTGTTCCATCTACATCACTTTCTGATATTTGAAGCTTAGCAATGGCCGAGTTTTCTTAGGCTGGCATCTTTGTTAGCTTCTTGTTTGTTGTAAGCCTATTTAGTAGATAGTTTATAGTGTATATGCATTCAACTCAACAGTCTGTGCTTATTTGCAGGCTAGAAATATAATGTGGGTAGAAGTAACGAGTAATTGATTTTCTTGGAGTGATTTTGCTTGGAGATAGTGCGAAGCTGTCCAAAAGAAGGGATTGCAAAGGGCAAGTAGAACAAGGCTACTTATGCAACAAGCAACACTGCAAGAAACGTGCATACACCTCATAATTAGAAGTTCCAAAACCATCTTATAAAGAGTGCCTAGCACAGGAGGATGGCACTATGGGGAATGAGCAGCCGGGCGAGAGAGAGGGCGACGCGGGGAGTAGACCTTGTTGCAAAAATAACAAGCTAATTGTTGAGTGTTACACTTACACGTTGGGAAGAATATGTATTACATGATTGCTGTCGAATTTTGACCACTTTAAATCCATCTATTATGTAATAAGGGGAGTAGTCAACCAAGAATATTATGTAACAAGGGGAGTAGTCAATCAAGATTCTTAGATTTCATGTCTAAGTCGAATTAAAATGTGTATGAACCATCAACGGCTTATCTTATTATTATCTTTCTTAATCATGAATCTACTGATAACAACCTATAGAATGGTAAATTTGATTTATCCTTTAACACAACTTGAATAAAAACATTTGGGGAAATAAAACAGCAATTTAATTGCACCCCTCAAACAACCCCATCAATTTCTAAGCCACAAACAGCCCAAAAATATTCTTCAAGAACAAACATCTCGTCAAATATTAATTCGTTCACAAAACACAGGATTCGAATTGCTGTTAATTATGAACCCTATGCATTTATATAGGAGATAATAGGGTCAAATATTCACGTCCGGAGCTCTTGCGAGGCATGTTTAAGATTTTGTTTCAGGATGCAAAGAACGTGGACGCTAAAAATGGAATTAATTCAGGCTGTGATGTAAATAGCGGGCGAGGGAAATCAAATATAATTGGCGTGGGTACCCGTCCGCAATATTGCTTGAGCTACAAGTTAGCCTCGTGAGTTGCATTGTTGCTAAAATCACACCATTTGACTTAACCACCCTTACGGGAAGCCGCACTTACTTAATGAATAACAACTTAAACACAAAGCATATTCACGTTGATTGCGCTGTACACCAGTGTGTCATATAATTCTACGAAAATTGGTAGTGCATCTACCTTATATGATATGAGTTGAGACATCCAAAGTACTTGATTTAGAAGCGAGTCAGAGTATCTTAGTTAGGAACATAGGGTTGGGCTATAGAGTATAAATCAACTGGAGCTACAAACTACATTGAAATTTTGTTTTTCTTTGTAACTAAAATATTGGACTTGATCTAGAAGCAAGACACCTGTCTATAAATGTGAGTGTATGTACTTTCACAACCACGTTTCATTATTATTAATTTTTTTTCATAAAAATGGTATTAAAAATAAAATGATCAGTTGGTTAGCTCGCATTAAAAATGAAAAGTAGTGGGACAAAATACGAAATAAAATCAATAAACCCAAAAAAATCCACGTAGGGTCAACATTTACGCCACCGCCGACTGTCCTGGCCTCTCTACTCCACAGAACACTTCTTTTTTCGGTCAATCTTTCTCCTTTCTCCCTCCACCACCATGGAAATTACTTTTACGTCGTCGTTTCGGGCGATTTTATCTAAGCCTCCTCTCCTCAAAAGACGCAGCCACAACTTTTACGGACCGAAATCCCGTTATCTCATCTCAGTGCCTGTCGGCAGACTCCCACTTTACCGATCACTTCCCATTAACAAGTATAATTTCACCCGCGGAATCACTAACATTCTATACAGCTCACGTAAAAACACTAATTTCACCGCCCGTGCGTCAACCGACGATGGCAGCCCTCCCCAAACAGCATCACCGTCATCATCAAACAGTCAAATAATTATAATCAGCTCAGCAGTCACCGTGACGCTAGCAATTGCCAATCGCGTGCTCTACAAGCTGGCACTCGTTCCCATGAAGCAATACCCTTTCTTCTTAGCTCAAATCACCACCTTTGGGTAACTTTTTACGCGTTAATTACTACATTACGCTGCAGTTTTATTATTAATGTTAATTTAATTTTGTAAAATTATTGTTGTAGGTACGTGGTGATTTATTTTTTGATACTGTACACCCGGTACCGGATGGGAATTGTGACTGATGAAATGATTAGTCTTCCCAAATATCGGTTCTTGTTCATTGGTATGCTAGAGGCTCTAGGAGTCGCTAGTGGAATGGCTTCTGCTGGTAACATTTGATGATCAATACTTTGGATTGTGATACATTTTCGAATCGAATAAGAAAAGACAAACCACTAACGTAACATTAAATATTCAATTCCAGTGTTTATTTGTACCTTTTGTAACTTAATGTAGTATGATCTGTCGATTACAGCTATGCTTCCTGGACCGGCTATACCCATACTGAGTCAGGTATTATTTTTTTTAATTAAATTAAGGTGTTGGAATAAGTAAATAACAAACAAGTTCATTTCTTGTATTGCATTCATTTGGGAAGAAACCATGAGACTCACCGCCAACACTATGGTAATGTTATGCAGTCGGTTGTTAGAAGAAACTTCTTGGTAAAGCTTAGATAAGATCATATGTCATGGTTCAGATTTAGCGCATAGTAAGAGTCATATTAAGTTTTTTCTTCCATCAAGAACCTCTATCTCTCTCAAAAAATATCATCTTTCATCTCCTCAGAAATTTCCTTCCTGACTCTTTTTCATTTTCCTTTTTTTTCCCTCCTTTCTCTTGCAGACATTTTTGGTGTGGCAGCTGGGCTTTTCTGCTGTTCTGTTGGGGAAAAATTTTTCTGTGACCCAAATTGCTGGCTGCTTACTTGTAGCTACTGGTGTAGGGGTGGCTGTTGCAAGGTGAATCAAAATTTAAACATTTCATTTTCCTTTCTCTTTTCATTGCTTTGCCAACAATGTTACAGTCCTTGCAAAATTATTCTCGCGAGAGGCACTGCCAACAGTAATTTTTAACAGGATTAGCTTTAAAGCGAGATTTGATGTTTCTAAATTTTAATGGTGGGGGTGGATCATGTTGATATAAAATCAAACTATCGGTCCCATTCTGAATGCGGTATTGGTTGTATGCCTTCCAATGGCCACATTCTGTTTGAATCCTTTTTCTTTTCCCTGAAAATCTTATTGGCCCTCCAATCATCGGGTTTTCTAGATTTTTCTGAGCAGAGTTAGATGCTAGCTGTGAAATGAAAAAGTTTCAATGTCAGTGTTTCAGTAAGCTATAATCTCATGTCTGCAGTTCTTAAGACTCTCTTTTTTCCTAACAAGAACAGAAGTAATTTCTGTGTGCATTACTTGTTCCTGATTTGTTGATTAAGTACGTCAAATAGATGTAATCCTCTTTGACAGGAAAGGAAAATCAAATTGTGTACAATTCATCTTTTCCTTTACCTGAAAATACTTGGATACTGCATAACTTTTGTAGTAGAGAAAAGAATCTGCTGATATGGTAGGTGTAGTTGACCTTGTCTACAACACTGGCATATAGAACGAGTGACTTTATGTTTTTGTAGATTTGAGAGTCCTTGTCATAAGTACTTTGTCTTGCCATGTGCAAGAATCGGGCCCTGATGGTTCTTTGTGCATCCTGCAATTGCAGTGGGTCAAATTCTGGTCAGATGCTCTCCAGAGTTGAGTTCTTATGGCCTGCAATGATGATAGCATCATCTGCTTTTCAAGCTGGTGCATCTATTATCAAGGTTATAACTTATAAGAATGATGTGTTGTTGTGGGTTTATTTTATACCTTGTATAAGCAAAATAAACAACTTTGCATCTTTATTTGTAAACAGGAATTTATTTTTGATGATGCCAAAAAACGCCTGAAGGTATGCCTTACTAAACTATAGTTTTCTTGAAAATTGAGAAGGCCTTCAATTTTTTTTGTCGTTCACTTGCTCACTGTGTGCCTGTATTATTCGAAGTTATCCGAGTCTTAAGCCAGTTTACGTGCAGGGAAAATCACTTGACATATTTGTTGTAAATTCTTTTGGATCTGGATTTCAGGTAAGCATTACATGCCTTGCTATTGAACTTTGTTGATGATCATTTTAAGGTGGTGTTACTTATTGCTTCTTATTTGCAAAACTACAAGTATTACTTTTGGCTGGCAGATTGTTAGAAAATTTGTTTTCATATAAAGGGTAGCTTATTTAAAATTTTGTTATACTTTTCATGTCTCTCTTTTTCCTGACTGAACATGTAATGATTCAATACTCGTAGTTTTCTTCTGAAAAAATAATGGTAATTATGTTGTTTAGGAGGGTCAATGTTCTTTGGTTTATGGGGTTACAAATAATGCATATCATGATACAATGGGATTCTTGGGGAATTATTCCGGAATGTGAGAAAGTTTTCATGGTTAATTTCAAAGTTTCCTCTGATTTGTAGGCACTCTTTGTGCTTCTGTTTTTACCCTTCCTGTCGAATTTGAAAGGAATACCATTTGCTGAACTTCCTCTGTATCTGAAAAGTGGTGCTGGTTGCCTTCTAAACTTGGAAGCAAATACATCAGGCAAGTTCTTATGTCTTGGTTTATATGTTGATAGCTATTGGATTTCTATAAATATCTAAATTATGGAGTTCTAGCCTCGTATCTGTTGAAATCACTATGAATATGCAAAGAAACTCAAAATCACAGGAGTTAAATTGCTGCTGCTGCCCCAGCCTCCTGCCTTCTTCTGTGTTGGCAAAACATTGAGCAAGTCCCTTGTCACTTGTCCCAATACTGCATACTAGTTCGTGACATGAATTGAAGTTAATTAGGCAGAATTTTAGAGCACTTTATCTGTGTAAGCCATCTTCTATATGTAGTGGTACTGAAACTACTCCTATCAAGAAGCAACCTTAAATCTTTTTAGCCAATTTGAAAAAGACTTGAAACTCTTTTTGCAGTGAATCCTGTTCAAAGCTTTTTCTATTTGACTAATGTTCATTAGACATTAAGCTTTGACGTAAAGCAACTGCACTTTTGATGCTTATGAAATGAATTATAAGCTGACCATACCGTGGAACTAACATCTTATGAGATTTTCATTTCCTCGTGAATTTGATGAAGGTTGCTCTTCTTTGAGTTATACTTATCACTTAATATGTTCATATGTTTCTTCCTTCAGGCTGTAATGGGGCTCCGTTGCTGCCGCTACTGTATATAGCCACTAATATGGCTTTCAATATATCGATGCTCAGGCTAATGAAAATTTCCTCAGCAGTTGTTTCTTCCCTTGTTGTGATGTTGTCAGGTGATCTCACTCACATTACATACTTTAGTTTCTTCGTGCATCTGCTAATCAATGCTTTTGTTAATGCTTTTGTGCAAGGCTTCTGCTAATCAATGGCTTTGTTCACTCTGCAGTACCACTTGCGATTTATGTCCTGTCCCTTCCATTACCATACCTTCCTGACGGTGCAAGCTTGAGCCCCTTTTTCCTATTTGGCAGTGTGATTCTACTGTTGGGTCTCATACTGTACAACTTACGCCAGCCTTCAAAGCAAAGCTCCAAAATGACATAAAATTATGACAGCCAACATAGATTTATTGCAGTCTTTCATGTAATTATAATTTGATTTTTTTTTTCACTTATTATTTGTTACACGAGAAGAAAGTGATAAATTTCATTGGTCCTGATATCAAATTTTACTCTATGTTGTGAATTTAATATCAATTTCTTTGAAATGGCATTCATAGTTTAGGCATTGGATTCTAACAAATCACTGGACATTATGGGCAATTGGGCATATAAGTGGTTTATTTGTTAATATATTGTTAATAGTATTATATTGTTCAATTTATTGGCACGTACACCATTGTTTATGGTATGTAAAATTGGAAATCACAGCACCTGCTTGCAGTGGAGTTCTGTTGAGAGTGTTCCAACGTTCGTCGGTATGAAAATCAAAAAACTTGACAACCCCTTGGCTGTGAGAAAGTTCGTCGAGTCTAAATTCAAAAAGCTTGACAACCCCTTGGTTGTGAGCAAGTTTGTCATTTGTCGGACTAAAATAAAAAAGCCCAACAACCCCTTGGCTATGAGCTTATTATAATTGCCAACTGAAAGTTAAAAAGAAAATTGAGACAATCTGAGATGTTGGAACGGCTGGCAGCTGCACTGAAGAAAAAGTAAGAGAAATCCAAAGACAAAGACGTCGAAATAACATCCCATTCAATTGATTTCATTATAACACGAAGTTCAACATTTGCCAACCTCACAAAACTTTTTGATTGATATCTCAACTGTAAAGCTCATTCAAGCAATTGAAGTAACAACAACAATGCAATCAACTACTAAGTCTAAAAATTGGATAATACAAGCCACCCAAACCTAAAAATTCATAGCCGATCTCATGTCAGCCCAAGGCATTGAGCCACTTTTAACTCTATTCGCTGTATACATCTAAAGATTATATTTTCTTGTGCTTCAATGCTTCCTCTGCAAATAGGCCAAAAATGTTGATTCCAGTGTGTATAAATAAAAACAGTAGGTTATAATCCTACAATTAAATTATATTCCATATGCTACATTAAAGCCCCTTCATAAAACTATGGAGCAGTCACTGAAGGATAAATTGAAAACGAAACAAAACCATACAAGAATTAGTCGCTATGATATACCTTTCGCTTCTTGAGTTTTCCCATTCCTCTGCTACCATTACTGAGGTTCATTGGTCGCTCATCATTTTCCTCTATGGGTAAACTTTTAATTTCATCATAGAAACTCTCAGTGAGACCAAGCAACCTGGAACAATCAAATGGACGGTCAACGCATTAATCATCGAGAGCCCATAATTTTTACCTATAAAACCATTAAACCATTTTAATTTTGCATACCCATTTCTTGACTTCTTCAGATGTTTCATCTTCTTTTTCTCCATCTTTGTAAGAGGAGCACGTGTGAAAAGTTCCTCTTCTTGTCTTGCACGCTCCTCCATCATTTCCTTATATCTAGTAAGTTCTCTACTTTCAGCTCCAACAATTTCTCTAACCTGTATTTTCAGAATCAAAAACAGAAGATCAGCTGAGCCTACACACACTATCACCAAGCCTTGCAACACCACAACAAAGAATCAATTAAAAATTAACCTCCTCTGGTCTTCCCTCCAAATCATTCACCAATTCCCTCATAAAAGTACTTTGCCTAGCTTGTCGTAGTGTCTCTTTCTCCTTTCGCAAAGCATTTCTTTCCTTTCTTGACATCTTATCTTCATCCATTGAAGCAGGAGCAAACTTCGGGGGTTTATACACACCAGTACCATCCTACAATGCATATACATGGATTTTAAAGAAAATGCACTCCAGTTTTGATATTTAAAAAAACAGCCTCTGAAGCTCATCTGTTGTGTAAAGACTCACCTCAGGAGTCATATCAGTTTTGCTGACAAGCATGTCTGGGTTAGGCCGATATTTCAACAAATCTTCCGTCTTTAGCGGCTCACATGATTCATTTGCACTTGGATTCACTTGCTCTATTGCATTCCCCCCAACCCTTACACTTGTAAGCTTCTGAATTTGGTACTGAAGCTTTCTGTCAATCGGGCGAATCTGTTAAAAAGAAAAAAAAATCTTGTTAGTCACTACTCAAATGAGACAAACTTTTCTTTTTTTAAATACAAACTTATACCTTCTCTAAAAATAATCTAATTTCGACAAGGCTCCGAACAACAGGATGTCCCCCAATCGATAAACCCTTAGCCTTACGAAGTAAATAATAGACAATAGACTGGCAGTAATTAAGAAGCAGCAAATGCTTGGCTTCAAGGTAGCTAATTCCATCCACTGTCGGATAATTATTCTCTTTCACCTATCACAGTTACATACAAAGATATGAGACTAATATCCAAAAAAGTGTTAATAATTCAAACACATTCAGCCCAGAGCTTGAATTAATAAGTACCTTAGTAATTAAAGTTTGTACTTTACTCCTCACTGCATCCAACCCTTCTTTCATTTCTTTTAACGACGCCGCCAACTGAGGCGCTTCTCTAAATTAACAAGACGAGTAAACACCAATTAAAGAACTTACGTTGTGGGGCTGACTGGCTACAATAAAATCCCGTAAAATAGAATAACTAAAGAAACAGAGCAGAGACATACTAACAGAAACTTACTTCTTTACGCTTTCGTCAGAGACCGAGTGACTGTCGGTAGCCTCATCCATGATTTAAAAAGAATAATCACCAGCTCTTCTCCGTTCTGCAGCCAAGTTTTTGGAAATTTTAAGATGCGTATAAAATAGAGTTATGTTTAAGTTGTAGAGAACTCTTATGGAAATTTTCACATCAGCTTGCTACTCACCGAAGGAAGAGAGACAGAGCTGCACGAGGAAGCTAGGGCTTTGGAGTTTATTGACCGAGCGACAGAGAAAGAAACAACGGGCTGTATTTGGGCTCCTGCCACCCATTTGGGCTGTACTTGCCGTTGTGTGGACTGTTTTACTCCATTTTTACGGAGTCTGTACTCCTAACACCCCTTACGAAACCCTTTCTCTCATATTATGGCCCTTTTTTTAAATGATTAAGAAAAAATGCACAACTAAATTTACCGTCATTAGAATATATTAACTAAATTATGAACATACTTTTTCATAACAAAATTCTTATGTCATTTCTTCATTGATTCAAAATTATCTTGATATTATCTAGAAATTTAATTAAATCCTATGCGAGGATTTAATTACAGTTTGGGTTCATTATTTTGTTAAGACACTTTTACAATATAGTGCGTCTTAATATTTAAAATTTGCATTTAATTTATGCGACAATACATAAGACATTCGTAAAAGAATCACGATTGACGGATAATTTTTTTTTTTTTGGGAAAAAAAAGGAAACAGAAAAAGTCCCAACTTAATACACATAATATTTTTCAAAATTTTTATTTTTATTATTATTATTTTTTTTTGAAGTTGAGATGTGAACAAAGCCTAAATTAATTTTGTGTCGCCTGCCTCTTTTCAAAATATGAATTTGGATGACTAGATGAGGGCCAATTTAGGATTATTTTTGAGCTTTTGAAAAGTAATTTTAAAAAAATTAAAAATTAATTTTAGTGTTCAGTAAATCCTTTTAAAATCACTATTAGTAAAATCACTCCATCCTACAGAGTATCTTTAAAAGCATAAAATGAGTAGCTTTCAAAATCTTATTTTAATACAATTTCATATTTTATAAAAACCTAAAATGATTTTCATCCTCTTTAATATTCGAGGGACGTCTACTCTACTTACATTTCGAAAGGGAGAAGACTGTCTTTACTCAAATTGAGGAAAGATACTAAACTCTCACAATGCGTTGTGGAGACTCGAACCGGTGATCTCACAATTGTAACTGTAGGATTTTAACCACTAGGCTTGGCTAAAATGATCCTTATTTAATTATAAAATAAAATCATTAAATTAAAAGATTGCTATTATTATTACAAATTATATTGAGATAACAAATTAACAAATAAAATTAATCAAATAAAAATATTTATTTTAGCTATCAACTATTATATATATATGTATATATAATAAAAAAATAATATATATACATGCTTATAATTGTGTATATAAAATTTATTCAACATTATGTTTATTGCAAAATAAATTTTATTCAATATTATGTCTATTGCAATCACTTGTATTTTAATAACAGTTTAACAATAAGATTTATCAAACATATACGGCTGCTTTTAAAATTCACGATACTTTTTAAAATAAATTTCACTAAACATTTAACAAACTCTTTTCATAATTAATTATGTTTACAGCAATTATTTAAAAAAATACATCATTATCAAACTGACCTTAAATTAAATTACTTACAAACCACTCGACCGGACCCTATAAACATTTTAAAAATAGTTTAGTATAATATAATATCTCATTCATTGTTGAGAAAGATCATTAATCAACAAGATTCATAAGTGTCGTACGCTTCTCCCACAATATTTTATTAAGCAGTATGATAAATGAACTAAACAATAACAAAATCATGACATCTTTTTTAGTGAATTTTGAGAATTCTTTTTTCAAAAAGGAAAACGTAAAATCATTAAAGATAAATCTATAAATTCACTAAAATACTTTTTTTGTAATGATTTTATCATGATCGTTTTGCTTACTCATTTTTCTTTATTAAGACATAAATCTCCTTAATTCAATTGTTACAACCTGAAGAAAAGTTTCAGCCTAATTACACATAAAGGTAATGCTCGTGACGTGGGCCAATAAAATCCATCATCACCCGCAATTTTCATGCTCTGAACGTGTAACCGAATCACTGCCTTCGCCAAACAGGTCCGTTGACAAAGTCCCTATCGATCTTGTTCGTGCCACTCCCGAGGACACGTTTGCCATTTGCTGACGCAATACGGACATCTCAGGCACTCTTGCGAAGAACTTTATAATATCATCCACGTCCCTACTTCTTAATGAAATCATAAGTCAAAACCAAAGTATACTTGTATTTGATTCATATGGCATATGGGTTCCCATTTTTTGCAATTACGGATGATAGCGAACTTGATTAATAAATTTGTGAAAATTAAAAATTCGATTCTAATCTATTTTATTTTAACAAACACTGAAACATGTTTGATTATCTCATAGAAAATTATATTACCCTAATTATAAGAATGGTAAAATATTAAAAAAATGATAATCTCAAACCCAATAAAGAAAAATTATTAGAGAAAATTAGAAATTTGATCTCAATGTAATAATTTTAAAAGAACATTAAAATAAGCCTAATTCTATTTGAGATGAGATGGGTGCTCGTTCTTGTGAGAAATTTTGATTTTGGACTTCCCTGCAATGTTGGGATTGCATTAAATTAAAATTCATTAAAAAATGAATTATTCAGCTGTATAATCATAAAATCAACTTATCAATGAATTATTGGATGTATTTAGTATGTTATTGTATAAAATTAAATAAATTAGAATATATTGTCATATATTAAAACATATCAAATTTTATATAGGAAGTGTTTGGTGACACATCAAACTAACTTCATATTTTATATAAAATATATTTTTTTATTAAATTAATATTATTTATTAAAAAAATAAAAACTCTAATAATTGCCACTTTTATCTATTGTTGAGCACCCTCGGTTACTACCATCCATTATAGTTTTTTTGAATTCAAATTTAATATCTTTAGATTACTTTTTTTTCATTTCTACATATTCAACTTTTATTTACGGAAAAATGTTTTAAATTTTTAGTTGTCATAAGAAAAATGTCATTTAACTTGAAATTAGTAATGATATCAATGTCTATGAACTTACATTATGTTGATTGAATGTTTAAATCTTATTTTATATTGAATAAGCTCAATTGTCGATGATAAATGTATAGTTGCTAGACCCATCAACAATGATTACTATGATAATAAATTTAACTTCGACAAATACCAAAAATTGATCCTTAGTAGCAACTTAGGGCTGTCGATATTAGAATTATATAGACCTAGGTAATAAATGTAGGGATCAAAATTGTAGAGATTTAGACAATAAATACAGAGAATAGATAATTTTTTATCTAATTTTTTTTCGTTATTTTCAAATTTTAGATAATTTTTTATCTAATTTTTTTTCGTTATTTTCAAATTTTACATGGCACATTGAGCAACTCAACTATAGAGATCCTACCTTTCAAAAAAAAAAAAAAACTATAGAGATCCTTATAAAAAATATAAAAAAACTGTCTTTTTATTGTGATTTTGTCAAAAATTGCTGACCCAAATGTTATTACACAGGCAGCTCCCTTGCACCCTCACCGCACAGAATCAGAACCTTCACTGGTCATCCTCAATCAAAATAACTACAACAGTCCCTTCTTTCGCTGATCAACGGGATCCCGATCTTCTCTCTTAACAAATACGCTCTCCGATCACTCCGCCTTTATGACTCAGTCTCATTGCCTCACAAAACACTGTGCACCAGTATTTCAAAACTCTCAATCCATTGAAAACTTTTAGGGTTTTTTCTTTTTAAATTTTATTTTGTTACTTACATTCATGATTTTTTAATTTTTTTTCCCGTTTGAAATGAGGAAGTTATGTTCGTTTTATTTGAATATTTTTGGAAACTTGGATACAATTTGATTAAAAACTACAAGTTTTTGGAGATTAAGAGACACTCCGGTGAAAATGGCAGCTTCTCCTGTGAAGTTCCTCTTTGGATTCTTGATCGTTTCCATTACATTGTGGTTGCTCTTTATGTAAGTCATTCAAGTTTGCTTATTATATATATATATATATATATAAAACAAAATGCAATTTGCTTGCTGATCAAATGGACATTTTACTTTTAGTAATATTATTGAACATGAGGATGATTAGTCTTGTTTGAATAATACCAAAAGCAATTAAGTTTTCCTGAAAAAAAATATGTCTGTTAGAGACATTGTGAAATTGAAAATTTGAAATGGTGGTGATTTATTCCAGAAATTACTGTTTATAAGTGGATGTCAAGAGTAAATACCAGTTAACTTGTAATGGAAGCATTAATGGTAGTTGTTTCCACTCCTTTCTCTCTCTCTCTCTTTTTTTTTGGGATAATTTCTTCTTGTCAAATTGTTTGTTGTTTTTCAGACTGCGTCTTGTTTCGTATGTGCAATTTTCTTGTCCTTTTGCATTAGTCGATATTTGAAGTGATCGAAAATTAGGCTGCTTTTTCTCTTGATTAAAGACAAAATGGAAGTTGGACTGTTTTTGCACCTTTTGATGGCTCTGAAAAGTTAAGCAATTAAACTCAGGAATCAGTTTATTAGGGTGGATTCGTAAACCTCTCTCTAGTACTTTACTATATCGTGGGACATTTCTTGTGTTCCCAAAGCATTAGTTTCGATTTAACTTATAGATTAATATTATCTGCTGGCTTTCCTCTCATTTTTCCTCATTATGGTTTCACCAAGATAATTTATCTATATGTGATGAAAATCTCTAAAGGGAGTTTGCTGATCAAGGATTAATGTAGAAAATTGAGGTGATTGACAAAGAAGGATTCGTGTTGCAAACCCCAATGTCTAACAATATTAGGGCTAAGGACTTGCTATAACGAGTCTGGTAGTTCCTTTCTGCTAGTCTAACTATATTTCACAAAGATCTGGTTATCTCAAATTGCATACTTTCTTGTTCTCCTTTATTGCATCATTGCGTGCTATGACTTTTATTTCCAATTTTGAAGAAAGCCAAAGCGTATCCATGTTTATTGCTAAATTTTCACTATGCTTCTTTTATTTTCCCTCAGATTCACCTCCAGGCTGGTGGCTTGGATTCTAAGCCAGATTATGGGAGCGTCTGTTGGTTTTCGAGTTGGTGGTTGGAAATGTTTAAGGGATGTTGTGGTTAAGTTCAAAAAGGTTATTCTTTCATCTAAGTGACTGGGTTTGTTTTGTTTTTGGGTTAATCAATGATGCATATGTCCTCAACCTTTACCCTAATTGGAGAGTGATGCATGGTTACAATCATACACCGAGGGTGGATACTATCTGATATCTGTTATGGATATTCATGAAATTAAAGGGTGTGCTAAAAAAAAATGAAAAGAAAATAAAAGTTGTGTGGCTTTACTAACCTTACACTAGATAGGTGCCTCCATGGGATTGTTACATTCATGTTTCTAAGACTGATTATTTGCAGGGTTCTATTGAATCTGTATCTGTTGGTGAAATTAAACTCAGCTTACGTCAGTCTTTGGTCAAACTTGGCGTTGGTTTTATTTCTAAGGATCCGAAGCTGCAAGTGTTAATATGCGACTTAGAAATTGTAATGAGGACAGCAAGTAAAAGCTCATCAAAACCTAAAGTTCGAAAGCCTCGTTCTTCAAGCTCTTCTGGCCGAGGAAAGTGGATGGTTGTAGCTAGCATTGCCAGATTTTTGTCGGTCTCTGTGACAGATATGGTTGTGAAAGTAAGTGTATCAGACTTTTCATTCTCAATTTTTTTTTTCTGATTATTTGTGATAAATTTATATTCAGTAACTATTAATTTCAAAAGATTGAACTTAGGAAAAAAGTCTAACAATATTGCGTAAAGTTAAATTAACTCCACTTCTCTGCTGTATGCACATGACCAAATTTAATTTATGAACTTGTCATGGGCATCTAGTTGACACCTAAATATCCGATAGATTAATAGAATGAGGGAATTTGACCATATGACTTGTTTGTTAACCTGAAACACCATTAATTGCAAAGGCTTGAAGGACTTGATTGTAATATTAAAGTTATACATCATTATTTATGGAAGCTTTAAGGACTTGATGTATCAAGTTATGACATGTGCCCTCGGATGCAAGGATGTAATTGCTGTATGAGATCATTGATTTGAACATGTGCTTAATTCTCCATGTTGTAATTTAACTAATAGAACGGTGGAATCATGACACAAGACTTTTGGTGAAATAGGCTTTGATACCATGTGTTTGTAATCAATAATCCTGAAATTTTTGAGTCTATAAGATAAGAATTAATTATAGTATTTAAACTCCAACATAGCCCCTCATGTGCATGGTAGAACTAGAAAAACAGACTTGTCTTGGTGAATCCAAGTGCACACAAACACTCATATAATTAATGGAATGGGGCTTGAAGAAAATGCTTCTTGGTCAACATGGTTTGGATTTCACGCTGATTAGCTCATGTGTAAGGACCCAATTACAGTATTTAAGCTTAACAATTTACCAGTATGTGTTTCTATTTGTACATTGATTTAAATAGTCTTCCATTATTGACTTTTCTTCTCCTTCATATCCTGAATGATTATCATTGCCTGATCATGCTATCCATTAAGCCACTCATGGTCAGTTAATTTGGTTTAAAGAGGGTGTTAAAATGCAGATACTTTCAGATGGGTAGTTATAGGTTGGAGAGAGAGAAAGAGAGCTGAGGGGAAAGTCTTGATTTCTAAGACTTTGCAACTTGACTGAGAGTTATCTTAGACTTCCTTTCTCTAATGCTTTTGAAACACAGTCAAAATACATCACGTCTTCCAGTCTTTTCATTTGACGCCGCTTAAGTGCAGTAGACTGCTTTGTCGAGCAATTCTTTTTGCAGTTTGGAACTCTTCTATATCAGTATAGATACACATCTGGGCATTAGCACTCCATAAGTTGTCAAGCAGGAAATGTAGCAGTGACTTAATGTGGATTCTTTTAAGTACAACTGCATAATTTCATGTGTTTCTGTGGAGCTTTGAACCTGAATATATGTTGTTGAAGTGTATCCGTATCTAACATGTTTGAGTGTGAACTGGTTTGCACATGTGCTGTCATGTATGCTCTATCAAGTATAAGAATCCTACTATAGCTACCGCTGAAATTGAGTTTGAAAATTTTTTCACACTTTACTGATTGATTAACTTATTGATTAATGTATGGTTTCCTTTGTTCTTTTTTCTTTTGTATTTATTGTTTTGGGGCTTTGGACCAGTCACTGTAACTGCTTCTGAAACATTGCAGACTCCCAAAGCTACTGTAGAAGTTAAGGAATTGATAGTGGATATATCTAAAGATGGTGGATCAAAGCCAAATTTGGTTGTTAAGCTGCATATATTACCCATATATGTAAACATAGGTGAACCACGGATTAGTTGTGACCAATCGTCGAACTTAAACACTGGTGAAACCTTTTCTGCTGGCCAAGCATCGTTTCCCATGATGGAAAAATATTCTGCTCCTTTTAGCTGTGAAGAATTTTCTCTCTCATGTGAATTTGGTCATAATAGGTATTTTTTTCCCCTTCAGTTGACATTTTCATTTATTTTATATTCTACATCATGCAAATCTAGTCATGTTTGGTCATTAAGCATGGTTTTTTAATAAGCAGAACCAGATTAAACTTCTTGGTTTATTGTGGATTGCTACTGTACTTCACAGTTCCCTCTCTGTTCTCTCTTTCTTTTGTATCTTCACTGCTGGATCTATAATTTATTTATATTAAATCTAAAAGGTTTGTAATCTCTTCTTTTGGATGTAGAGAAGCAGGTGTGATAATCCAAAATTTGGACATTTCCTGTGGAGAGATCTCTGTGAGCCTGAATGAGGAGCTGCTTTCAAAAAATAAGAAATCGCCTGATGCTTTTACTCACACTGATAAAGTTATGGGGTTAGCTATTGATTCAGTGGCTACTGAGGAGCCTCACAAAAGACAAGCAGCTTCTGCAGCGATTACAAAGTATGCTTCTATATTTCCAGAAAAGGTTCGTGGGATTTCACATGTTATTACATGGCTTAATGCGTTATTTCTGTCTCTCATTGTTATTTAAATTATCTAACCCGTGTGTTCTTTTATTGAATACTTGATGCCTCTTTGTGAACATGGACCTTAACAGTAATTCACTATCAGTTTAATTTTTCTTCAATAGGTCTGCTTCAATTTGCCAAATTTGGATGTGAGGTTTACACACCGAGAACATGGTCTTGTCGTGGAGAATAACATTACGGGCATCCAACTGATAAGCACCAAATCGAGATCCACTGAAGAAGTTGGGGAGTGTACACGCCTTGATTTTGTATTGGATTTGAGTGAGATATATGTATGATTGTGACTGTTGACATTGTTAATCTTGTTTTCTTTTCTAAGTTTCATGATTTAAGCCTCAGCTTTACTTCCTGTGAAAATGATTTTTTTTAATCAATGTTTCAGCTTTTTAGAGAGGCTGGCTGTTCTGTCTTGGAGATCATGAAACTTGATGTTCTCTCTTCCGTCTACATTCCAATACAGGTGAGTCATGTGCTGTAAAGTGGTGGCAGATTTCTATGTCAAATTAATTCTCTTTCCTGCATGTAGTCCAGATAAAAACTGCACATTTTTAATATGCTTATGTTCTGTAGCATGTTGTCTTTGTGTAAATTACCTTGCTTTATCAATTCTTACTTCTTACCTATGTACATATTTTGTTTTGGCTCATAATCAATCTGCACTCAAAACAAATGAAATGCTGTTCTTCAAGTGTTGGTTTTCACATTGGTGGTATGTTTGATGTACTGTAGTTCTATCAGGGTTTTGTTTTAGGTTGATAGTATCCCTTTTGGGCCTACATAAGTGTGGTGTTGAGAACCAGAGGCTTCTGTTGGTGAATTTTGCAAACTTTTTTAATTTTTTTTATACGAAACAGAAACTTTTTATAGGAAGTTAGAAGTGAACAAATATTACAAAAGTGAATCAGGGGTCTACAAACTAAAATCTCCCCTACAGTGTAGAACACCAAAATCTATACAAAACTTTGAAAAAAGAAACCCTTGAAACCCTAGACATGGGAATAAGAATTCACACCAACAAGATTAACCCAAAACTGCGTCCCAATCGAGCTGAATGAGGAATCTTGAAAATCCTTGAAAGTTGATGCCCAGATAGAAGAAAAGAATCGAATCCTGTCCCATAACCCATTAATATCTTCCTCTTTTCCCCCTACAAAAATAAGGTTATTTCTTTCTTGCCAAATAACCCAAAAGAGAGCTAGGACAACACACTTCCATAATGTTTTAGCTTTCCTTCCTTTTCTAAAAGCAAAAATATTTTCCATAAATAAAGCCTTGCAAGAGGCTGGAGCTGCCCAAAGAATATTAGCTGCAATGCATAAACGAGCCCATAAAGAGGAGGTGACACCAAAATGAAGAAAAAGATGGTTACTGGTTTCTTCATTCTTTCTACACATAACACACCAAGAAGGAGAAAGACACCTCTTAGGATTTCTCCTCTGAATCTTCTCTCTAGTATTAATAATTCCAAGAGCTACTATCCAAGTAAAAATTTGGACTTTAGAGGAACATTTGCTCTCCAGACCGTCTTATTAGAATTGTCTTCTACCAACAAAGAAAAGTACGACTTGCAAGAGAGCTTGCCAGAGCTATTTAACTTCCAGTTCTATCATCCTCTTTACTATCATCAAAGGAAAAATAATCCATCAAAGCTACAAGTGTGAGTACCCTTGAATCTCTATATCGTTCAAATTTCTCCTCAAAGCAAAATTCCAACTCCATTCTAAGGAAGAGAGATCTTTGACTACTCCAGATTTGATAGACACATTCTTAGAAAGGAAATAGTCTGTACAAATGAGGAAATTGCTCACACAGAGACAATTCTAAGTGACATAGCTTTTGGAAAAAGTGTGGAGGATGCTTAAGCCACTTTTAGTTTGCCTAACTGTAAGCTAGGTCCTCTTTCATTCTTAACTCCTTTCATCATTGCTGTTAGTTTTTGGCATTAAGTTTGAAAGTTGACTACTGTGACAAGTTATTTCAACCTGGCAGACTTCTGCACTTAAATGGCAAAAGCTAACACGAGGTGAAAATTGTAAAAACAAAAAAAATTGAAAAGGATGAATTTAATCGACTTTTGTAAAAACTGCTGTTCTAAGTGTCATTTACCCTTCGGCAAAGGTGGGCGGTCAAGTCACCTTTACCAATTCCTTTTTCTGCAGCTCTTAATTTCCCAACTATTGCTTCCAACTGGTGTGGGTGAATTTATTTATTTATTTATTTATTTTGGTGGAGAAAATGAATATGATTGACTATCTTATTAAGAGGAAGTAGTTGCTTTTAACCTTAATCCTTAATATTTTTTCAACAAGCAATATATTTAATGCACATAGTGTCAGTTTATTTTTCCATTTACACTTTATTAAAAGATCTTCATTTGAGTTTCGCTAATAAGTTTCTGGTTTTTTCCCTCATTTTTTCTAGTTCCCTTTAACCTATATTCTAAACGCATATGAACTTGTCACAAGCTTTTTATTTGTGTGTTTATGTTTTGTTGTGTTTATTTATTTATTTTGGGATGCCTTTGGCTTTCAGTCAACCTCAACTATTAGGGCTGAAATTGATATTAAGCTTGGAGGTACTCAGTGCAATATCATAACGAGTAGATTAAAGCCATGGTTGTGCCTCCACTTGTCAAAAAAGAAAAGAATGGTTCTTCGAGAGGAAACTTCTAAAACTGAAAGGCCGCAATTAACTGAATCAAAAGTTGTTATGTGGACATGCACTGTCTCGGCCCCTGAGATGACTATTTTGCTCTATAGTATCAGTGGTTCTCCATTGTATCATGTAAGTAATCTATCTCTTTCACATTATTTTCCGTTCCAAGGAAGTGGTTGAGTTCTCTATCTAATGTATTGGATTGCACTAGTGTTCCATGGTTGCAGGCTCTAGTTAATAAAATAAAAGTTCTTCATATTGAATGTGATGATTAGGATATAATGATAATCTTATTGGAAGTTGTTAATCGAATTTAAGGGATGGAGTTATTTGGTTTACAACCAGTAGTTTAGCTCAGAGAGATGTAGTTGCAGATATCCAGTACAGTCCAACTTAAGAGTAGAAATTCGTAAATCTTAATTGTAAACTATCCAAAATTCCTGACATTGCAAAACATGGCATTTGAGATGATTATCAAAATATTTCTTCTGATTAGAATATTGCGTACTCTGCAAATTTATGAGCTAGATTTTTCTGCCTGTTAATTAGGACAGTGGAATCTGCCATCATATGGAGAGAAAACAAGCAAAGAACTAAATAATGCTATATTTATATATTTTCTAAAGGTCCTATTCTTTGAAATATTGATTGCATATCTTTCAATTTCACTCGTAAATAGACTGTTTATGAAATAGTCTGCCTTGTTCTTTTGTTTGACTTCTGAACTGTAGTTATGATTGTAGCATTTAAATTTTCAGTGACATGTTACAGGGTTGCTCACAATCATCACATGTATTTGCAAATAACATTTCAAGTATGGGAACTGCAGTACACATGGAACTTGGTGAGCTGAATTTGCACATGGCAGATGAATATCAAGAATCATTAAAAGAAAGCCTTTTTGGTGTAGAGTCGAATTCGGGTTCCTTAATGCATATAGCTAAGATTAGTCTAGACTGGGGCAAGAAGGACATGGAACCATCTGAAGAAAATGGTCTTAAGTCTAAACTGGTCCTCTCTGTTGATGTGACTGGTATGGGTGTTTATTTCACTTTCAAGCGGGTTGAGTCACTTATTGTAACTGCTTTGTCCTTTCAAGCTCTCTTCAACAGTCTATCTGCTTCCAGTAAGAGAACAACACAGAACCGAGGAGTGCATGCATCTAAATCATCTGGGAAAGGGACTCATCTCTTGAAATTTAATCTTGAACGCTGCTTTGTAAATTTTTGTGGTGACACAGGCTTGGAAAACACTGTTGTTGCAGATCCCAAGCGTGTAAATTATGGGTCACAGGGTGGTCAAGTCGTAATTAGTGTCTCAGCTGATGGCACACCACGTACTGCAAATGTCATGTCCGGTATTTGTGAAGAATCTTCAAAGTTGAGATACTCCATTTCTCTTGATATCGTCCATTTTAATTTGTGTGTAAACAAAGAAAAACAGTCTACACAGGTGGAACTTGAAAGAGCCAGATCTATTTATCAAGAACATTTGGAGGGAAATAATCCTGGTACTAAAGTGGTATTATTTGACATGCAAAATGCGAAATTTGTACGGCGTTCTGGTGGGCTCAAGGAGATCTCCGTGTGCTCTCTTTTCAGTGCTACTGATATTACTGTCCGGTGGGAACCTGATATGCATCTGGCACTATTAGAACTAGTCCTGCAATTGAAGTTGATGGTTCAGAGTCAGAAACTTCAGGTACATGGTAATGAATATAAGGAAGATGTCTCTAGTGTAAGAGATGCTGAACAGAAGAAAGAAGCTACCACGGAGTCAGGTCATCTTGACAAGAACAAGAAGAAGGAATCCATATTTGCTGTTGATGTGGAGATGCTTAGCATATATGCTGAAGTCGGTGATGGGGTTGATGCAATGGTTCAGGTTCAGTCAATTTTCTCTGAGAATGCTCGTATAGGCGTCCTTCTTGAAGGACTTATTCTTAGTTTCAATAGGGCCAGAATATTCAAAAGTAGTAGGATGCAAATTTCTCGTATTCCTAGTGGTTCAACTTGTCCATCAGATGGAAATATACCTGCAGCTACCACTTGGGATTGGGTAATTCAAGGACTTGATGTTCATATTTGCATGCCATACAGGTTGGAGTTGCGTGCTATTGATGATGCTGTTGAGGATATGTTGCGGGGTTTGAAGCTTATAAGTGCTGCCAAAACTCAACTTATATATCCCATGAAGAGTGAAAGCTCAAAACCTAAAAAGCCTGGTTCAATGAAGTTTGGTTGTTTGAAGTTTTGTATACGAAAGCTTACTGCTGATATTGAGGAAGAACCAATGCAAGGTTGGCTTGATGAACACTATCAGCTGAGGAAGAATGAAGCCTGTGAGTTAGCTGTCAGGTTAAAATTTCTTGAGGAACTAATTTCTAAAGCCAAATCCCCTAAATCTGCTGAAACAAATGATTCTCTTCCTGAAAAGAAGGTTTACTATAATGGAGTTGAGCTTGACGTACATGATGCTGCTGCTATTAACAAAGTGCAAGAAGAAATTTACCAAAAGTCATTCCGTTCCTATTACCAGGCTTGCCAAAATCTAGTGCCAGCAGGAAGTTCTGGTGCCTACAGGGAAGGGTTTCAGGCTGGTTTTAAGCCTAGCATTAATAGAACTTCTCTTCTTTCCATTTCTGCCACGGAGTTAGATGTAAGCTTGAGAAGTATTGATGGTGGAGATTCTGGGATGATAGAGCTTCTGAAGAAGCTGGATCCCGTTTGTCATGAAAGTAATATACCATTTTCTCGGCTGTATGGGAGTAATATTCTGTTGAACACAGGCACCTTAGTTGTTAATCTAAGAAATTACACGTTACCTCTTTTTTCTGCAACTTCTGGTAAATGTGAAGGTCGTCTTGTGCTAGCACAACAGGTAAGGTCCTCAGCTACCTTCCTTTCTATGCCTTCCCCACTATGCTAGGACTTCTAATATTTCCTTTCTGTCTTTCTGATGCATGCTTTTTTACCTTGTCCTGATGCATTATTTAAATGGAATATTAAATTACCTGTTAATGGATTGAGCTTTGATGGAACCAATAAACCCCTTATTTAACCACAAAGAAGTCCGTGTCCTGAAATCCAAATGCCACTTTTAGTAATGTCTTGTCAGAAATATTTAGGACTGATAGATTGTTTTCAAATTTGTTGTAGGCATGATATAACATGGATCTTTGTAAGGTAAGCGTTGTAAAGCTGGTTGCCCCAGTGGCGTAACCAAGTGGTTTTCAAGTAGTTTTATTTGGTTGGGCACTTGAGTTTGAATCTTGGGAGAGGTAGGGGGTATAAAAATTTAATTTGGACTTTGCCAACCCACCTGTCTACCTAGTTTTTGAGAAAATAATAATAAAAAAATACTTGTAAGGCTGGTTGAATAATCTTCTAGTAAACTAATCACCTCTACTTTATTTGTATCTCTGGCTTTGTTGTTTGGGTTGCTATCTATTCTCTGTTGTCTTAACTAATTGGGCTCGTCTGCATGTGTGTTTATTTATATGTATAACAAACTGGTTTCATTTGCATGTTCTTTGCCGGAATCAGGCAACTTGTTTTCAGCCTCAAATTTACCAAGATGTCTTCATTGGAAGATGGAGGAAGGTCCGCATGCTTCGTTCAGCAAGTGGCACAACCCCACCAATGAAAACATATTCAGATTTACCCCTATACTTCCAGAGGGGAGAAGTAACCTTTGGAGTGGGACACGAACCGGCTTTTGCTGATGTGAGCTATGCTTTTACAGTTGCTCTACGTAGAGCTAATTTAAGTGTTATGAATCCAGGTCCGCTAGTTCTGCCACCGAAGAAGGAAAAGAACTTACCATGGTGGGATGATATGAGAAATTACATTCATGGAAATATCACATTAAACTTTTCTGAAACTAGATGGAACGTTCTGGCAACTACTGATCCTTATGAAAAGCTTGACAAACTTCAAATTGTGTCAGCTTCAATGAAGATTGAGCAGTCAGATGGCCGTGTTCATGTTTATGCTGAGGAATTTAAGATTTTTGTGAGTAGTTTGGAGAGTTTGTTTAAGAGTCGAAACTTAAAGCTTCCAACTGGCGTCTCCTCTCCACTGCTTGAAGCCCCAGTCTTTATTCTTGAAGTTACAATGGATTGGGAATGCAGTTCTGGCAATCCGTTGAATCATTATTTATTTGCACTTCCTATTGAAGGCAAACCTCATGAAAAAGTTTTTGATCCATTCAGATCTACTTCACTCTCCCTCAGGTGGAATTTTTCCCTTAGACCCTCTCAACCTCCATGTGCAAAAGAGCCACCATCTGCCTCTATGGGGGATAGCACAATTGTAGATGAAACTGTCTATGGTTCCCCTTACAAAAGTGAGAATGTCCCAGTGGCTTCTCCAAAGGTGAATGTTGGTCCTCATGATTTGGCTTGGTTAAGCAAATTTTGGAACTTGAATTATATTCCTCCGCACAAATTGCGTAGCTTCTCCAGGTGGCCTCGTTTTGGAGTTCCAAGATTTGTCAGATCAGGAAATTTGTCACTAGACAGGGTGATGACTGAGTTTATGCTTCGCTTAGATATTACTCCTATTTGTATAAAGCATGTGCCATTAGATGATGATGATCCAGCCAAAGGACTGACCTTTAATATGACAAAGCTGAAGTATGAAATCTGTTTCAGTCGCGGCAAACAAAAATATACTTTTGACTGCCATCGTGATCCTCTTGATCTTGTTTACCAGGGTATTGAGCTTCATGTGCTTAAGGCTTTTATAAATAAAGAAGATTGCACCAGTGTTACGAAAGTAGTTCAAATGACAAGGAAAGGTTCAAAAAAATCTGCATCCATGGATAGAATTCCCAGTGAAAAACATAATAATGTGAATGGTTGCGCTGACAAACACCGTGATGATGGATTTTTCTTGTCATCTGACTATTTTACAATCAGAAGGCAGGCCCCGAAGGCGGACCCTGCAAGGTTATTGGCTTGGCAAGATGCTGGAAGAAGAAATCTTGAGATGACGTATGTGAGGTCTGAGTTTGAGAATGGAAGTGAGAGTGATGAGCACACACGATCTGACCTTAGTGATGATGATGGATACAATGTGGTAATTGCTGACAATTGTCAGCGTGTATTTGTCTATGGCCTTAAGCTTTTGTGGACTATAGGGAACAGAGATGCAGTTTGGTCCTGGGTTGGCGGAATATCCAAGGCATTTGGACCTTCGAAGCCTTCTCCTTCTCGGCAGTATGCACGGAAGAAGTTATTTGAGGAGAAACAGAAAAATGGTGGAACTGAAATATTTAAAAATGATATTTCTAAGTCCCTTCCTGTCAGCCATGATGCCATTTCCTCTTCTCACCATGGGGAGACTTCAGGACAGATTTCATCTCCAACACATTTGGTTAAAATGGAGAACTCATCATCTGCTACGGTTGGTATGTCTTCAAAATCCCTTTGCAATTTTATCTTAGAAGTGTGGAGGTGTGTTATTGTTTATAGAGGTCTACCAGAATGTAAGCTGACATATTAAAATCTCACTTCAGCTAGATATAACATCCTTATATTAAAAATGATCCACAAACAAAATCTGTACTATAAAATTGATCTTAGCTGAGATGCACCTCTTTTGCTTTATTACCAGCAAAAGATGAAAACAACAATGATCTCGAGGAGGAGGGGACTTGTCATTTCATGGTCAACGTTATTGAGCCACAGTTCAATCTTCATTCGGAAGATGCTAATGTAAGTTCAATGGATATTTCAGCTGTGAGTTAAACTTTTCCCTTAAGATGTTCCTGGTCAAAAAGAAGAAGCTTTTAATTTCTTGTGGTTTACTTTTCTTGTTTTAGTTGGTGGGTGTGGTCTTTTTCTAAAATGTTGATTGATATTTTCAGTTTTTCTGATTTCCCTCCTTTTGACTATAATATTCTTTAAATTTAATCTGCTTTGCGTTCATCTCCATCTTTTAGTTTTCCCCATTTCATATTAATCAAACATTATTTAGGAATGCCTAAAGTACGTTTGAAATTCACAAAAATAATAAGAATTAATCCGGGAAACATCTAAAAACATTTTGGAAATTATATTGTATGAGGAATGATTATTTTAGACAGAATATTAAAAATTCAAGAGGTTCTATATTGACTGTACATGTTTGGCATATATTTTGAAAGTTTTGGGAACAAAATGACCTCAACAATTTATAAATTGGGTACACGATTTCAACTCAACAATAGTTCAAAAATCATTCAGCAAATAACATTTTTCTTGTCCAGAATAACCTCTTAATGTATGCCTACCCTTGTGCATTCGGTAATTTTTTTCCCTGTAAAATTTCATTTCTGTATCAGTTCCATTCCAAATGATGCATGTAATTTATGTTACATTTTATGACTTCTAAAACCACCAGGGCAGATTTCTGCTTGCTGCTGTCAGTGGCCGTGTTTTGGCCCGATCATTCCATTCAGTCCTTCGTGTTGGATATGAGGTTATTGAACAAGCACTTGGTACAGAAAATGTTCATATTCCTGAATCTGGGCCTGAGATGACATGGAAACGCATGGAGCTGTCTGTGATGTTGGAGCATGTTCAGGCTCATGTTGCACCAACGGATGTTGATCCAGGAGCTGGATTGCAGTGGCTTCCTAAAATTCGTAGAAGCTCTCCAAAAGTGAAGCGCACTGGTGCTTTACTAGAAAGAGTGTTTATGCCTTGTGATATGTATTTTCGATATACAAGGCACAAAGGTGGGACTCCAGATTTGAAGGTAATTCTACCAATTCGATGGATAGTTCATTTAGATGACTTTACCCATTACCACTTTTTGTTTAAGATAAGAAACTCAAATGTATTAATGATGAAGACTTAAAACAGAGTGTGGACCAGCTGTCTGCTAAGGAAACAAATTTCTAAGATGATTTGTGAAAGAAGTTAAGTTGATTGAATATAAAAACCTACAAATGGTGAACAAGATGTCCACTTTAGCCCGCAAAAACAGCCTAAGAATTTACAAATAAAGATTCTATCTTGGAAGAGCTAAAACAGTATCAACATCTGAAATAAAGGGAAAAACCTTCCCAAAAGACCAAAGCGACCTAACCTAAAGCTCCTTCCCAATTTTAATGAATGAAAAAGAACACAATTGCTCATAAAGGCAAAAACTAAGACTATTTGTGCCATCCAAAAGTATACCCAATCACCCTATACAAGGCTAGATCAGCTATAATTCCCTATCTCAAAACCCATTAGCATTTCAGACAATTGCACATTCTACACTCCCATTAGTAAATGTATTTCTGAAATATTGATATTTTCTTTCTTGAATGCTGGTTGTATGCTCTGTTTTAAACAATTTGCTTTGTTATGATTTTTTCCTTTTGCAGGTGAAGCCCTTGAAAGAGCTCACTTTCAACTCTCATAATATAACAGCAACAATGACATCTCGCCAGTTCCAGGTTATGCTTGATGTGTTGACCAATCTTCTTTTCGCTCGACTCCCCAAGTAAGGATATGGGTATTTCTTTTTTCTTCTTCTTTCCTGTGATTGGTAGCTAATTATAATAAAATTATGTGCATGTGTATGTACTTCAGTAGTTAGTATTGCAAGTTCCTGCTTTTGCTAAATGCTATGACGGCAGCTGGTCTTTGGTCTTTGCTTGATATCACTTCTTAACCATCAATCACATTTCAGATTTAGGATAAATAAAGCTTTTGGTGTGTCTTAATTGTGTTTGAGTGTCTGAATTTGTTGAATAAGAGTTCTTTTAAATTATTTACTGTTAGATCGCTATTACCAGCTGAAAATTTTTCTTTTTTTGACTCATTAGCTACATATTTGCTCATGACGTTGTTATTGTTTGATGAATACAGTACTTTTATATATACAGGACTTTCCCAATGAATCTAGCATGATGAGTATCATTTACATTCTGTTATTTCTTATCTGACAAGTACTGAAATTGCACATTATATGGGCAATAAATGATATTTTGATGTTTGATGCAAATTGCTTGTCTTTCAGGCCTCGAAAAAGTAGTCTTTGTACTGCTGAAGATGATGAAGATGTTGAAGAGGAGGCGGATGAGGTAGTTCCTTATGGTGTTGAAGAGGTGGAACTTGCTAAAATTAACCTAGAACAGAAAGACCGCGAGAAGAAGTTGATTCTTCACGACATTAGGAAATTGTCTATTTCTTGTGAAACTTCAGGAGACCTCCATACAGAAAGTGAAGGCGACTTGTGGATAATAACTGGTGGGAGATCGACTTTGGTAAGGAGCAGAGTTTGAGCTGTTTCATTCTTTTGATGTTTATAATATTTCACAATGATAATGGTTGTTTAGTGATTTAATATAGTTATTTAGCTTTGTTGGAGAGTTTTTCTTTTTTGGAAACCTGTCGTATGGATTACAATGTTCTTTGCAGTTTACATTAAGGTTTGAGGGGTAGAGTCTGCACGCATGCACAACAACCCCCCCCAACCCAACCCAACACCCCCACAACACACACACACACACACACACACACACAAAAGATAATAATAATAATAATAATAGAAGGTGGAGTTCTTAAGAACTGCTAGTCACATCTGTATCTCTTTTATTAATGCTATTGGGAGAAAGGAGCTGGTCACCTAGCTCGAGAGTATATCCAGACACGGCTTGCTTCATTTGGAGTTTCTGATGTGACTCCTATGTGTTCCACTCTTTCCATGCCTGGTTGAGAAGATGGTTCTTTATGATTCTGCCTTTCTACTTCTCAGTAGGATGGTTTTATTTTATCTGAGCAGTGTTATGGCGCATGAATGCATGTGAGTTTGCTGGGATTTGTTTTGAAATAAGATCAGCAAAATGAGACTTCGAAATATAAGGTCTGATAGTTGAATTCCTAGAATGCTAATTATTAGGATCAATAAATGCTGTAATATTGTCATGGAGTCTGCACTGTTTCTTAACAAGCTCTTGTTTTCAGTGTATCTACATCAAATTTTTACTATTAGCTTTTCACTATCTGGCTTGTTCCTAATATTGTATGTGTTTTCATACTGGCCTTTACATAGGTTGGCTGCTATGTTTTAAGCATTTATGTACTTTTTTTTTTATATGTATTGTGTTCATATAAAAATAAAGATTATGTGTTCGTATAAAAATAAAGATTATGTGTTGTGCACATATCAGTTATAAGTTCTTCATTGCTAATAGTTTCATAACTACTTTGCCTATCAGATACAAGCTCTGAAGAGAGAGCTTATAAATGCACAAAAATCTAGAAAAGCGGCATCCACTTCCTTAAGGGTGGCATTGCAGAAAGCTGTTCAGCTGCGCCTGATGGAGAAGGAGAAGAACAAAAGTCCATCCTATGCCATGCGAATTTCTTTGCAAATTAACAAAGTTGTTTGGGGCATGCTTGTTGATGGAAAATCCTTTGCAGAGGCTGAGATAAATGACATGGTGAGTTTCTGAATATAGGGAACGGAAATGAGTATTTAACTTTTTCTGCTGCTGTTCTTTGTACTTCAGCATTTTTCTCTATTTGACAAAATTACTTTGATTGTCAAGATGTAGCAGTTGATTATGTTTTATACCTTTTTTTTTCAATCTTTTCAAATTGTCGATTTGAAAAGCTAGAGGTATATTGTTCATTGATTCTACCAGTTTTATAGTGCTATTTTAGTTTGCAACATTTGTTTTGTAGGATGACTGATATAGTTTTATACTTTCTTGATCATCTCACAGATATATGATTTTGACCGGGATTATAAAGATGTTGGCGTTGCTCAGTTTACAACAAAGTATTTTGTTGTGAGAAACTGTCTGCCTAATGCCAAGTCTGACATGCTTTTATCAGCATGGAATCCTCCTCCCGAATGGGGAAAGTATGCACTTTTTCTTTCTTGTTATATGTGCTGGTATTTAGATGTGTTTTTCCACCATCTTATAGTGATTTTTTTTATTATACTTTATATAAACTTAAAATTACTTTTCCATTTCTTTTTTTTTTTTGAATTATTTTTTCATGTCGTGTCCATTGTTATTTTTCTCTTTATGTCTATAATAAGTTCATGCTGAACTGAGCTCGAGCTTGGAAAGCCGTTTGGCAAACTAAAGTGAGCTTCATATTTAACCTGTATATCTCATTGCTAATCTTTTGCCAAATTAGGACAGCTTACTTAAAGAGTTGACTGTCTGTCAGAAAAATAATGTCAAAAGTAAACTGTAGCCTCACTTTAATAAAATTATATCTGAAAAATAGAAACTGAATCTTTTATTTAATGTCAAAAGCGCCACAAAGGGCTGTGGGTAGACCCTTACAGGTGATGATGATGTGATGCCACAACATGCTGCATTTTGATATGTTTGTTTGTGTTGTTCTAGACTTCATGAACTAGTGATGAGATAAAAGTGATATCATGCCATACTAGGGGATCAGGCACTAATGAAGAATATTGTTTTCTTAAAGATGAACGTAGAGAGATTGTAATTTTATCACAGTTCTGGCTGTAATTATCCACTAGATTATAGAGGGGCAGGAGCTGCCTTTAAAATGCTCAAAAAGGTTTATCCGTGTGTCCCTGAAGGAATCACAGTATGTAAAAAATTTTGCTGCAGAAAAGTCATGCTCCGTGTAGATACAAAGCAGGGAGCTCCAAAAGATGGAAACTCTCCTCTTGAACTTTTCCAGGTAATTCGTTTGCTTTTTTTTTTTCCTATCAAATATATCATTACTAAATGCCATCTGATCTTTAAGATTGATTATTGATCGATACATATGGAATTATTGTTATTGATAAGTGCAATTTTGATATTGAATAAAGTGGAGATGCGTCATAAAAGGTTATTTCTAATCATGTGCCACTTGTTCAATATCATCTGCAACTGAAAATTTTGATTACTGGTGATTGATAAATCATTTTACTGTCATTTCAATCTACCGCAAAGCTCTATTGGAACTGAAGCAGTTTCAAATCGTCATATGAATCTGATTTTGATTTCTAATAACTAGTTTTCATTTCGTTAACACAAAGCCTTTCCTTTACACTGTAGGTAGAAATTTACCCTCTCAAGATACATTTGACAGAGACAATGTATAGAATGATGTGGGAGTACTTCTTCCCTGAAGAGGAGCAGGATTCACAACGGCGGCAGGTATAGGGGGTCTTCATTGATTTGAATTTCTGAAGCCAAGGCTGAACAGTGGGTTTTAGTTGCCAAGGTGATTGATGTTCTACATCATCTATGTGCAGGAAGTTTGGAAGGTTTCGACAACTGCTGGGGGAAGACGTGGTAAGAAAGGTTTTTCAATGCATGAATCTTCTACCTCAGGCAGCCAATTAACTAAAGAGCCTGAGGCCTTATCCAAACAAAGTGCATCTGCAGTATCTTCCACCCCTTTGACCAATCAGCTTCTCACTGATTCTCCGCAAGTGAGTTTCCCAAGTTTCTTCTATTTTTTTTGGCTCTTATCATTATTTCAGCCTATTAATAGTCACTCTTTGCAAGCATGTAGGTAAAATTTTAAGAATATCAATGTGTTCAAATATTTGTATCACTTGGCAAATCTTTCTGTCCCTGCTGGGCCACATTTTATCATTTTCATTTGAAACATTGTGCAGGCATCAAAGTTGCAAAACATAAAAACAAATACTCCTCATGGTTCAGCACCAGAGTTAAGAAGAACATCTTCTTTTGACAGAACTTGGGAAGAGACTGTGGCAGAATCAGTTGCTAATGAATTAGTCCTACAGGTTCACTCGTCCAGTGGATCATTTGGTTCTCTTGAGCAACAAGATGAAACGTCTAAAAGCAAATTGAAAGAGTCTAAGCCTGTAAAACCTGGTCGGTTATCTCTCGAGGAAAAAAAGGTTGGAAAGGTGCAAGAAGAAAAGAGAACTAGGCCTCGAAAAATGAGGGAATTTCACAACATCAAGATAAGTCAGGTTGGTTTGGTTCTTTTGAAACACTGATCTACTTTAGTATTATATTGCGATGTTTTGGGTTTCATAAGTACATGTACCTTGTTATGGTGTAGGTTGAGCTACTAGTTACTTATGAAGGATCAAGATTTGTTGTGAATGATCTCAAGCTACTGATGGATACATTTCATCGGGTTGAGTTCACTGGAACTTGGAGGAGACTTTTCTCACGGGTTAAAAAACATATTATTTGGGGTGTCCTGAAGTCTGTTACTGGAATGCAAGTAAGATTTGAAAACCATACCTTCTAATGGTAATAATAGTTTTGGTAAAAACTTTGATGATTGATATTGATGATGATTTATTGTTTTGAACAATCAACTATGGAGAAGGTTTTGTTCTCATTGATCTAGGCTCAGAAAGGTCCGACTCTTAAGCAAAATTACTGTCTCATTGATCATTACTTTTTGAACTTACGTGTTTATTGTCCCCAATTTTGTAGGGAAAGAAATTCAAAGACAAAGCACATAGTCAGCAGGAGCCTAGTGGAACAGCTGTTCCTGACAGCGACCTAAATTTAAGTGACAACGAGCAAGGTCAGAAACCTGACCAGTATCCAATAACATTTCTCAAACGGCCAGCTGATGGAGCAGGGGATGGATTTGTAACTTCCATCAGGGGACTGTTCAATACTCAACGCCGAAAGGCTAAAGCATTTGTGCTTCGGACAATGAGAGGTGAAGCAGAGAATGATTTTCACGGGGAATGGAGTGAAAGTGAAGCTGATTTTTCTCCCTTTGCTAGGCAGCTCACCATAACAAAAGCTAGGAAGCTTATTAGGCGACATACAAAGAAATTCCGGACAAGACAGAAAGGTTTGTTGATTTTTTTTCTCTTTTTAATACTGTCAGCACACACATGTAGATATGTTGAGGCTGTCAACATTTACACCTTGGTAGACAGAACAAATGGGTACTATCCTGTTTCTCTGTCACAAGCTTGTCCTTTTGACATCACAACCCACCATTGAGATTGATTGATCTTCCATTATCAGGTTCATCCTCCCAGAGAGACTCGCCAACATCTCCAAGGGAAACCACTCCATTTGAAAGTGACTCTTCTAGTGAGTCCTCGCCTTACGAGGACTTTCACGAGGAGCAGTATCTATAATCCATTTTGCATGATGGCGCCCAGCTCTGGAGGAGTGCAGTTCGTTCTAGCGGTATGCTATCTCAGATGAAAGCTCCATAAGTTCAGGATGCCATTGATTGTCAAATAAAAGCGGGACACGGCACTGGGAGATGCACGTAAGCTAAGCCCATCATGTACTGTCCATGGCGCTCTCTTTTGGACCAGGGAGGAGGCACTGGCTTTCTACTCCAAACAACTCTGTTAAGTTTACAGAGTATACAGCAGGCTGCCAAAATTATATATGCAGCTACCAGATGTCATAATTTTTGTACATCCATTCAAAAGTACACGGAATAAATAAAAAAAATGCAAAATTGCATCTTTCTCAAAGATTGGATCTCCTCACTGAAGTTAATTCGTCCTTAGTTGTCGCTTTGTTTGAACATCAATTGTATGCTTCCATTCCCATACTCAGTAAATGAAGACACTTCGAATCGAGGATGGATGAAATACACTTCCAATCGAGGTCATTCTTGTCCGTAGACATTCAAGAGTTTGTACCAAAAAATTTTGTTCTCCTTTAACACTACATATTTATAGTCCTTCACAGCTCGTGAGCCGTCGGTCATCACAGACTAGCATCAACCGTATAGCTGCACATGCTCTTACTATTTTATTGACGGTTGAGAACTAAATACATCAGCCTAATGTTGAAAAAGTGCACAATTGGGCGTCACATCTTTAAATTACCCAATCCAGCATCATGTTTCGCCCAGCTGAGCTTCATGACTTGATTCAAACAATAAAACCATATTTATCACTGCTTCATATTACAACATTTAGAAAGATCATGACATCAGTGAATTGCTCAATTTGCTCTCAATAAGAGCTGGCAAATAAATCACATACTATAGACTGGTAAAAGCACTCAGGCATATCTCCACAAATTGTACACAACAGATCCCAACACTTGTATCAACAACAAACATCACCAGATTATCTAATATCAGTTGGATGCAGTGGTTCATCTTCTACGGTCAAGAGATCATTGTGGCACTTAAATTCAAAGTCATGGCTCATATAAGTCATAACCAACCCACAAATTGCTACTTTTCGCTTCCTTACAAGGATCCATAACTTAGCCCTGTAGGGTGCACAAGGATGTGATAGGAACTTAAATGAAGAATCCTGTATAGACACAAATCTCTTCACATCAATGGAAGCAACCAATTCGTCACCTTCTAATCAAAATTAGAAGGAATGTCAATATCTGTATCTGAAGGATTAGCAAGCTCAACCAGAGGTTCCTGCAAATTCCAGAACTAGTCACATGAGATATTGTGTATCAGTATGAAAAGCCTCATGAAGGATCAAGAGCACAACAATATAGTGGAAAAAATAAACCTGGGCAGGGCAGGAAATGGGTGGCTGAGGGGAGAGGTTTGTACGCAATATTCTCAAAGAACAAACGAAACTATTTTGTGGGAAAGAATTGAAGTTAAAATTGAAACTAGTAAGAACTCCCATGGAGATGATATAGTGGTTATTTTTGGAAGAAAATATGGTCAAGGTCAAATATTCAGGTCCTAAACCAAATATGCCAGGACACACAATTCATAACAAAGCCATGATACTGGCATGTTATCTCTAATAGGTTTTTACCTGCTCATCATCATCAGCTGAGGAATGGACAAGTCCCATTGGCAAACTATTTGTGAGATCATCAACAGCTCCATGCATATCCTACACCATACAGAAATGCCCAGTTACAGCAAAACAAAATCTAATCAATATAAGGGTGGAAGTTGGAATTTATATGTAGGTAGATATAATGGCGGCACCAACCAGAAAAACCTAAACCTTTCTGAAGTTCAAGTATTCAGAATTGACCTCAGGTTCTATGTAACAACTTAGTTTAACATCAAAACATATTCTAACCTTATTCTCTAGTGCTCTTCATTTCTATACGTGAAAAAATTTGAACCATATACATAAATATGGAATGCACAACCCAAGTGTTCATCATCACAAGTTTTGCTCTCTCAAACCTGCTCAAGTTTCCAATTTGAGTCCAAGTTGCTTTGCATAGGCAAACATATCACTCCACCAATAATGATTTGAATAATTTTACATTATGGTTGGGACTTGAAAAAGACAAGTACATTCTATGATTTGATTAATTGAGGCCCATAAAAATTAGTCATATCCTATAATAAAGATTGGCAAAAAGTAAGCTTATATAGCACAAGCAAGTCAAGAAGCACTAATTCATACACACAACCACTGGAAAGTGGAACCACAGAAAACTCATTGATATACGCTAGCTATTGCTGGAACTGAAACATACTTCTTCATCTGGATCTATGGAAGGATTGTCAGATCCTTGATTGACAGCCTTAGCAGGATCTTCAGGAGTTCCCTGCCAAAACATAGATACAAATTAGAAGGAAGAGAGAAGCCTGTGAGATCAATCAAATAAAAGAGTAATGGGCAGGAAGAATGTTACGAGCTGATCCTGATTCCCAGAGAATTCCCCTTCCATAATTGAGGGCTTGACATCCATTGGAGTTTCCTGTATATCTCAATAATATTAGTAAACAAATCAAGCATACCAAAATTGGCGAAGGGAAAATAAAATTGTAACAATGAAGGCAAAAATACTGCAATTTTTTAAAATGAAAAGGAAAAAGGAAATTGTTGAAGAAATAAAGAGAAAATACAAAAGTGTCCAGAGGTCCACTACAGCCATCTAGTGCAGAAGATTCCTCATCTCAAATAAGACTCAGAAATCAAATTCAAGCAATACAAAGCTTAGCGATGAGAAGACTAAGGCCACCTAAACAATAAACCAAAAAATGATCTACCAAACATAGATCCAACTAAATATATAAGCTCACAACATAACGTGATCTGGGAAAAACGAAAGCACATAAGATCTAAGTTAAGGTACATACAGGTTCTAATTGGTCCATTGAAAGACTCCTTCCCCCCTTACTGAGATCCCTCAGTGTTCCCTGCATGTCCAATAAACTGGTGAAGGGAAACGACACATCAACAAATGAACAATAAATAATTTGGAAACAAAAAATTTATGTACTATAATCAACAACTATATCAGCAAGCTGAATTTCAAGGCAAAGGTCAAATAACAAAAAAAAACTTGATATGAACATTGTGTATGTCCACCAAAAGAAGAAAAAGCATACACCAAACTGATAAAAACTTAGTCATACAAAAAGCATTTTCATCTGGAGACGAGTGAAAAGAAGAAACATAAAAATAAAAAATAAAAAATGAGAAGAGAGAGAGAGGACAAAAAGAAGAGCCTAGAAAAGTAGAAGGATACATGAAGTCAAATTGAACAAACCTTATTTGCCCACATAAGGCCGCATGCATTACATAAAGTTCTTGGTCCAGCTGGCCCACGACGCATAGCAGGAGTATTATTTTCACTAACACCACAATGTTGACATCTACGGACACTACAGAGCATTAACAGAAAAAAGAATAGAGCTCTAACTCAGCAACATAAAATCCTCATGAAAATATTTCAGAGCAATAAAAATTTTCTAATCTAAAATCAGCACTGCTAGAGAACACTAGGAACTCACACAGTTTCTGGACGGGGAGTGCCATCTTGAATCCCACCTTGTGAAGAATCCCAAGGTGAAGCACCAGAACTTTCTTTCAAAGATGCAAACTGCCCATTCTTACGATGCATCCTGAAAGGTTGATAAAGACAAAGGAACTGTAGCTTTTCATCCTTCGTACTGGTACATCATAATATTAGACACAATAAAACACTGGAATATAACAGACTCCTCATCTACTCCTTAAAAGGGACTTCAAAATGATGTGATTCCTGCATTGAATGTTATGAAACCATCCCTAAAGACCAACAACATATTGAGAACTTGATTACTGTTGCAAGCGCATACTCAAACGAGTACCTACACTCCAAAATAAGTTTGGAATGGATCCAAGCAATCTCTAGCAGCGAATCAACATTTTAGACCGTAGATGTAAGTATAACATAATTAAAGATTTGTTGAATCACCAAAATTATCAAATAACACTCAATAGGCAATGCCATTGACGACACTGTATTTTTTAATTTTTGAATAAATGACACTGCATTCTTAAATTAACTATTTTCAGATACTTCTTCAGAACCTTAATCAATCCTCTCACCATTTCAAGTAAGAAGTCCACCACAAACGTTACAAGATTTTATCATGTATAGAGGTAGACTTGACCAATTTTCAACCACCCAAAACTAAAGAAACAAAAAACTACCCACCTGACTACCTAATTGTTACTTCTTCAGAGATCTTTGCCCACTAAACAGTCTATTAAAGCTCATGACCTCATCAAACTGTTAAATTTAAATGCATTAACAGGAAAAATCTTAAAATAAAACTATTTACCTCTGTGCAACCTCTTTCCGTACGCTGTACCTAATTTTCTTGTCAAAACATCTCTCCTTCCGTTTTTCTCTAAACCTAACAAGGGAGGCTATTCTTCGAGAAAGATTTGAGCGCTTAGGGGTGTCAACCACACCCTGTAGAATATGGCAGATCCCAAATAAACATAAAACCCAAAGACACAACTAAATTCTCTAGATAATTTCAACATTTGCATTGATTACCCTGTTACTTTGATCATAAGGCACTTCAATTGTAGGTACACCAGTAGGTATATCACGTCCTCCCAAAAGCAAGAGCACTGCTTGCACCTATTTTAAAATCCAAAGAATCGATGAAACCTTCAAATACATCAATTGTTCAAATTTAATTACAATAATCCAACTACTTATCACGTCTATCTAGATTCTGGAATAATGGACATGGCACCAAAGCAAAGAATCTCATTTCACAAAATGGAAGACACAAAAAGGTATAAAATGTATTTGCAAGTAACAAACGAAATGTCCTACCTAGCAATGGAACTAAAAAGTATAAATAAAATAAAAATATCAAGGAAATGAAGGCAGGCCCTGTGGATTCCTGGACTGGAGCACTTCATTGACGGTTATGTTTCATCTCCAGTACAATGAACAAACTAAAACTAAATTCATTACTCAGACATAACAAAAACAAAGGAATTTACCTTCATAATAACAAGAAACACATAAACTTAAGGCCAAATACTTTAGATAAATGTAAGAAGAAAAGCAAATCAATTACTACAATCACCATAGGTCTCCAAAATTCAACCAAGTCAATACTTCATGAACCAAAACAGATTCCAAGGACTAGAAAACACAAGAACAATTTCCAAAACCCAAAACCCCAAACGAAAAACCATCAACTTCACCACACCCTAATAAAATTGCACAGACTTCACTGATAAACTATGCTAGAGAAGTACCCAAAAAAAAAAAAGGGCATATCCAAAAACAGGGGAAAAAACCAACTATCCATTTATACTTCAAGAAATTTAACTCTTGAAACAACTGCTCATGCCAAATCAACAGCAATTGGTCACAATCAAAGAACTTTACCATCTACACTTAACAACAGCTCAACACTAACTTAAGAACCTTCCAGTTGTGGAACAAAAACATGAAGATAATAAACCAAATTTTCAAAAAATAAAGAAAAACAGTACCTTTTCAGGAGTAACAGCAGGGAACACATAAACCTCGCCTTCAAAAGAGAGCGTGAGTTCACTTGTCCTCGAAGCTGCCGCCACCACTACTCCATGCTCCGCCACGTTAACCATCGAACTATTGTGACTAATATTACTATTGTTATTAGTATTGTTGTTGTTGTTGTTGTTGTTGTTTACAATATTAATTGAATTAATGTTTCCTTCGTCCATGTCATCCATGCCGTCACCGTCCTCGTAATCTCCATCATCATCCTCGATCTGTATCGGTGGAGCTCGCGCGTGTTCTTCAAACGGCCGAGCTTGCAGTGGCTGTGGATTTGCCGCCGCCATAACAGACTCTGGCTTCTCAGTCGATTATTGTTACCTGTCGTTTTATTGAAGAGAGGTCATGGTTTTCGTGTTTGGTGCCAAATAAGAAGGTTTAAAAACCCTAGCTCAGAAATTGAATTGTTTTCGAGCTCGGAGAAGCTTTGAAAATGGAAATAAAGATGTAGAATTATAAAATGCAAAAATTTTAAAAAAAAATCTCACATTTAAAAAAAAAAAGAAAAAGAAAAAGATAAATAAATTATTAAAAAGGAAGTACCCTATAAAAAATAGCTAAGAATTGCGAGGGAGTGAGCTCCTGTTTCCTTGAAGAGTCCCAAATTGGAATTATAAAAATATGTATTTTTCAACTTTTAATATGTTTTTGGATTAGAAAGAGATTGTGACTGTGTGTCGACTTGTCGAGTATTGCTATATCCATATAAAAGAGATGGAGATAATTGGGTGCTCTGAGGAGCGGCGCATTTGGGGTCCATCGGGGTTCATGGTCCATCGCATGGTGGAGTACCGTCAATCGTAATTACTAATTAGCGATGGAAGTCGCTACAGTGGGACCCAGAGGATTAGCGAATGTGATCAAACGGCTGGCCGTGGTGGGCATTGGGAACACCAAAAGAGATAGGATATTTTAGGTAATTTCCATTATTCATTGGGATGGGACAAATGAAGGTGGAATTGGAGATAATTGTTCTTCATGGTCATCAATTCGGTCTGTAATTGTGTGTGTGAAATAAATGAAAAATCTCTTCATATTAGGTACAGTTAGTTAACATGCTAATGTGAAAAATTAATCAAATTACTTGATAGCACAATTCGAAAATTTTTATTCAAATAAGCTAAGTTTGACCCTTACAATTGAGAAAACTATTATTATTATTATTAAGATAGAGGAGTAAGCACTAAGCAAAGGGAGATTCCCAACTTTTTCTATCGATATATATATATATATATATATATATATATCATTTATCTCTATTGTTTTATCCTTATTTTTAAATATATTTTTATTCACATTAATTATAAATTAAAATAATCATATAAATTGAAATTAAAATAAGAAGATTTAAATAGTAAAAATAAGAAGGATTCATAAGAAGACATTTCTATTGTACTTTTGTTATTTTTTTTAAACGTTTTTTTTATAATAACCGTCATTTTATATTTCTAGTATAAAATATTAAATAAAAAACTCATTTACCCCTTCCTTTCTCTTAAATTTTTTGTGCCAGATGGATTTTTGGATATTAAGAAAAATATGATATATATTGATTTCATTAAGAAAGAACTGATTTTTTGTGAGGGAATTTTTGGATATTATGAAAATATAACGGGATAAATGATATACATTAATTTTAAGGAAAATTTTTTGATATTATGAAAAAATAACAGTAAACAAAATATATTAATTTTAGTATGGAGGAAACTAGCAATTCGCCCCTCCCCCGGGGGGCAGAATTTTAGTAAGAATGAAATTAATAATCTCACGTGAGCAAAACTCAGATTAATTTTTGATTCCATACCTCTCCAAGATTTGAGCTCGGATAACAAACTTAATAAAATTACTTGAAAATCACTAGATCAAATTCCTAGAATAAAACTCCTCCAACATGGAGGATTAAATGTCCTTCTCAACATGATATTAATAATTATTATAATGCATATTAGTACATGAATAACCCAAGGTAACAATCATTTTTTATTGCCTGAGGAAAAAAATAAGACTAGGAAAATACTAATAATAGTAACTTCCGCACGGTGGCCTTATCATATTGAGTATTGAGTACCAACAGTAACAGAGTACTAGTTGATCGAAAAACACGAGGCAACCACTGTAAGTGCGAAAAGCAAAGTTGCCAAGAAAACAGAGACAAAGCTGAAGGCCTGAAGTCAAAGAGCAAAAGAGGCACCGTGTTTCAAATCTAAGACGACATTCCTAAATTTATTGTCAGGAACGCAGGTGTTTCAGTCATCGGTGTACGTGTGGTTGCGTACTGTTGCCCTCAAAGAAACCTACTCAAATTTTGTGGCACTGTGGAATCTTGAAAGATTGCCTGCCTGACCAAGTTCCAACAAACTCTTCTTCTAGTCCAGCTGCCAGCGAACATCTAAATCGAATTACTAGATATTCTTTGTTTCTTTTGAAACATCGAGTTACTAAATATTTCACTAATTGCTTGGCCGCATAAAGGCGCAAAATTTAACGACTAAATAAAACTAGAGAGTAACAGTAACTGCGACGGATTCAACACCTTTACCTTTACAGTCCTCTATTTCCTTTTTATTTTTATTATACCTTGTTTATGAAACCACGCAGACAATTGTTAGCTATTACGTATGTATTTACTTCCAGAAGGGGGAAAAGAAAAGTTCAGGCACGAAAAAATTGGATGCAGCTTGGTTTGTATGGCAAAGGTCATATGGCATAAAAAAACTTACCAACATATCTACTTATTGCAGATTTATGTGATACATTTGAAGCTCCTTTTTGAGGTGATCTCAAGCACCAGTAGCAATGATTAGAGCGAGACAACCTCATGTATTGAAGGGACTATAATATCTGTACATATAAGACAAGCTAAAGAAAATTACTAGAAAACCTTAATACTTGAATGATAGCAGCTGGACCACTATAACCATATACGAAGAAAGGACTTAGTGCTCGGATATTAAAGCCGAATCATCATCATTTGAGAAAGAAACTAGTTCGTTGTCTGTATGAGCGGTAGTTCCACAGTCCGAGTCATTCGCTTCACCTTCACCCTAAATGAGGAGATATGCCAAAAGAAGAGATTGCCATATTTACATTGCTGAGAGGGAAGAAGGATGAAAAGGGCATAAAAAACAGCATGAGGCCTGATACTTGTGGTTGTGTACTTAACATACCTGCTCAGCTGGAGTGAGAGGTTGGTCCTCCATTTTCTTTCCAAGATCCCTTAAAGCACCCTGCAGAGTCCATTGCCAAGAAATGGCAAAAAACACTTAGCAGAGGAAGATTAGCATCTAACAAAGACTCCAAGCAAATTCTTAACAGATGCCCAACAAGTCATCCACTCACCTTCTCATCAATTAAATGCCATTGTGGGCAACCCAAAACCAATTCAAAAATTTATGGTATTAGCTCCATCCTGAATCAGGTTGAGGTGGCCTATGAATTCTAGACTGCAACCTTCTAACTCTCAAACAAAATCAACTCAAAGAAAGGGCAAATATAATACCAAGATAAGCCAGAATACAGTAATTATATTTACAAGCAATCTTGATATTAGAACTAGGACTATCAAAATCTTCATCAATGGAAAAAGCCCATGCTTCATTACATGAACAAAAGGTAATGCAAACACATGCACATTGAAATATAGTGGAAAAATGAAGATTAAGTACCCAAAAAAAAGATTCAAATACCCACCTTGTTTGCCCAAAAAAGACCACAGGCATTACAGAGGGATCTCGGCCCAGAAGGACCACGTCGCATCATTGGGGTAGACTTTGAACTGATGCCACAATGTGTACACCTAAACAACCATGTAGAATATATAAGTGATAAAAATTTGAAAGTTGATATTCATTTAAAGCTAAAAGATCTGAGAACCATGTTCTGACGTGGTAAACCTGACAAAAGAAGTTCAATAGTACTAGAATCCATTTAACCCTCAAAGATGAATAAAGAAAACAGACGAGGGGCAAACAATATGACATCCATGAAAGTTCCAAAGAAGTATGGAATAAATGAAAATAATATAACTTGGAAGACAAAACAAAACTTACGATGTTTCTGATGGGCTATCATCTTGTCCTGGATCCTGGGCGTTACTCCAACCAAGAGCTCCCCCTTCAGACTTCTTGGCTGAAGTAAATTGACCTTTGTTCCGCTGCATCCTGGAAAAAGCAATAACAATCAGAAATTTGGAAAAGAAAATGATGATCACTGGTGTAAAATACAATAATAGCAACCAGCATCTACAGAAAATAGAAAAACATTGACGAAGGTTGTCTACCAAATCACATGACAAACAAAATGCAAAAATGAATAAACAAGTAGATGAACAATTTCATCATTATAGATGAAAAAAGAGGTGGGGAGGGGAGGTTTTCCACACCATTTTTGGCTTTAGATACAAAATAAGACAAAAAAGACACCACATTTGTCCCCACGTCCCATCCGCACCTTCACCCCATTATATGATCGGCTTGCATTGCAACAAACCATGTCCAGGAATCTGCACCTCAAGATGCCATAACTGTCTCCACCCCGTCCCTCCATATCAAATTCCCCTTCAAGGTGATCAAACTCCCGAAACAAAAAATGGCCCCACTGAATAATTTACTTGCATTACAGCAAACTACATTGCAGGATTTGCTTACTAGAGCATATGCAAATTACCTAAAAGGACAAAAAGATAATTATAAAGCCCTACCTTTTTAACAGATAACATATAACACTTGTTTTAATTAACAGAAAGCTATGGCAAGGAAAATGGAATTCATGGAGGTTGCTTGTCTATCAGGCTTGTTTATAATTGTCAGGCCCATTCACAAATTGTATGAAAATATGTACGAACAAGTTAAATATTCGTGAAGAGCAAAGAGTAATAAGCAATCTCATGTTCAATAACTTTTTTACTTTGATGTGCGGGCAGGTGGCTGAAAGTTGAACACAGGCTAAATTATTCTTTTTTTGGAAATCCAGGCAAAATTATTCTTTAATGAGAATATGAGCTCTTGGAAAAAAAAAAAAAACAACCACAGATGGGTTACAGGAGGACACAAATCACAATTAAAACATAAAGACCAAGCAAGCAAATGTTAGCAAAATTAAACTCCATTAATTATTATTTCTCATTAACCATTTGCATTTTCTGAAACAGCAAAAAGCACAAAATGCATCCAAATAAGTCACACACCTGAGAGCAACCTCTTGTCGGACACTGTATCTGACTTTCTTATCAAAGCAACGCTCTTTCCTCTTCTGCCGAAACCTATCTAATGAAGCTGCTCTTTGTGGTTGGGTACATTTACCAGGATAGTCCGCAATACCCTGAACAAAATACAAGAAATAAGAACAAGACAAAAAAAATAACACAATATACATTTACGAAAACTTGAAAGGTGAACAAATTAAATACCCTCTGGTTGTGAGGAATTACTTCCATGCCCTGTGGACTGGAAGATAACTCGCATCCCCCCAACAATAACAGCACCGCTTGAACCTGTATATCAATATATATATAGATATATTCACATAATCCAGAAATCTGAAACTTTCGATTAAGTATTAGTTGAGATCTTCTCTCAATTTCCTAACAAAAACTAATTGCAGCAATCAATTTCCAAACCCTAAACTCAAAACAAAAAAAATTAACGTCATTACCTTATCAGGCGTGACGGAATCAAAGACATAGACCTGGCCGCGAAAGGAGAGAGTGAGCTGGCTGGAATTAGACAATTCGTTGCCGCCGGTAGCATAGCCGGAATCATGAGCGACGCCTTCGACGACGACAATGCCGTTCTCGAGAGCAGAGTGAGGGTCGTAGCTGAGATGGTGATCATCGGCGGCAACAGAGACGTCGTCTTCATCAGCGGCGGCGCCACCACTGGACATTTGAGAGGAGATGTTCATTGACTGCGACTGACCGTACATAGGTGATTTTGGGCCGAATGAAGGGGATTTCGAAGCATTACCGAAAGGGAAAAATTTTTGGAGATTTTGAGTGAAACCCTAACCCCAAGTGTAAAGAGAAGTTAAAGAGTTAAAAAAATTTCTAAAAAAATGAATAATTGTAAAGAGGAAGAAGAACGAAGCTCTGTCTCTGTGTCGCAGAAACGACAGCGTCTTTTCTATGTGTTATTTTGTTTCGTCTCGTGTGTGCGACAGTGGGAGCTATTCGTGAGAAGAAGAGCGACCGGAGAGTAAAGGACGGCTCAGGGTTGGATGGTCAGAGATGACAAGATTGGCCACGATTCATGTACATATTTACAATCTGTGGCCGCACGTGACCTCTTTGTAAACAACCCATGGGGTGTATATAATAAGCTTCGAATGGACTCATCTGAATAGAAGAGATGAAAGCTAATTGGATATTCAATTCAGCCCACGCCCTTCTTCCTCTTGAACTCACTTTACAAGCCCTTTTCAAGTTCAATCCATCATCCTTTTCAAATCCCTTTCAATTCATATCCCATTTAAATACTGAGAATATACTGTGACCTGGCCACGTCTACTTTTATCCCCATGGCTCCAGTAAATCAGCTTGCGCTATGCGTGAATTAAATTAATAAAAGCATACGCCATATATGCATTAAGTGGATACAGTACAACAGATGCATTAAGTAAGCGTAATACTCTAGAATCTCTCATATAAATTAGTTGGCCATATCATAATAGATGGTAAGTGATTTACATAAATATTCGGCTTAGCTAATTGCAAGATGCACCTAACTTCGCTTAGCTTTTTCATGGGATGAAATAGTATTAATAAAAGCAAAATAAAATAGTATTACCTGTTCTCGTCCTAGTGAACTTTACTTCTGCCAGTCTCATCAGTAAAGTGTATGTAATCTTCCACTGATACATACACTTTACTAAGTTATACTCATCTACAAACTTGTATCTTTCAGCTCTCCTATGCTTTATGGCATGGCTAGTAGGTTTGCGAAAAGAAATAACAATATAGAAGCCCGCACGCTTATAAATATAAATAAGATCATTGAACTTCTTTTTAAGAACAAGTGAACCACTAGTTATGGAGAAATTATGAACCAAAACGAAAGAAGCTTAAATTGATGTTTCATATTCTCCAACGAAATAGTCAGGTTATAATATAACCTTCGTAGAGTTATACATCGTAGTGGTATATTTCGATAAATTTCTTGTAAATTCTATTTCTCCGAATTACTATGAAAAGAAAAGATTTAATAAAAGCAAAAAACATTGTACTACAATGTTTTCACAGTATCTTCGTCATCATCTAGTAGATTATCAAGGGGCTACTTCATCTGTTTCATCATAGGCATGTTTTAAAAACTTATATTGCTAAAGTCTTATCCGAAAAGCTTATTTTCTAACAGTTACAAACTTTATTTGATCTTTTGTAGGTTGGCTGTTTAAGAGGTTTATACTCATCTGCAAACTAGTCTCTTCCAACTCTCCTGTGATTTATGACATGATCAGCAAGTTTGAGCAAAAAAAATAGAATAGGAGCCCACAAGCTTATACTTTTGAATAAGAGCATTGAACTTCTACTCAAGAACAGGTAGATCAATGGTTATAAAGAAATTAGGAAAGGAGTGAAAAAAAATTATATTTGTTTTTCCATCAACGACTTGTTTCTCCATATCCCTGCAAGAAGTAGCTGAGGCTTGTTTGGTACCATTTTATAGAGGCTGTTTTCATTTTCAATTTTTGAAATATAGTTGGAGTATCTATTCAACAACTGTGTTAATTAAGACAATGTACCCATAAAATGTAAAATACAAGCTCCACAAATTGGTAATGGAATAGGAAACGGCTTTTACAAGTTCTCTGCATTTTACAATTGAGACTATAATTTATTTCTTGAAACATGCAATCGCGTGTACCTCACTTTTCTTTTCAAATCAAATCAACATAAATCCTCCCCTAACTTTCTTCCTCACATCAGCATATAGCTTTACGCGAACTTTTCTCTTCAATCTTTTGCTTGTTTTTGTTTTTTTTTTTTTCCAAATATCTTCTTGGGTTCTTCTCTTAATCATCTAAACTTTTTCTTCTTGGCTCCTCCCTTGACAAAATCTCTCAATTCTTTAATTATTTTCTTTATACAGTTTTTCCCAAATAGCCAGATTTTGTGTGTGTGTGTGTATATATATATATATATATATGAGGATTTGTGTATAATTCAAAATGACAAGCTTTACATGCATAATATGCATGTGAATTATGAAATGAAGATAATACGATATCTATCAATTGTGATTAAGAATGCTAAGCTCAACTTAGCAGCCACTGTACTCAGTTGGTAGAAACAAGTTATTATTTCAATTTTAAGAATAGATTTAAAGTAGAAACTCATACATAAATACAGCAAAAGCTACAGCTACTCAGTTATCAAGAACTTATATATAGCAACATATTGAGAAGGAAATTAAAAGTTGAAGAAAATAAATTCACACGAGAATTGTTGCCAGTCCAGTGACCACCGAGTCTTTTAGAGAAAGGAAAATTGGAGGTCCTCCAAAGAACACATCGTAGAGCGCGAAAGTGATGTTTAAATAAAAACAAAGAAGATTATGCACCGAAAAAATCTAGATCATAATGTTTGGTTCGACATCATGAAAAAATCTTACTAATGAAGGCAATCAACTTCTCTGCCCTTTCTCTCTTTGCTCCTCCTTTAGCTTCATTTTTATAACTGGATGAAATTGAACTTAGATGCAACATTTGATGTAATTCACAGTGTAGGTAGTTATGGTGTTGTTATGCACAGTCATGAAGGTTTGGCGATGACTGCAACAATTTTTCGAGAGCTTTTTCTTATGATGTTTTTTTCAAAGGAAAGTATAACTTTCGATCATTTAACTCTGTGAATAAATACAAAAGATGGGCTGGGATGTTATCCACCCATATTACAAAATCAATGTAGTCTAAAGCTAGCTTAGCAAGTGTGTGAGCAAAGCCATTACAGGCCCTTGGAGTGTGTTGTATCTTGACATGTTTTAACCTCTTCATCTTCTCTTGGACCTCAGATACGACCCAAAACATCTCAGCCTTTGTGCTTTTTCTATATGAGACTAAATCTACAAGCAAAGGTAAATATCCTGTGTTTTCAGCTACTTCTAGCTCGAACTTGGTTGCTTCAGCTTTTGCATAGTCAACTCTGTCAAACTATTTTGTAGGCTTTATGGTTGCTGCCACGTGTTTGCCTTCTGAATTTCTGATTACAATACCGAAACCTACTCTTTGTTGGTCTATCTTTACAGCTGCATCAACATTCACCTTAAACCAACATGTAGGGGGGCCACTTCCAATGTTTCTGGAATGCAGAATTTTGATCTGATATTGCTTGCATCTGTGGCATTTGAATTCTTCTATGGGACTGAACAATTGCCTAAGCTTCAACTACTAATAATTGGGAATCTTCCTTTTTGTTCTTGAAAATAAAAAGATTCCTTGAGTGTCATATACTCCAACACAATGCAACTATCAGCTCCATTTTAGTCTTGCTTCGTCGTTCAGCCGCAACCAACAGCAAGTTTAAGACATCTTTACACTTTAGAGCTTTCACTTCATCTTCAAAAAATGTGAGCTTCCAAATTTTCCGCGAGACTTTACATTCAAACAACGAGTGGAAAATAGGCTCTCTAAAACTCCTGCATCTCTGACACCAGGGGACTTGTAGAACTCTTTTCTTCCATAAATTATCTACTGTTGGCAGCATGTCATTTGCTGCCCTCCACAGAAATATCTTCACTTTCTCTGGAATCTGCAAATACCAAATTGAGTTCCATGAACTTTTGCCTTCCTCTGAACTGCCAGGCTTGTTTAGGAACTTCATTTGTAGAGCTAGTTGATAACCACTCTTGACTGAATAATAACCCTTCTTGTCGAAATAATACAAAACTTGATATGGTCTTGGCAGAGGGATCTTAAGTATCTGCGCAGCATCTTCTTGATGAAAATGTTGTCTTATTACCGATTCTTTTCGGCAGTGTTATTCATCAATCAATTCTGAAACAGTAGTCCTCAAAGGGAGGCTTGCAGGAGATATTGGCTTGAAAGTTACTGGTCTTGGTAACCAGCCACTTTGATACACTTTCACCTGTTTTCCATCTCCAATTCTCCATATGAGACCCATGTGAATAACATCTCGTCCCCAGAGGATGCTCCTCCGTACATATGATGAAAATGCTCCTCCATATATGATGTTGATATTGCTGAGGCAGAAGCCTTACATTTTGACTTACAGCTTGCTAATGGAGTGAGTTTATCTCTATTAATAGTGAGTTGTATTCATTCCGAGTTATATAATTGATTTTAGATCAGCTTAGTGCTCATACTGCGTTATTTTATCTTTGTATTTTTTTAAAAATTTGTTACATGAAGTAATTACTATTGCCAAAACATAAAACATTCATTTAGGGTTCGCTATATCTCAAGGGTCTCTAATACAATAGTAGATGCATTAACTAAATATTATGTCAGTTAATTAGATTCTTATGTTTTAGTTGGAAGAATTTCTATTGCCACTTTTGAGTTTTTTTTTTTTTTTTTTTTTGGAGATATCAAATGTTATAGGAAAATAAAATTAAATAGGTGGGAAAAAAACAAAATACATGGTATTCAAAAACAGATTTGACTGACCCCTTCCATTTTAGTACTCAAGCATTAATGGCATCGATACCCTAGGATACAACGAGAACAATTAACTTTGGCTCATTGCCAAGTTATTTTCAGCGAACTCCAGTCGTTTCAAAACTCTATTAAATTGACTATACATTTTCACTTCTTTATGGTCTTGTGTCTACTGAAGTGGAGGAATGCTAATTTATAAAATTTTGCCAGGGAAAAAAAATCTCACCACTAAAAAATGTTGTAACCACTGCTTTTCACGTCTAATTAAATGCATAATCGCTGTCCATTAATCTTTTGTTTAATTCTTGGTTTAAATTCAAGGCGTAGCTGCAACATCTTTAATCACATATTAAATAATGAATTTAATTACATATTTAAATTCAAACTTAATTCACGTTTGCAATCTGAAAATAAATTTTGAATTTAATTAATCGTTACAAATAATAAATTCTGGAATTGATAAAATAATAATTAATTCCTAAAGTTAACTGACTTTACAATTTTTATAACTACTGCATTTTTTCGGTGACTAAGGAATTAACAAATAGAAAAACAGTAAAAACTTAAATCATTTCAATAAGTGCTGAATCAAACAAGTAGACGTGTAATTTAAAAGAACAAAAAACAAGTGTTCTCATCGAACGTCTCCGTTATGGTTTTAATTAATTTAGATTTTTTTTCCTATGCAGAAAAATGATTAAATTATTTTAGCTGTTGGTTCTACTTGTCGCTGACGTCTGAACTTGTTATTAAATCATGGCAAAATCAAAAAGTCTTCTCATTTTAGTTCAGTAAATACTATGAACTAAAATTTGTGTAAGCTTTGTTGTTTTCCACGCTTTCGGTAGCCTCCGATCAGGTCAAGGTATTGCTGCATAATTTTTTTTTTTTTTTTATATATATAATAAGAGTTACATCTACCTATTAATAGGAGGAACTAAATTGGTACCTCTATCCCCATCAATAAGAGAGAAATAAGCAAACCACCACCCATTTTTTAGTGGTGATAGGACTAAATTTATCCTCCCCGTTATATATTATTTATATATATATCATATTAGATAAAGATATAATATTATAAATTAACACTATAAAGAAAAAATATATATTTTTAATATATTATAAATCTGTATTTTTTTTTTAATGTTTTATTCATGCATCCCCTTTAATTTAAACCATGAAACATTTCTCTCACTGAAAAAAAGAACTATAATATATCTATATATATATATATATCCCTTATTATTATGAAAATAAATCTACTACTTCCAGTGGTCCTGGGGTTTACGCACTTGCAAACAAAAACCTAGGACATATTGAGCAAATATTGATAAACTCTCATATCAAGAAATATCAAAGCCGATTAAATTATGTGTTGAAATGATAATTTGATTAAATTATGAATAATTATTTTACAAATCAATCAATTTTCACTTCATAGTATTTACAAAAAATTCATTAACTTTCACGAGCTTCTACTCCAAGACAGCCATGACTTAAAAACTATAACCAAGACTTGAAAAAACCATAACACCTTACCATCAAAAGAACCCTAAAAACTTCGTTTCAAAGTTGATGAAGCCTTAAATTTGCTATTGACCAAAAATGAATTATTAGAAAATCTGATTTAACTAAAAGTAAAATAATTTGGTAAAAACACAGAGAAGGAGAAAAATTAAAAAAAAAAAGAACATAGAATAGAAGTGCCATTTACATTTCAAGAGCATAAATGCCCATCTGTACAGAGTATAAATTGGTTAACAGTTACATCTGGTAGATTACGAAACAAGACCTAAAACAGCGATACGGTTAATGCACAACAAATTCTATTCTAACCTAGTAAAAGCACAGTGTACATGTGAGTAGATAGCTGATTCATATCTCACACCACTTCATGGTGAAGACATCAGAATTTGATGAAGGCAGTGTTAGTCCACTTCTAAACGGTAACAAAAGAAAAAATTTCACCGCTCCAAATTACTCTAGCTGTGTATGTTGAAACATAAAGTACCGCTTCCTATCTGTGAAATTGCTGGTATAGGCAGAACATGTAAACATGATCGATCCCAAACCGAGATTTCCGGAGGCCTCGATGTTAACAAGAATTCTAAGGGCCTGACGGTTCTAAACATCTACAACTGTAATGGCAATGGCTATAAAACTTGCATCTTGAGAAACATCTGCCATAGATGGAAACACAGGGGAAAATGAAAGTGCTTTAGTGAAAAACTTTTAACAGAAGATTATCAAACAGGTAAAAAAGCATGGTGCATGTTTTGAGGTCAAGGTCACAATGCCCTATTTGATAAAGGTCCCACAGGTTCTACATATTGCTTATCTGGGTCATGAGTTGGATTCACGTAATTCAGCAGTAACAGTCCATTTTTTTATTTTTAAAAGAAATTAGTAATAGTCCAGTCCATTTTTTTCCTTTTTAAAGAAATTAGTTAGAGTCCAGTTTAAAATACAACTGCTAGCTCATGTTGCTAAGATACAGAACCCCTGCCCTTGAGACTTCAAAGTAATTTTGCCAAATCAAGTAATTATTTGATGTTACGTTTAAGAGAACTCGTGATTTTCAGGATGCAGTATTCTAACATAGAGAATAAACATTTTTTATTTTGTGCATGCACCCAAATGGAAAAGCTTTGTGAAAAAACTTGCACATTGAATCTGAACTAACTCCCACTTGCAAGTCAAGCAAAGCAAAACAGCTCAAAACTAACAATGGCAGCACAATACCTGAATTTAGCACCATTGATCAGCTCCAGCCACTAAAGCTTTATAGCTCCTCCCATGAGCTGTCAATCTATCCTGTTACGGAAGCTTTGGATTTAACATTTCGAGGAAGACTAATTTTACGGTTTTCTATGGAATAAACGAGTAGGCAACCATCTTTGGTCCCGGCTAAGAAGCACTCTTCTGGGGTCACTGCTAGAGAAGTTATTATCTTTCCAACTCCACTATACCTTTTTACAACCTCAAGTGAATTCATAGACCGTACAACTATTTGACCTTGGTCACCCCCACAGACCAAAAACTGACCACATGCACTGAGTTCAAGACAGTTGAGGCGGCCATTGGACTCTGAACTAGCAAGATGTTTTCCATTAATGGAAAATAGGTGCAGACTGAGATCATCATCTCCATATAAGACAATCCGCCCATGACGAGAGGCAACAAGCCTAGACAATGCACTGCCAGACGGATGGCATAAGATCTTACATATCTTCCCTCCCGCAGGGTATGGAATACACAAGTTCCATCTTTTGACCCACTTATAACTATATCAAGCTCCACACTAACATATAAGCAAGTAATTATGTCATCATGCCCACAGAGTATATGGAAAGGAGTTTCCACAATGACATAGTCTTTACGAGGTACTTCTATCTGCGTGTTTCGCACCCTCTTTTCCACTGCTCTGGCACGGATGACTTCCCACACCATGACTGTAGTATCATAACTTCCGGTTGCAAGTATACTTCCATCGGTGGTCACTGCAGCGGAAGTAACACTTTAGTGTCCGAAAAGAATAAACAAGAGATTATCTCAAAGAGTACTTATTTTAGACGGAACATGACATAAAGGAATTATAACGAAGATGCCAAATTCTCACGAGAGGTCTGTATGGTCCTAGCATTTCATTTTCACCAAGGATGTAATAGAATACACATGCATTCTTGTTAATGAGACTCAAAAGTTCAGCCTTGACTTCAATTCTTATCTGAGATGTTTTCATAAAATCATGTATTATACCTTTGAAACGTGAAATTCCCAGTAAAAGTCTAGAAGGGATCTAAGAATAACAAGGCTCCTAAAAGTTTGATGTTAATCAATTTTATACTCTGCAATAATTGCAATAAGTTGCATCGCATTCACCATCACGCGTTGTTCTAATCAATTATTAAGTACAACACTCTTGAACAAATGGTAGAGGAACGACAATACAAAGGTCAATATCGGTATCCACAAACATTCAATTCCTGGCTTGCACTTATATTAGGAAAAACAAGAGATATTAACTCCGTTTACAGTTAAACAAGAGATATTGACTTCGTTTACCGTCGTGCTATGATGGCTTAAACATTCATAGAGGTATGACTACATCTCAAATATCAAATACCACATATAATCATAGGCCCAAAGGCATTCAGAATAAACTATAAACAGAAATGTCATATTTACGGATAGAAAATACCTGCAACACAGCTGACAACATCTTTATGCTGTCTTATGCTTTGCACTACTCTTCCATCATTTAAAGCTATCACCTGAAAGCTGTTTTCCCAGTTGCCACATGTGATCAAAAAATTCTCAGAAGGAGTTTGCATTGTTGTAAAGCATTGTGATTCAAGCTCAAAACTTTCAGCTAGAGGACTCCCAACATTACGAGGAGAAAGAATATCAGCACCAACTCCAAAGAAAGGATCCTGCAAGGGTTTGCAAGTTGAATTAACAAAGAACACCACAACATACTTTATTAAAAATAAATACTAAAAGGCTATTTAATGCCATAATTAAGTAAGATAAGTTGTATTTTATCAAAAATACTTCTATTATAAACACAAATTTGAAATCAAACTGATAAACCCAATGAGCAGACTGAAAAACCAACCTGGGAACCAGAGAAGGTAAAATTCCCACCAGACTGCAATTGTGTGGTCAACCACATTTTAACTGATAAGGTCAGCCCCTGGTTCACAAGAACAATGTTTGAATCCAACATACCAACATAAACAATGGCTGATGGTTGATGACTTGTACTACAAATGATGGAAGTCAAATTGATAGAACCAGGAGCAAAATATAAAGGATGAGCAATGGGAATTGGTGGCCCTCTTCTTGGATGTTTCTTACGGAAAATCTGGATTGGCGTCTGACCAAAATTAGCAATTTGGTCTTCTATTGCTGATTTTTGCAGCTCATCTTCCATGCCGTCCAAATCAACAGCACCTTCATAAGTTAAATAATAAAAGATATTTGCAGCCTGCAATCCAAATTTCAGTTCACAACAGCTCAGTACGTTTGAAAAAAAATATCAACTACACAATTTGCGGAAACCAAAGGACGATCTATTCAAATTAAAAATCCCCAAAGAATACCTCCACCGCCGGTTTTCCACGCTGCTTGTAACCGAACACCAGATCAATCCAGTGGTGGAGATTTGAGCTAACATATTCACTTTCAAGCGCTTCTCGATTTTTATTTATAAATACTTCAGGTGAGCCCTGCACAAATTAGTGGGATTCATTCTCTATGAAAGGAAAATTACACAATAAAATAAACATCTAAAGACAAGAAAGAGTCCACTTGACAAGATTTATAAATACTTCATTTAAGCACTGCACAAATTATTAGGTACCCATATGAAAGGCAAATTTAAACATACAACTAAACACTAAAGACAAGATAGCATCCAATTGAGAAGTTAATGAAATGTAGTAGGTCCCATACTGCAAAGTCACCCTGACCAGTCTTGCTCTCTCTCTCACCCCAGAAGATATTCTCCCAATGTTTTCCCAAACTACTAGCAGAAAAGATTTTCAGGCTTAAGATGCCTCTAAATTGGTTATAAGAAAAGCTTCTCACTTGTTGCCAATAAATAATTTCACAGGTTGTTTGACGCAGATTAATTTTATCTTACAATCAAATCATTTCAGATAAATATTCTTCTCCGTGCAATAACCGTTGGAAACATTAAAAAAAAATGTATGCCTCACTTTCTAACACGCTTCCCATTCAGCAATACATTTTCTATGATATCAACAACTTAGGGTCATCATAATCCAGTATTAAATCCTCTTCAACACCTATGATACCCTTCTAGATTGTGTAAAGGATTCTTCAGAGATCAGAGTGTGTATATCTTTACCCCTCAGTAAAGCCAAAGCAGATACACCAGGCATACATACAATCAAATTCAATTCTGAAGAAATTTGCTAAAAAGGATATGTTTCTTGAATTTGTGGATTACCATATATTTTTTCTGCCTTTTAAGTACTCCATGACACAGGCTAAGAATACATACTCTTCCATAAAATTGAAGTGCCACAAACTAATGGTGGTGCGAAAACAGAAATAAATTTAACAGTATGGAATAAGCTGGGGCAAAAAAACAATGTAAAAACAGTTTTTCAGAACTTTTTTCTCCACAGTCACTAAGAGTAAGCGTAACATATTAAGAAACATAGACTTTCCCAGCATCTAGGGACTTGCAGAACAAATGACAAAGCAGAAGATCATGAATAGCAATGAATTAGCTGTACATATTTGAGATCAGTACCAAATTCATCAAACTCTACACCACCTAAACTATTGCTTCCATTTTAAAATCACTCTAAATTAAGTTGGAAAGCTAAATTGTTCTAGTCACCATAAAGGTGATTCCAAAATCATGGTTCCACAAATAATGTCCAAATCTAATACATCTTATCCAAAGTAATTATCTCCTAAATAGTGTGACAGTACTAAATAATTTTTGAACCAGATGGGTTGGAAAATATTAGAAATTGTTTGTCAGGGCATTTAGAAGGCCGAGGAAATTCACATACCTTGGCCCAACTAAGGGGACAGAAAATATCAGAAATTGTTTGTCAGTGCATTCTGAAGGCCAAGGAAATTCACATACCTTGGCCCAAGGAGGGAGACTAACATCACCGATAGGTTCACCATCTTGCTTCACCCCAAGATGATAAGAGTTTGAGTTGACAAGAAACTCTGGCAGGTAGAAGAACTCAGGGATTAACTCCTTCACATCACTTGTATTAGAAAGGCAATTTCGATATGTGCCCTCAATGCTTTGGAAAAGACGGTCTGCATGGTCAAATTTACCACCCTGACCAACAATAATTGCTCAGTGAAGCTTTTAAACTACAATTTAGTGCACAACAGGAAAGTGATATGGGAAGCAATAAAAATTAACAGAAAAAGACATAGGAAAACATATCAAAGCCAAAAGGACTTCAGGTTCATTTTGCTATCATCTTGAAAAGAAAGCGATTAACGAAGTCACAAAGGCTGGCCAAAAATATATCTTTGTTTAGAAAGAATAAGTTGACATTAATGACTAGTATGTCCTTCTCCTTTGTTCCTGTTGTTGTATTTTTATTTTTTTTTTCATTTTTAAGATCAGAATCAAAGTGGTGCAGACTTTAGAATGTTATACATCACAAAGAACATCTGTATACATTCAAATGGCACATCCTTTTCACAACTAAGCCTAAAAATCAATAACAATGAATTATCAGTCTTGTTCATAAAGAATAAAGTCTCAAATCTTGATTCCTTCAAATATATTTCACATATCACAGTTCAAAAAACAGATATCAGGGAGCTCTATGAAAATCTCAGGTTGTAAAATTGAACTTGATGGAAAATCAGGAAGCAAAGCTAGTGAATTACACTGCTTGGAGTGCTCAACGGAAGAGGTAAAAATTCTTTTTCTATTAATAAACTAGATTGCAAAAAGAAAATTTTCTGTATAAGCAGGCAAGTAAGAGTCACATTTCATTTTTATATAAAACTAACATAGATGAAAGTTGGTAAGCTCTAGATGAAAGTTGTTAAGCTCAAGTCTATTTTATGTGCCCAGTACCATAAGATAAAATCAGAAAGCCAAATATATCATATATTTCAAACACAGAGGATGCAGCATGGATGCAATATATTTTGCCTCATAAAAGACTCAAAATTACAGTTCCATTAGAAGAGTACCTGCAGATTACGGTGAAGAGATGTGAATGGCTCTAATCTAAGAAGGTAATAAAGCACAATCCCCATGCTTGAATAATGAGACCCATAGTAAAAGCTGCACAAAAAAACAGGAGCATCTTTGGACATGAGACAAAGCAGTTAAAAAAATATTCTTGACGGCAGCCTCTATAGATTCAAAACAAAGGCAGAGGATTAATCACCTTGGTATATCCGGATCACAGAAGTTGCGGTATCTGTCTTCAAATACCTGCATAGATGAATGAGAATGCCAAGATATATTGCAAAGAACTAATCACCAAAATCTGTAATCATGATGATATTGAATAAACCAAAGTTAAAATAAACTTAACCTCAAATCGCTTAGGATCCAAGGCTCCAACAGGCTTGGAAAGATCCCGAAAGGTTGATGACTTGTTAAAATCAAGAACCTCAGATGAATAATCAGCCAACACCCAAGGAAACACAGGATACTGTGTTAAATCATTATAAGATCTTCCTGCAAGTGTGTTAAGAATCATTAAATATTCGAAGTTAGTTATATCCCTCCTCCTCCATCTTTCTCTGGCAATTTCTGCCATCTCTTGGGCTACCCGTCGATCAACAAATGAGATTGCTCCACTCTTGTCCCTGTTACTTCCTTTTGGAAACAAGAATTCATTTCTGATTGCAACTATTAAGGTTCCAACCTCTTTTGCATCCTTCTGTGAAGTAAAGTTCAAAAATACTGGAGCTACGGAGTCACAGAAGAAAACCTCTATTGCAGTGTATCTAAGCAAATACCGGGTCCAGTGGACAGCGCTTATCTATAATCAGCAAAAACAGTTTTATTGAATCAGAATGTGCGTAAAAATTCAAGTAAAACAGAGTTGGGGGGAAAGATAAAAAAAAATAAATAAATAAAAGGGAAAAAGAAAGAAAGAAGGTAGGGGTGTTTTACCTTGCCAACATTCCATCTTCGGTGACGCTTAACATTTTTCAATTGTTTTCTATGCAAATTTTCTGCTTCTGCAGTCTCAGGAACCTCCTTCTCAGAATTTAAATCAAAATATTCAGGCCATTTAAGAAATTTCTGCCTTTGATGAGGCTTGTTCAAATCAGAACTGCTAGTAACAGAGAAGTTCTTGAAAGCAGATGACCCTCCAGTACCTTCAACCACAAACTCACCAAAAAAATGCAAAACATTTTTCATAACTGCCAAATGTCCAGCCAATTTCCTCTTTGGTGTTACTAGAATGCATGGAACAGACAAAATAACCTGAAACAGCAGGCATGCATAAGTAGTGCAGTACACTAATTTAAATTGTAGTCATGCGTATCAATTACGTCAAAAGTACCTCCCTAGCTTCCATCTCTGATGAAGCAGAAGAAGAATCTTTCTTCTCTACACTGTCCTTCGGATCACTGCTTGTTTTAATATGCTCCAGCAACTGACTATCAGAAATCTCCTCTGTGATGGAGGCCTTCTGTCCAGTTGGTTCAGTGTCATTCTCACTGGGTTCTGAGGTCCCTTCATCGGCTATTTGGCGTATTCCTTTAAGAAGAAACCGCTTCATTTGCTCAGGAATGTGCCCCACAAAACTGGATTTGTTTTCATTAACAGGAACAATGGCCTCATCACTGGGAGTGGTGGATGGTGGATGACACAGCTTTTCATCAAAATGATAGTTCTTTCGTAACTTTTGTCTGCGCCGCCATGCATCTTCCGTCTTGTCAAGTTTCCAATGAATAACGGATCTAGCTGGAAAAGGATCTGCAGACCATGGACCCCTCTCGTCAATCAAAGCACGAAACATGTGTATCCATTTTTCCTGTCAAAGTAAAATGATTGTTGTAGCATAAGAATGAAAATTTTCACAAAATTTTCTGAGGAAATGAAGGTAACGAGGTGCAGGGAAAAGAAATGGAATGTCTTAGTAACATTGAAACTTGCACACATACTGCAACATTCTGCTGCTGCTCCTCATGAGCAAGCTGGAACGCAGCTCTTCTGCTCTCATCTGAAGCTAGTACTATGTTCAAGATACTTTGTATATCATCTTCAAAAGCTTTTGTGGTACTTAGTTCCACTAAGTCACTTTCATCCATCCTAGCACGGAGATCAACCAACTGCCTGAATCTGTCTAATTTTGATGTCTTGACATATTTTGCCTCATCAGAAACCTGAAAATTGAAACTACACGCTTAAACAGATAACAAATTAGAAAGGGAAAAAAATTATGCATGGAAATATCAATTAACAAATATCACATATATGATGCCGAAACAGGGTTCAAAAACTACCGTATCATATCATACTAATCTAAAACAGTCATAGAATTATTGCAACAACGAAGGCATCTGAGGCATTGAGTGGGGCAAAATATTTATGGAACTACTACTGACCGGATGTTATGAAGGTCAAAAAAAGAAACATCAAATGATAATAACATAAATAAATACAAGGTAACAGCTTATAATTAGAAGCATACTGCCATAAGAACTCGATCCTTCTGAATCAAATTATGAATGGAGCCTGTTTCTTTTGAGTTACTGCTTGGCTCAGAGTCATCCCGACCTATGATGCTAACGGCAAGCATTGATTTCCCACAATTGACTGTTTCTCGAATTAAGTGTGCAATAACATGAAAACGAGTACCATCATCTAAAGTCCCATACTGGGATCTTACAGCAAGCAAAGCCCTGGAAAAATATCATCTGAAATGTCAAATCCTTAAGGTAAATGTTGTAACAAAGAGAAATTAAAACCTATTTACTAAATAAAAGCAAAGTAATGTGGTAATGAAAAATCAATATATCCAAACTTGTTCAGAAGTCATTCAAATGCAAAATAAATTATTACCAAATAAAGAGCTGCAATCTGCCCTTGCTATGCTCATCATCAGTTGGCAAAAGAGAAGGCAAAAGTGGAATAACCTGCTGGACACATCGTGAAGCTCTTTCTAGAGAAGCTTGACAAAGATATAGGATTACAAGTCGAAACACAATTCTCGGGCACCTCTCTCCTCTCAAAAGCATAGCTTTGTCAACATTTTTGTTTGGTTTTCCACCCAAAGCACTACCAATCCCTCCTGATACAACAACTGCAGCCATTTCAGCTGCAGGAATGTTCAATGATTCCACTAAGCCACGAGCTCTTTGGCCAAAAGACGGAGCCCCTGATGATGATGATTTGGGCAACAACTTGCTTGGTCCCTTTCCATTCATCGCACTTATGATGACCCACAAATTATCATAGATATTCCACCACTTATCATCAACTATGCCACCTTCACTTGGAATCTGCCTGCAAACCCACTGATCTCTGCTGGTAAAATAATCCACATAAACATTAAACAAAGAAGTACTTTAGTGAATCAGATCAGAAGTGTTCTTCCCAGCCACCCCCCCTTTCTTTTTTCTTTCTTTTCTCCTCTTAAAAAAAGAAGGGTGTGTTTCACATCAATTTAGAATAAAAAAAACTTCAGAAATAACAAATGAGAATTGAGTTTGCAGTACCTAGGTATTTTGCCATCAACATCTCCCTGCAAAACCTCATATAACGCACGGCAATAATCCTTGTCACTTTCTAATTCTAAAGACTCCAGATAACTATCAGAGGTATCTGCTGGAAACTGCAAGAAACAGAAAGAACAAAAACTTCTCTTCAGTGACTATTAAGAGAATATGAGCAAGAAAGAGAAATAATAAATTGACATTTCTGTTCAATGGCTGGTAATAAAGCATAAAGCATGCAATCATGAACTTACAAGGCAGGTCATCATGTTCGGGGGGGGGGGGGGGGTGGGGAAGAGCCACAATACTGGATAGATGCTCAAAAGTCAAGAACAAAAAATTGATACTAATACGAACTTCTGCTCAGTGGCCAATAAGAAAGCACGCAACTAAAAGAATACAAGACAGCTCATCATATTTGAAAAAGATACAAATAAACGCATTTTTGTTCTACGTCTCCAAGCTATATATCCTCGTCTAATTCTGGTCATTGAATAAATGAAACTTTGATGAATAACTAATTGATTTCCTTTCTTTCAGTTATTCTTTTTCCCCTTTCCTAGCCTATTAATAATGAAATGGACTCTTCCGATTTATAAAATAACAATTCCAATGGCTTTTGCTACTCTAACCTTCCCGACCACGGTCTATCATAGTGCTGGGTTGCTTGCTCAAAAGTCAAGAACCAGAAATAATGCTATAATGGAGAGAAACAACCTCAACACCAGATGAAAACATTGACCACATTGAAAATAAAAGATCACTAGTGTCTACCTGGTCTATCATAGCCTACAACTCAAAGTACTACGATAAATCATGACATCACACATGGAAAATGCATCCTAGAGACACAATACCAAGATGATAACACTTTCATATATCTGTAGCATCAAAATAAACTAAGTTTCAAGCATGTAAATGTGGGGTACCAGTAATATATTAAAATAATCTACAAGAAAATTATGTCTCAACATGTATCAAAACCAAACATAATACTGATAAAATAAAGAAATCTACACTTTCCAATGCAGTTCAAGTTCCATCTTCATGGATCTGCTGACCAGATCCTTCGCAATGCAATTCCAAATAATTGTTCAGGGCTTTCAGCAACTTGCACAAAATAGTATGAACTATTTAAATATAGTAATCGAAGTGAAATTTGATGTAGAGAACACATGGCCAACAGACATGTAAGAGTGACCTGTTACAATATTCAGGATCTAATCTTATTAAGGAAGATTAGGGAGGGCACTAGAGCACCATGGGTGAATTAAAGTGCCCCTAAAGTCTTCTATTATCGTATCCAATTCAAAATGAAATTCTGAAAGGACGGCCAACAGTCTACCAATGCTTTTCTATGATGGGTACAATGATCTTTTTTCAAGCTTTTTTTGGTACCTTCTCTTTTCTTGGGGCAAACACCAATACACATAGACAACACAAAGTATTAATGAAATTAAACAGTCTATGACCCAATCATAATTTATAAGGGATGTTGGATACCGGTATTTGATGATCAATTTCAGAGACAAGCATCTCATCAACAAGCCGTAGAAGATATAATGTATTGTCCCGACATGGTTGTGAAACAAAAATATTCTCTTCAGATGATAAGTCTACCAGCCTTCGTATCAAGTCCTCATATATATCACGAAGAAAGTACTTGTATGAGATGCCTTCCTGAATAAGGAAAATTTCAAGATACCTTAAGACTGTTAAATAAATAAATGACGAGTAAATGACCGAAGATAATCATGGTACAATGAGATAACCAACATACTTTCTCAGAGTGCATTAGTAGGAAATTAACTGTCTCCTCTAACTGTTGCCAGCCACCTTTCACAGAATGCATATAGTGACAAAGAACAACACAAAATAGACTCCTCACAAAAGTTTGCTCGTTTGTCTCACGGTCACCTTGATCCCATGACTGTGATTTGTAGCCTTTCAAAACATCAAGCTTCACAGCAGCAGTTAACCAGGCATTCCACCCATATTCCTATTTCAACAATTTATTATTTAGTTAGTACTTAGGAAAGCATAGGTGTGTGTGTGTGTTCACAGACAAACACATGCACACACGCGCACTCACATATATACAACATATGTAGTTAAAGGTACATACATGAATATAATGTACATATATAAATCGAATTATTATCATTTTTTTTCTCTGTGTGTGTGTGTGTCTCAAAAATAAACATAGCATCAAAAACTTAATATTCATACCATGAGAGCTTCAATATTCAAAGGATTTGAATCAAGAAGATCAAGAAGATCACTAATAATCTTCATCCTAGCAAATGCCTCCTCACAGCCAGACAAGAATCTGAAAATGAGAACCAAAGTTTGGGGAAGGAAAAAGTGGGAGTTATTTCCTTTGCTTCTATGCTTATCAACCTGGTTATTTTTCTGCAACACCTGTTAACATCGATTTGAATAAAAGCACTTCAAAGACCATACTAAATTGTTATCCAATAGAGCAGCAACGAGGCTAAAGTTGGAAAATAAATAAATAACTTAGTGGAAGAGAAAAATATAACTTATATTTCGTTGATAAAAATAAAACTTATATTTCATTGGTAACCTGTTTAGGACTAGCACCACCAAGAAGAACGTCAAACAAGGCAGCACATAAATTATCTGTCTGCGGAAATCTGAACAACCTATCAGACATAGCTGAGAAAATAGGTTGCATCCTTAAATTGCTTTTCTTATGGATTTCTGAAAGAGATTTGGATCTTCCAACGGCAAGACTGAAAAATCTTGGCCCCTTCTTCTCAGATGGTAAACTAACCAAAAGTCTTCCTAGGAACTGTAAGCCAAGCAATCTGATAGGCTCATAATCCCTGTAAAAATAAATAAATAGCGTGTTAGTCTGAAATTCAAAAAGTAAAGCCATTCTAGATGTTGAAGAGAACTGTCCAAAATCAAATAAACCAGAGGCAGCATGCTATAGTGAAAAGTCATATGATAGATCCAACTCAAAGGAGGCAACCTTTGAAGAAGATTGACAAAAATATGACAGCCACCAATCAAATTGACTTGTTCAAGGAAGGAAGCAAGCAGCAGTTTTTGCGACAAAGCACGAATAACCATATGTAGGACATCCTCAATGCATGGCATATCCTCACTCGTTTCAAAGAAAGCTATAAGAGCTCTTATATCTGCTGCTGAAATCTTCTGCCTGCATATCCCCCGAGGCATTGCATAAACTTTTAAAATTGTAAGAAGAACAACCTACTATTTTAAACACTTATATCCCCACCCCACCACCCACCCAAAAAAAAGTTTCAGAAGTTTCATGTTTAATAAAACGATACCTGAGGCTCATTTCACCAAGACTTAATAAAAGAAGGCGAATTTTACGAATTTCGTCTCTACATGGCCTCTCACCAATAACTTGTTTGGTAATAGGATGCAGAAGAGGCTTGTTTCCAACAGCGGATCGAGATTTTGCATTATCCCAGTAAAATTGTCGTATTGTATCAATAACATGCGGGAGCCTACATAGACTGCTATGCAACCTTGGATCATTATCGAATTGCTGGATAAGAAACATATACAATTCTCGCTGCACCTTGTAAGCTGTGTAGACCCAGATGAGAGGATTAAGAAAAATGCTAGATATAGCATCTTTCACAAGCAGCTCCGCTAAGCCTGATGAAGACAAAAGAAATTATGTGCAATGAAATAATACCTCAATATTATGTCCAAAAGACCACAAAAGAACTGAGATGAAAAGAAAAGGAAACCAAAAAATAAAAATAATACATGACTACGAACATCTGCACTTCAACTAGTAATGAGAGACCAGTTCATGATATCATACCACTATTTGCAATAACATTAAACAGGCGTTTCAATGCTGAAAGCGATTCCAAATTAAGCTGTTGTGGTGGAACAGATTGAAGTAAGAACCCCAGTACTGAAAATCCGGAAAGAAGATGCATTTGTTGTTGATTGGACAGATTCTCGTCCAAGACAGATGCTATAAGCTCAATAACCTCAGCTGTCAAACGCTCTTTCGGGATAGGCATAAGCAATGCATGTACAAAGACTCCACTTTCTTCATTTTCACACCTATCAGACTGTGCAATAAGTGGGAAAAATACAGACACACCACCAACACAGTAGATTATTTGCTGAAGCAAGCGTCGTGAACATAACTGTGTACCAATCATTACGTTTGCTTCAAAAGAATTCTTATCAAATGCAAGGTCCAGCATCGGAGAGACATTAAACAACTTTTTACCACTACTAGCCTGAAAAGGGAAAACAAACTTCTCAAATTTGGGTAAAAGAAAGATCAAATTTTAGAATATCAATTTTTACAAAAGACAGAGAACCTGAGCATTGAGTCCAAAAATGATTTTCGATGCAAGACCATCTTTAGCATCAAGGATCCCACTAGGCAACTGGTTATCATAACTGGGCGCAGCTTCATTATCAAGGAATGAATACATGTAGCTCGGTCCAAGAGAATGAACACCCTTGACTTGCTCAGAAGAAATGGCATCATTGAATAAATAAATAGGACCAATCTGACCAAGGAAAGGAAAGCAATCTTGTATCCATTCAAGAACATTATCTCCTTCATTTTGTAGCATTTTGATCTTTGTGCCAATTGTGCAGCTTGTCAATACTTCACTCACTTTCGCATAACTGAAGCATCAAATGATCAAAATCAGGGGGATCTACCTAAGTTGAGCAGATGGATATAGTTATCCTACAAAACATTTCTAACATAAAACATAACACATGTATTAGACATGCTCAGAAATAGCATGGCACCTGCATCTTTCAGATGATACAAGATCACCATCAACATAACACCTCAATAGGCTACCCCCTGAGAATGCTCTTCCAACGCTATGAGTAATACATAGAAAATGCCATTTCTTTCTGATTAGATTAACTGGCAGTTGAACGCACTGTCGCTTCAGATTGACTGCCTGTGAAAGACACGTAAAACATATCACCATAAACGTATAGTCTTTATGGCATAAAGTTTTAAAAAAAAAAAAGAGGAAAATCATCATAGAAGTTAAAACATCAATTAGCTTATTTCTTAGAATGATTTCCTAAGGATAAAAGAAACTTTTACCACATAGATAAACTTGTCCTGTGCAAGTACTCCAGAGCATCCTCTTCCATTTTCAGTGACAAAACTAAAAAGGCCCATTGTTCCACTTCTGGGAAAGTTTTCCACCCTCAACCAACAAGAAAATGAAAAACCCTTATTGTGAGGCCACTGCACGGGCGTTTTGATTATGATCCCCTGTAAGAAATTTTTTTTTGGGGGGGCGGGGGGAGGTGTTGGAAGCATTATTTACAAGTCACAAATGGAAAGTAAAACAGAAGCAGGCATTCCAGCAAATGCTAGCAGAGGAAATGTAAATTTAACAAGAATTCCAGCAAAAAATCAATTTATTAGTTTCCTTTTTCCAGCAGAACTTGCATTTACATGAATCAAGAAATATCAAACAATTTTTTTTTTTTTAATTCAGAAACAAAATGAACAAAATAAAATAAAATAAAATCACAAATAATAAAAAAAATTTAAAAAAATGAGCAAAGTTTCAATCTCTCAGCATTTGCTTATGTCCTATATGTGACCAAATCCACTGTGTGAAAATTTATGGGTATCAGCTTTTTGGCAAAGAGTGCAGAACAAAAAGTTGGGCCAACAGAACACAGTTTGCAAGAGTTGAACCGACTAGGGACCCGTTTGGGATTGCTTTTGGAAAGCTCAAAAGTGATTTTCGTAAGCTAAAAGGTAATTTTGGTATTTGGTTAATTTTTTTTAGAAATTTCTTTGGGCAGTCACCCCATACTATAGTAGAT